>JAHHFK020001257.1:0-553029 GCA_024533555.2 Aedes koreicus | reverse complement strand
ATTTCATTTTCATTTCATTTTCATTTCATTTTCATTTCATTTTCATTTCATTTTCATTTCATTTTCATTTCATTTTCATTTCATTTTCATTTCATTTTCATTTCATTTTCATTTCATTTCATTTTCATTTCATTTTCATTTCATTTTACCGATGATTTCAAGAGAAGATGGAGAATCGTCACGGCGGGCGTATCTGAGGATACCGCAAGGAACTTGATGGCGGGTTTACCACACACAGTTACAGAATGTCACAGAAAGAAGAATTAACATCTTAATCAACTGTTTCTAATGTAGGCATAACTCTATTATAGTGAAATAAACAATCGGTTTTGTTGAATTAAAACTTGTTTTTGCTGCTATCATTTTGGTGTCCGAAATTTAACGTGGACAGGCTTTAGTTTAGAGTGTTATGTTCACATGTGCAAAATCGTCACAAAATGTCTAGTGGTTATCGAGATGGCTTCCAAGTAAGAAATGCTTCGACAAAAAATATGGGCGCGGTCAGGGAAAATCGAGGCCAGCCCCACAGGTGGATCGCGAAACAGTTGGGAATCGATAACTCGACCGAGTTCCGTGTGGTAATATCGTTCAAAGAGATCCATACAACTCTGTGGCCACTTTTCCAGAGGAACTCGGACTCCGGAGGGTCACCTTAAGTGTCCAGTGTGGTAAAAACTCCTCAGAATGTCCTCCGAAGATCTATTTTTGCAAAATCATGAAGTTTGATATGTCGCAAGCCAGGTTTTAAAAAAGATTTGAATATGGCCTTTTTTCCGGAGGAACTCGCATCCAGCAGGGCCTCTTTTAGTGACCAGTATGGTCAGAAATCTTCATGAAATGAAGCTTGATATGCCGCATGCCATGTTTTGTATCTAAAAATATGTTGTCCACCATCCCTGGACAGGTACTTACCCCAGTACTCCCACCTTGGAATCCGAAACTACGAATATTTTCGAAATACACACTTAAGTTCGTTTTTGCTGTTCGGTAAAACAATTGACGAAACATTTCGGTAAACATAGCATCTTACCGATTTTTCGGTAAACATAAAAAATGTTACCGTAATTTTGTAACACTTTACCGAACGATCTGTAATGTTAAATTTTATTTACCGTATACGGTAGAAAAAAATACAATCAATACGGTAAAAACAAACAATCACTGAATACGGTAAGCACTTTACCGAACAAAACGTAAAACGAACTCTGAATCACCGAAGCCCGGTAAAGTATTATTAACTGTCAAACTGTCAGCCATTTTCTATGAAGTCTCGTGGTTCCAGTGGTCGGTTGTCCAGAAGGTGGTTTGGATATTGATTAATTTTAATTATTCCATGTGTGTATGTAGAAAATAAACCAGCGTTAATTAGAGCTTTCATCCGGCTAGCTATAAATATTTCAAATGTGCTGATTACACGCTAAACAATCAATAGGTTCGATGATAATGGATTTTTATTCTAAATGATACACATGCAAAATATATTTGCTGCATTGTATCCATCTACAGGTAGAAGACAAATTCACTGACCAGCATCCGATGCAGCCGACACTCATCGTTCGTAGTATTTCGTTGACTGCGCCATATGCTGGAAAGACCTCACATTCCCGGTCGGAATAACAACAAATATAGTTTTGCTTAATATATTTATAAACCAATAACATCCGAATATTTTGGTGTTTAATGATAAACACAAAAAAAATACCGAAACGGTTCGGTACCAGACTACATAAATTACCGAACTGTACGGTATTTTTTGAAAGATCATCAAATCTTCCATTACCGAATTGTACGGTAGTTTTTGACAGTTCATTAAAAAATTTGAGTACCGAACGTTCGGTAATTGATTTAATTACCGAACAGATTACCGAACGTTCAGCTGTTGAAAGTTCGGTAAAAAATTACCGAATACTGTATAATTTTCTAAGTGTGTAACCAGTGCAGATCCACAAACTAGGATAATTTTGTGATCTATTGCAAATAACCACATCAATCAATCCAATGACCAACGATGGAGTATCAACAATTTTAAATTTGATTTTGTCTTTCTCAGAGGGATTGGGGACGTACGTGTTAAAGCGGACGCCAAGCAGATCCCCGGCCTGGAGATTTTTGTCGGCAAATCCCGCCTGGATGTTTCGGAGAATTTCCGGAAGAAGAAGATCGACAAATACTTAGTAGAACTAAGTAGTACTTAGGCAGGCGATCTGTGGGTGCGGCAAATTCAGCAAGCCGTACATAACCCCCCCCCACAAGCCCACAAATATATAAAAAAGAATGTCTCCACCAGAGTCTGCTGCCCTCCCCCCCCCCCCACCAGGACACTCTCTTTTGTCCGGCTTCCAACCGAAACCCCCCCTTTTTTTTTTTGTGCCGAAAGAGACAAACCCACCAAATTTGACAGAACATCGCCCAATAGAAAAAACTGAGCGATTACGAAGGGCATGCTCCGGAAAATAGGGAAATTCTTCTAAAACGACAAGGATTTGAAAAAAGAGAAACTGTGTAAGAAAGATGGCACAAGTGTTGCACAGGATTTGGTGGGTAGCGTTAAGTCCAAGGTGTGGGCATTTGACCTAGGTGACGATTTTGAATAAACCAACTTTGTAAAAGCATAGTTTTTATGGGCAGGGTAATAAAACATCAATAAAAATGAAAAAAATAGCAATAGCAATAGTTGGAAATATTTGAAAGATTTGATGACTTTTGTCACATGTATAGCGCTAGAATTTATTATTATGACGGAAAACTATCAGCTTATTATTGCGTTTATACTCATTTCCATTGCTTTTTTTGAAAATTTAAGCGGTCACTTTTGAATTATTGAAAGTGAATTATCAATATTTTATTGCTATTTTAAGTTTTTCTCTGCGAATTGTTATTTTTTCGTTGGCACAGTGTTTAATAATTTAGTGGAGATTTTGTGAATTTTAAATGCTAAATGTTCATTAATTAGTGCCAGTATATATTTTAGTCGTTTTTATGTGTTTATTTACTCCCTGAGAGTTTTCAAAAATATCCCACTAAAAATGAATTTTTGGTGATCATTTTTGTCTGTTGCATTTTATTCGAGTACTGTCTTTAATACTTAGTAAGACTTTTTTAAGAGCTTTTGGACATACATTCCATTAAATCATTCATTCATTCCATTTCACAATTTTAGCAAATGACTGAGAATTCTACCTGAACTGAACTTTTTTCAAATCTTTCTGAAGTACTGCACTTGCTGCGCGCTGAGAACGAAAATTTTTTGGTACTCAACAAAAAATAAAGTATAAAGGGTTGAGAATGAGAAAATTGGTCGTACGGGCATAGAGAACTGATGCAATTTGAGGCTATGGCACTTGGGCTTGACATTTTTTTTTACTTCACGGTTTGCATCGCGAGTATATAAACAAATTTGCATGAGAATCTTTTGCGAATGAAGTTCTGGCTTGTAGGAAGATGTTTTTTTTCGGTTTTGTGTTGTGTGCCGTGCTTTGCCGCTGTTTATTTAAAACTGCAAAAGATGTTATGCAAATGTGATACCTACTTGGTGACTTTTATTTTCGCGATGAACCGCAAGGAACCGCGGGGAATTGATACAATATGCAGTCAAAATAGTATCTCCGAGCTTGACGGTGGCTTATGAGGAAAAGGAACATAAAATGCGAACCTGATGTGAACAATTTCCTTTAACTCTTATGAATGTTGGGAAGAACGCAATTTCGTTAGGTGACGGTCATAAATTTTGTAACGTTTTAAGGAGTGAGAGCCTAGGCCGTTAAGGAAACTGTGGCAAATCATACAATAGTTTAATGCCCCTATAAAATATGTGTGATGAAATGGTGATAATACTATAGACTTAACCTTATTGAACATATTTAGCAGCTTGCGAAAATAGTTTTCTGAGCTCAATCAGTGCAGATGACTAATTGTGGATATAATTTGGTTCATAAAGTTGCATTGTTTCATAAAAAAAAGATCATCGTGATCGATTATAGCTGAATTTATAAACTATTTGGTGTATTGGCCGAATGAAGGGGCTAGACTGACATTTCATCCCGTAAGCCTATCTATCCCCTTGAAAATAATTAAGTACATCTAAAACCAGCAAGCCTACCTCTTTTGTATCGACCATTTTCCAAGCAACATTTTCTTCCACGCTTCTTCACACGCCCAGGATAATTTCTGTTTCCAAGTACCACAATCTCGTTAATTATGTTTGTTTTCATCATTTCCATGCACCATTATATATAGCTGTAAAATTACACCTCAAGTACCCAGAATAAGACTAAACGGTTGATGGCAAGGATGATATCTGATAATTCACCGTTGCGTAAGTTTGCTGAAACAACACGAGCATATTTAATATTGGCGTTAACATTTACGGAGCAACAAATTCCATATCTCTTGGCAATGACAGAATCAACCAACCAAGAATCAACGTTCTGGAAAATGAAAAATGTCAATTAAGCATCCTTCAATTCACGTGACTAATTTTTTTGACGTTAAAGTACGCCTTACCTTTAATAAAAAGGGCCCGTTTTAAAATAGCGGTTGGATAAAAATGAGGTCCGTGAGATTTTGAATGCTAATATCAATCGTACTTCCGTTCCGGAATGACTTGATATATGTATCACTGGATCGGAAATATGATCACCATATGATTGATTGGAAACTTTTTATTTTGAAATGTTTGTACCCTTCAGTTACACCAAAAGAAGGGTATTAAGATCGCTTGAAAACTCGACTTTTTATCCGGGGCCCAGGTGGCCGAGTGTCATGTACCATTCGACTCAGGTCGAAAAAACTGAGCACATGTCTGTGTGTGTGTGTGTGTGTGTGTGTGTGTGTGTGTGTGTGTGTGTGTGTGTGTGTGTGTGTGTGTGTGTGTGTGTGTGTGTGTGTGTGTGTGTTTGTGTGTGTGTTGCTAATAATGTCACATCGGTTTCTCAGCCGTTTATGAACCGATTTCAGTTCTGTTGACAGCAAATGAAAGCTACAACATTCCCATAGAACGCTATTTGAATTTTCATTTGCACATTTCATTACGAAGATATGAACGAAACAGTACTTGACGGCCTGTTATATTAGTAATCTAACAGTTTAGTCTCCGATTACATACTGAGCTATGTGTGTACTGACAAACCAAAGTTATAAAATCCTCAAATAATTGGTCAAAATTTCATTATGATTGGATAAGTTTTTATGGAGATATGACCAAGACAATACCTGAGAGCACATAATTGTGAGATGAAAATATACTCGTTGCAGCTCAAAACTGAACAATACCACTCACCCCAATCGATGCCGCTTGCATTCTATTGTTCCGCATCTGGTGCGTTGTATAGCACATACAACGGACTAGCCACACTATGCGACTCTATAGAATTAGAGCAGGATCGATTGGTTCGAGTGGTCCGGTTTTGAACTGCAACGTGTATATTCGAAAATTACACAAAGTCTCCACTTACTATAACTACACAATTTTCAACGAACATGTACTTATTAAGCATCTTGAATCCATATCGATAATCAAAATTGACGCTTAGGATTGTCTAATAATTCATTCTATGGACTGATTATTTGAAATTTCTAATATTTATGTAATTTCCCCTTTTATGTAACTAACATAAACAGGTCGTTAAAGATAACAGGTCGTATTCAATTACTAATGATGATTAGTAATGTTTTCTCATTTAGGCACCCGTCCCAACGAATGGGATTTTTTTCACTTCTACGCTTTGTGCGGATGTTCTACATCTCACTGTTCTTCCACGTGGGTATAACCCGGAGCACATATACATACTCACGGCTAGCGTATACGACAAATAAAAATAATTTCAAAGATTATGAGTTATACTAAAAGAATGGTTTTCAGCTTTACTATGCAATTTACAAGTTTGTTACCTTGTAACGAAATACTTCTTATCGTATAGGGAAGAGTCGTATTGAATAAAAAAGTATCACATTCATACTAAATTATTGTATTATTGATGAGCAAAGTTGTCAAACTCGATATTTTCACAACAAGTTTTGGTTACAAGAATGGTTTTAGGTAATATGAGAAAAGTTTTCTATCTTTTTTTGACCACAGGATGGCAAATTTAGTTGACTAACTTCAAGTGTTAAAAGTTTTCAGAAAAAGTGTTCCATTGTTTTTTTTTTAAATCGAGAAAGGGAAACATCAAAAATCGTTCCAATTTCGCCTTAATGCCAATATTTTAATCACATCGATGAACAATACGTTCAGGATTGACAAATAGTTCATTTTATAAACTGAATGTAAGACATATTGAATATTCCTGGATCTTCCTGGAATTTCTGATGAAAATATGTATCCAGTACCATATTGGCCACATTTGAGTTCGTAATTCTGGTGAAGTCTAAGAAGGGTTCAGTCTCACCATCAGTGGATTAATTCGGGTTTTTTTTTTGACGTCGATCGCGAGTAGACCATTATGTTGCAGAAATATGACATGTTTTGTCACTTAACAGTATTTTGAAACAAAATATGTAGCAATATTTGGCTTATATTCTAGTACGTTAACATGCATACTAAACCCACACCCATTCTCAAGCGCCGAGGCGGCCCAAGTGCCAGGGTTGGCCTTGCATCGTGATAAAAAAATTCGGATACATTTTGAGAATGCATTGAAATAGCGAAGACGCTATATTTTGAGTTTCTTGATATATTTTTTGGAAAGTACTCTTTATGTAGATTAACTACAGCAAATGTTTCGATATGACTCCTCCTATAACTTTCTTTACCAACCTCAAACGTTTTTCTGTCACAGGCGGCACATACTGATTCCATGGGCATACCCTCCCAAATTTTCTGGATAACTACCTTGAACTGGTCCAAATTTGAAATTTTGTAGTCCTTCAGTTTGTACTTCAGTTCACGAAAAAATCCGATGGATTCAGATCCGAAGAGCTGGGAGGCCATTCATTCTTCGCCAGGAAAACCGGCAAATTATTCCTACACCAGGCCTGAACAATATTCGCCGTGTGAGCAGGCGCACCATCTTGCTAACTACTTTATGATCTTAGATCCATGAGCTGTCGTAGGTTGGGAGCAACAACTTTCTCCACATCTTTCGTTTTATAATACACGGCGTTAATTTTCACCCCTTTATCGATGAAAATCAACGGTAGTTTACCTTTGTACCATTGCCAATTTAAAGCCAACCCGGACGATCCGTCTCAAAAACGTGTGGCTTAAGCACCACTTCACAGGGGAGACCACACGCCCAATGTTATTTTTCCCGGTTGAAACTCTCCTAAGGGCTAGAGTTGGCCAAAACAGCCATACCCGAAGCGGACTCCCTAAAAGTGGCGAAGCTCAAAGTCGGATGGTCCATTTGCCACTAAGCGTGCAACAGCCGTTTCAGATGCCTGTTCAGGCCACAAGGCTCGGGACTGTAAAGAGCCCTCCAAATTTCTGACCTTTGCTGGGAAACCAGACGACAAACACGTCAAGGGCACTTCAAGGGACTCCAAAGGGGGGAGAGGTAAATTCCGACTTACAAGGGTAAACCTAGAAGCTAATCGCAGTGCGAGCAACCCATCTAAACCTGAACTATTGTGAGGCAGATCAGCAACTGTTGTGTCAGGTATTTGCGAGTCGGCATCGGACATCACATCCCCGCTAGTAACGGCGAATGAGTTGCGGATAGGTCCAATATGGCGACATTACGGACGACGGGTACACAGTTCACGAGGTTGTATCCACCACGAACTAGGGCTTTGCTGTAGCTAAGGTGAATGGAGTGTTCTTCTGCAGCTGATAGATGGTAGATGGTAGATTAACCAGTTTTCACGAATAGTTGATCGCATAACAGCGGAGCTTACTAGCCGAAATCCATTGCTAATAACATTATCATAATTATCATTATCATTATCATAAAAGAGTACGTGGAGTGTTTCGAGCAACGTGGTAGAAGGGGTATCTGGAAGACCATTAGTGTCGCATCTATGGTCAAGTGGCAGAGGGAGTGGAACAGCTCCACCATAGGTCGGTGGACCCATCGACTAATTCCGGAGCTATCCGGATGGGTCGGTCGGCAACACGGTGAAGTAAACTTCCACTTAACACAGATCCTGTCAGTCCATGGCTGCTTTAGGCAGTACCTGAAGAATACCTGGTACGCCGAGTCTTCTGCGTGCCCGGATGCACGGATGTAGAGGAAACCGCAGAACATGTGTTTTTCACATGTCCTCACTTCGACGGTGCGAGAAACGGCATGATGACCGTGAGCGGTCAGTAAACAACCCCGGATAACCTAGTTCAGAACATGAGCCAATAACGGGACATCTGGGACACCGAGCCCGCCCTCTATTCACAAACTGTTAGCAATGGGAAGTTGGCATTCCCACTCTCCCCATCCATAGTTCTTCAATCGGGGCCCTGATGGTCCCTCTCATTCCCATGAAATATTTATATAATAGTATATATATATATATTTATGTAAATTAAAAATACTACAAGCATTCGTATCTATTATACATGATCTTCATTCGGTTGATCATGAAATGCAAGAAATGTTGTAAAGTGTTAAAGTGTAGAGTTCTGTGGTTCCACGCTTAAGCACGTTTTCGTTCGATTTCCTTCATATGCCCTCCGCTCGTTTTCAACTAGTATCTTTCAATTTTCAAAGCCTGCCGTTACGCTAAACGGAACTATCAAACTTTCTCTTAATTTCTCTTAGTTCTAGCAATAAATTACTATCCACTCCTAGAGCATCTCAAGTTGATGGGAAATTATTTGCTACTGATAAATTTCGTCATAGATCGTTACTCTGCGCGATACAACAAACAAAAATCAAACTGAAGATTTTTTGCTATGTTTTGACGAAATTTTTTTTGCTAAATATGTTTGAGTTTATGCACCAAAACGAATTGGATAGTCATTTTCTCAATGCTTAATTCAAAAACATAAGGCTGGGTTAAAATGCACGGCAGTATGATAGTTGAATTTATCCTGATATAATTATCGAATGAACGTTGCTTGTATATTTGCTCATCACATAAGTGCATCTCTACTGATTCCTCCAACTCGCTCTAAAAACACTCATGCTACACAGAATACCGATGACAGCATTGCCGGAATCCAGTAACTGTTGATTATTTTTTCCAAAATTACACAAACGACTCCTAGTGGTAACGTTAGCAGTAATTTTAACTGCATAACTCACAGTGTAATCCTTCCCAAGAGTTAAAATGAATATCCTTCGGTTACGACTGAGAAATGAAGTAAAATTAAATTGTTTCTACTCTGTCTGTCCGCTCTGTCTGAATCATGTTGTGTTTCAATCCAACAGAGATGGCAGACGACCGGTGGGTGCACCACCCCCAGCTGCTTCAAAATGCGTTAGGCCGACGCCCTTAGTCCGTTAGCTAATAGCCAAGAAAACGATGAGACATCTAAAATCTCTCACAAAACAGTACAAGAACAAAAAGACTAACTTTTAGCAGACATAAGCTACTCTCGAAGCGTCATCAACCCCATGGTTGGTAGCCGGGACAATAAAAGAGGGACAATTAAAGTGGATAAGAGTCTTAATAATAAATGCGTCAAATTGTACCTTTAGCTGCTGGTGCTCTCTCACAGCAATATACCAAGGTGACATCCGTGACAAGCTGACTCAGTACCAGTCAAAGCGGAAAAAGGGTCCTTTGGTCATGATGTGGGTATGATGAGGGTTTGGGATTTTTGTTTTTTATTCAGCGGCGATGATTCATGGTTTCATCAATGTGAGCCTATCTATCTATGAAGCGGAAAAACTGAAACGCCATCAGGTTTCCGAGATGATAGGTATTAACAAATCCGCTATGACGATATGAAAGCGTTTTATTACATCTATGAGAGGTATCTGTTATATTCATTCAACACTACGAAACCATATGTCAATTGAACAGTCCGAAGTTTTGTTTTGTTCTAAAATTATGAGTGAAGTTTGGTCGATTCAATGGTTTGAAAGAATACTTTTGCATTGTGAACATAAATTCCACGAAGGACCTAGTAACGTTAGATGAAATAATTTCGCTTAATTTTCACTCTTATTTTCAATCTTAAATCTTATCACAAATAGCTTTTGTTTTGTAAAATATTGTTTATTTAGTTTGAATTAAAATAAAATATTATACTAGACCATTAATCAGCTAGCCTCAAAATGAAGTCTAGTTCGCCAAACCAACAAACATCGATTCTATCATTAACATTTAAATTAACAAAGCTGATGTATTTGATAAAGATTTTAAGAATTTCTACTTTTCTCGCTGGTGCTATGTTTCCCAAAATGGGTCGCAGAAGATCGTCGAAGGTTAGCTGCTGCCTCCCGCTAAGAATCATCGTCACCTTTCGTTGGATGTGTGCCCATGCTGCAGCTACTCGATGGCACCCGCTGAATTTATGTTGTAGAGATTCGAAGATGGGCACCTGACGGTCCTAACAGGACGTTGGACCAGCATAAGTAAGTAAGTATGTCACGCAGAAATGTGATAAGGGGCTCATGAAAGTCGAATTGTCCAACTACCTTGTTGGTTAAAGCTTGCCGCCATAAACCTCAGCGGATCATGCTGACCGTAACGACTGTTCCGTAGCCCCGGCTGAAAACAGCCACGTCTTCTGAGCTACCTTTCTGGGGCATATAATCTCAGGTCAGAGAGAATGGCTGGAGAATCGATCTCGTTAGTTAGCACCTTTGCAACAAAGGCTGTATGTGCGTTAAATCGCCTGCTGTTAAAGGTTCCGATCCCGAATAACATACAGCGGTGTTCATAAGGTGGCAAATTACAACATCATCCTAGGGAAGATGCCGCAAAGCAAGATGACGATTTTTTCTGTACAACTTCGATACGGTCGATCCAAATGCTGCAACATGGGCACCAAACTACGACTGCGGATTCCAGGATGGAGCGTATAGGGTGTCCCAGAATGTCTGAGCCAATATTGCCTCAAGATGACGTTAAAACAGCTGATCACTACAGGTACATTGTTTACATTTCAATCTTTAACTCTGTGAGTCTCAAGTGCCAGTGCAATTATTATTCATGAAAATGCGAAAACAGATCGTGCACAAATGGTTCACTTTTCCCATCGTTTCGTTGAGTCAGTTAGCGAAAATGGAAGGTGTGAGCATCGGAGCAGTTCGTAATGTGATTCGAAAGTATGGTAAGGAGTCTTCCTTTTCAGGACAAAAAAAACTAGACGTAAACCGGGCCCTGTGGGCCAAAACCTGGACCGGAAAATCATTCAAGCTTTCCCCCGTAAAAAGGGTACTTCCGTTCGAGATGTGGCAAAAATCTGGGAACTTCGAAGAGTAACGTCGACCGAGCAAAGACACGAAATAGACTAAGGACTTTCAAGAAGCAGAAGAAACCATAACGAAGTTAAAAACAAGCGGCATCTGTCAAATAAAACAATCAGCATCTGGAAAATCGGCATGCGTAATTATGGATGATGAATCCTACGTGAAATTTGATTATAAGATGCTTCCGGGTGACCAGTTCTACACGGTCCATGCTGGTCAAACTATTCACAATGCTGATATGTCAATTTTTACCGTAAAATTCGGTAACAAAAAAGCAATTTCAAATCCGTTTGTAACAACCGATACGTTGAACTGTAGAAGAATATTGTAGAGAACATAAAAGTGCAATAAAAACTTAATTTACTTAAAAATCGAGCTCGCATTTTTATTTACAAATCGTGCTTAGACTTACTGGGACACCCTATACTAGAGCACAGTACACAAATTTCATCCATAGCGGGTCGTGAAAATTATCGGCGATCTTGAAGATAAAACCCAACTGCTTATTAGCTCTTGAAATTATATCCTCATAATGCAGCCGAATTATAAGTTCACCATCCAGCAATATACTTAGATCTTTGACCTGGCTTACACGCTTAAGAGTTTTTCCAGACAAATTGTAGTTAGAGCAGAACATTCTCTCCTTTCTGAAGAATTCCTAGAGCGTCGAACGAAAACCTAGTCCCGGCTACCCAACAATGGCGCGCGACTCTAAAGTAAAGCGGAAGACCGATGGCACCGTTCTGCGCCTTGATCCGAGAGGTTGGTGAAACCGGTCAAACGGTCAAAGAAGGACCTGGGCAAGATGGACATTATTATTCAGAAGCGTCAGTCAAGGCCGGCCACGTCTAACTAGCAGGCAATCACCCAGAAAAAGCATCTGAAGGTGCTGGTGAAAAAGATCTTTCCAGCGGAGCATCCCGTCGTGGTCACCAAGAAGGTAAGTGTTGACGTCAAATATATCTCCCACACAAAGTTCCCGAAGAAGAACGACGATCAACAAGAAGCAACTGTCAAAACCGCTGTTCTTTCCTTCGGGGCTTGTGATGAACCGGGAGATATATGAAGTGCCTGCCGGAAATTATCCTTAATCAAGAAATATCTCGCGAAGGAGTATGCTGTCTTTTTGCCAGACCCATTTTCATAAGAGATCATTGGAGGAGATGGACTGGCTGAAAATGAACATTGTACCGAAGACTGCCAACCCTCCCAACATCCCCCACCTGTGACCGACATAAAATATTATATTATTTAGTCAAACATGTAACAGAGTATCAACTCGAACATTTTTGTGGCCAAAACGGAGAAGCAGCTGATCGCCAAGGCCACGAAAGAGCTGAATAAAATGCCGAACATTCGTAATTGCACCCTAGTATGGTAAGCATAGACGTAATGCTTCGTTCAAATATCTGTAGTGCAAGTGCAAACGACATTCGCAAAAAAAAAATCAAGACATCCTATGTTGAAAAATTAGGCAAATTGGAATTTATTAAAATTCACTAGATCACTTTTTTAGTAAATAAAAATAAAAAAACTGAAACACTTTTTCAAACTATTACCAGTAAACAGTATGATGCCATTTGAAATCAAAGATGGTGTCACTACCCACTTTCAGACAGTGGTGCTACTTAGAAAAGTGCTAATATGTGTATATTTATTCCCTTAGAGTTTTATAAGTATCCGACTTAAAATAAGTTTTTGGTGATCATTTTTGTCTGTTACATGTTGCCTCAAGTTTCATTTCCGTAACATGCGACCTATGTTGCTGAAAATAAGAAATAAAGAGAAAAGTCCTTCAACGTTTCCAGAATTATTTTAATATCCCAATTAATCAAATTTAGCATACCTAGCCTTAGTAAAACATCGGGGCTTAGATTTCTATAGCAGGTATAAACAAACTAAGCTAACCAATTGATAGCCTGAACTCTAATGGATAGATTTGTGCATATGTTTTGAAAATCGGATCATATTTACTAAAAATATTCACAAAATTGTAAAAATTCAAATTTCAACATATTTTTCATACCTAGCCTTAGTAAATCATCGAGGCTTAGATTTCTATAGATGGAACAAGCAAACTAAGCTCGTTTATTAATAGCCGAAGCTCTAATGAAGAGATTTGTGCACATGTTTTGAAAATCGGATCATATATATTAAACATATTCACAAAAGTGTGAGAATTCAAATTTCAACATGTTTTTTATACCTAGCCATAGTAGATCATCGAGGCTTAGATTTCTAAAGAAGGTACAAGCAAACTTAGCTCTCCAATTGATAGCCTGAACTGTAATGGAGAGATGATGGTACATATTTTGAAAATCGGATCATATTTATTTGTATAAACGTGACCAAAGCAGTTATTGATCTTCAATAACTGGAACTTTCAAAGAAAACTAACATCTTGCATACTGATGCTTGCATACAACTGCTCACGGTACATATTCTGAGGCTAACTACTGAAATCTGCCCCGGGGGAGAAATCGCCTCAAATCGTTAAATTGATGAAATATGTAAGCATGAATGCCCGTAATCAATGAAAAACCCGACTTGAAAATAAGAAATGAAGAGAAATTGTCCTTCTCCACTTTCCAAATAAACTTTAATAACACAATTAATTAAATTTAGCATACTTAGCCCCAGTTAAAAATCGAGGCTTAGATTTCTACAGAAGGAACAAGCAAACTAAGCTCACCGATTGATAGTTGAAGCGCTAATGGAGAGATTTGTGCACACGTTTTGAAAATCGAATCATATTTACTAAAATACTCATAAAATTCAGTAGATCCACTGTTTAAGAAAATTGAGTAACATTTCCGTGAGAGAAAAGAGATAGTATACAATTAAACTCAAAAATTGAGCGAAATCAAACGAGAGTGTGTGTGTTTGTTTTGATAGTACTGAGCGATTCCTAAACTGATATGTTAGATCGATTTTTTTTATCGAGACACGGTTGCATGAAGTCACTCAAAATAGTAGCTTGGAGCATACCTGATTTGTTCAGCTTACCTATTCAATAATCATCTTACACTCTAGGCTAATTTTACCCATTATCGCAAAAAATACACGTACCCATTAATGGGTAAGCTTAATTATATCCATAAATTCAAATATGGGTAAGTAGTAATTTACCCACAAATGGGTATGTGCACTATTCGCAATTATGAGTATTCTTCACCCATATCTGTTTAAACTGAACTTAGGCCGTTTTCAGCGGTCGTGGTCTATTCTAAATTTTGACAATTAAATAGACCAAACGATATTTACCATTTTCACCGGTGCGTTCCAAATTTCATTTTCGAACAGTTTCGATGTAAAAAAATAAAACTGTCATATGCTTTGTTTTATTTTATTCCGAATTTGAAACGGAATTCAGAGCGTTCTAAATTTTTTAAGGCAGCTGAAAAAAAATTGGGAAAAACAAGAACAAGGGCAAAGTGCACAACCGCGTCGGACGCTCGCTCGTTTTTCGGTAAGTCTGTTTTCAGCGGTGTTGTTAAAGTATGACCAACAAGATTTCTGGCTTTGCTCAAGTTCTCCTTTTTTTTCTCTTAAGCTCTTTGAACTTTATTATAGCTTTTTTTAAACACTATGGAACTCTACTGGCAATGGTGCAATGCTGAACACTGAAGTTCTTTGAACTGAACTGATATTTTAAGAAATATGTAAGTCCAAACTTTGCAAAAAAATCTGTGAACTTTGCAGCAGCTCTACAAAGTTTGAAGAATTTCTGCGAACTATATTATGAAGTTCTTTTCAGATTGATTATGTTTTTTTTTAAGTCTTATGATCATTAAGGGCAAGTTGAAAAGGAAGCTTTTCAACTTTTAGCGGAAGTAATCCATCCCTATGATTATATTTTTCAGTATACTAGATACGTAAACATATTGTTACAGCTAGGACATGTTGTTAAAACAAGCCTTACGTGCTTTCACAGCTTTGTTTATTTTTATCATGCATGATTTTGCCGACAAATTTTTTTTACACTTGAGTTGCTTGAGTCAAAAAGTTGTATTTCCCATATAATGAATTTTGTGCACTTGAAGGTTAACAAGAGAGATGATATAGAAAATCCCAGTTACAAATATGATTTTTCCAAGTATTTGAAGCATTTCAACTAGCACCACAAGTTTGCACACCTTGGGGTAAATTGAAATAAGTACACAAGAGGAAGAGTGACACAAGTTTTGCCATGCTGAAAAATCCCAAACATCTCACACCTTACGCAATCAACTAAAAAGCCTAAAAAAAGGCTTGTGAAACCTATACGACCTTTTAGGGGTTGCGCGAGCTTGGGTGCGGGATATTAGGGATTTTTCAGCTCGGCAAAACGTGTATCACTTCTTCTGCTGAGAAATTACTTCCAGAACCGGGTGTTGGGTCACGAGACAGTTATGGGGTAGACAACGTTGAAGATCAAGACGGAAGTTTTGAAAGGTTCCATCCTCTGGATCGGATTGTACAACAGTGTGCTGATGTTGGCGTAGTGATCGTTGATTTTGCGGATGACATTGTATTGTCAATAACAGGCTGGTGGAAGAGGTTTTGAGGTGCGCTGCACACCACCAAACGGAGGTACTGTTGGTGAGCAAATGCAAAGTGTCATTGCGCCGAAAAGAGTGATGACGGGCTGAAAATCAATAGCTTTGTGATCTATGCCCGGGAGAAGACGGTGGGTAGGATGATGCCAGAAAAAAGTGAACCAAGAGTAGTAGAAGCCTTCTTCTGGTTGGTGTATTCTCGTCGATATTGAGGTACGGAGGCCCAGCCTGGATTGCTGAGCTTGACACTTAACAGAATCGAGCGTAGCAGAACAGTACATACCGGCTCATGACCATGCAAGTCGTGAGTGCGTACAAAAAAACCTCATCAAGGGCAGTGTTCGTTATCGCTGAAATGATCCCTAACGGAATCACCCTAGCGGAGGACAGCGAGTGTGATTGCTAGAGAGGAGTACGGATCGTAAGAGCGATTTCGATGACCAAGTGCCAGCAGAATGGTACGTGGAGACAACTCTAATACAGGTTCTCTCGACCTGGGTCATCAGAAAACATGCAGAGGTAAAATTCCACCTAAAATTGTTCCAGTACTACTGCTTGTATTGAAATCCAGCGCACAGGTCCAGGATATTTCATACTTCTCGTTAAATCCTGAATAATGTAACCTATTTAAAATTTAAATCTTTTAGTTTTGTTCCAGTTCAAAACTGTGAAATTCAACTGACAATTGATTTTACTTCTGGTTTGAACGTTATACACAAAGCTGTAGCTGTAAAGAGTACTACTTCTGACATTATATATAAAGCCACATCAGATACTCAAAGATACCTTATCTCCCTATCTATATTCCTCATGCCCTTCGCCTATACAATATTACCAAATTAACCTAAAACTAATATGATTGATAGTAACAAAGCTCATAATGAATGAGACTTATTAAAAAAAATTAAGGTACGAATTTCTATGTTTAAATCGTCAACAATAAACTATGTCTGGTTCACCCTGCAACGGTGTTTTCTTTTACAATTTAATCATCTGCACTTCCTCCTGTGCCAATCAGGAAGATGAATAAGTTATGTAATAATGAACGTCTCAACATCCAATCTAGTCATTCAGAACATTTTGATTTCCAGACTTTTATTCCAGTTGCTGTATCGTTTCGCGAAACTGATGGAATATATTCTGATGGGTTTTTGATGATCATCTGCGAGAAACCATGGAAGTTCGGTTCCTCTTAACACTTTTTTCCCGGACAAGTGTAGTACTTGAAGACGCGATGCTCAACTGATTAAGAAACGCGAACCTCTTGCATTGGGACTTGTAGAAAGTCCTGCCGTCGGAAACCTGTTGGCAATGGAGTTGCAACTCAGGGTTTTCAAACGTTTGGAATGCTTTATTCAGGCTCAAAATAGTTGCTCAATACCGATCCTTTATGTCAGCTAGTGCCGTACTTTCATCCAGTCAAACATTCATAGTTACGCGTATGAGAGCTTCCTCTTAAAAATGAAATTTACGTGGAAATAAATTTCCATTTTGACTGATTCAGAAAGACGGAAATCCTCCACATCGTCTACCATAAAACAGCACAAAGCAGCCGCGGAATCCAATACCGATGGTTATTCCGAGAGTCGATGTGAGGTTTGTCTCTTGGTGAAGAGAGCAAAGTCACCTGCAGTGACGTGACTCGGCAAATTTGAGTTTCCTTCGTGTTTCAATATATGCAGACGACATGAAACTTTTCATGGAGATATGTGATACATCCGACCTTGAATTATTTCAACACGAAATTGACAATTTTTACATTTGGTGTAAGAAAAATCTGTTAGAACTTAATGTAAAAAAATGCAATTCCATTTCGTTTACCAGAAAACACACAATATTGCAAAAAGCTATTTCTCTTGGTCAGAAAACTGTAGAAAGATGCAGTCAAATTAGAGACTTAGGTGTTATACTCGATTCTAAATTAACTTTTGCTGAACATTACAATAATATCATTTATAAAGCAAGCAACATGCTCGGGTTTATCAAAAGGTTCAGCTTGAACTTCAATGATCCATACACAATCAAAACGCTGTATATAACATATGTGAGACCCCTTCTTGAATATTGTAGCATAGTCTGGTCTCCATATCAAGATACACATGTAAGCCGTATAGAGTCAGTTCAAAAACAATTTTTGTTATTTGCCCTGCGAAAGTTAGGTTGGACGACTTTACCTATGCCGTCTTATGAGTCACGATGTATGTTGATTAGTTTAAATGGGCTTAAAAAGATAAGAGAATTTGCAATGATAGCTTTCCTGAATGATGTTATTATGCAAAGAATAAACACACAAGAGATTTTAGAAAATCTTAATTTCTATGCTCCCTCTCGCTTCCTAAGAAATAGACAATTGTTTTACACAAACAGTCAAAGAACAAACTATGCAAAGAATGGGCCTTTAAATAGAATGATGTCCTGTTATAATAAGTATTGCGATATAATAGATGTGACAATGAATAAAAAAAAAGTTAGGAAAATTTTCTTTTCGCGGTTAGATATAACAAATTAGACATTAAGTACTATTTGTAAAGCAAAACTGGTCTACAATGGATTGACGCAAACAAATAAATAAATCAAATGGAGAGTCACGTCACTTCAGGTGACTTTTCTCACTTCACCAAGAGACAAACCTCACTTTGACTCTCGGAATAACCCGCACTGTCTGGAACCAATCGTTCATCTTAATATTCACCCAGCGCCAACAAGAATCGGCACATTTTGACTCGTGAATCTCCGAATTTTTTTAGAATTATTTCGAAATGTCGAACGAGCTGAATCAACACAAACCAAATCCAAACGAAGCAGGCAGAGTCCAAAACAAATCACACGCATGGATGTCATCATAAAACATTTAGAACAATGGCGGTGAAAATGGAAAATAGTTGATCTATTTTTGGTGGTCTATATTTTTGGATCTGTTATAAAACTAGACCAAAATTATAGAACACCGCTGAAAACGGCCTTAGGGTGTATGGAATCTAGTGAAGGAAAATCTGACAACACTGCATCCCTGTTTTGATTTCAATTCACATTATTGGTTTACTTGTGAATCTGCTACGGTTCAAATCTAGTGTTTTGAAGATTTGCAAAGTATTATTTTAAAAATTCGACTGAGTTTGTAAGGGTTTGAAAGTGTATCGCTGTAATATGATGGATTTAAATACTATTGTGTCCTTTGGCGCAACTTGCGGAATACCCGAAGACTATTGGAGTAAGGTAAGCATTCGTGATTTATCCCATGTTCAAAGTAAGGTTAAGTATCAAACGAAAATTTAACGTTACGTCTGTTTTTTTTATTATTCTAAATTCAAATAATTTCTTTCCTCTTCATTATCAACAATTGTTAAGATGCCTCAATGCTTATGTTTTGAGTTGAAACATAGTGGATATAATTATTTGTTTTATTTTTTTGATATTGTCGTTTCCTATATTTAGTTGAACACGCTAAAACAATTTTTTTTCATGAGTTTATGGATTTCATTACTTCCTGGTCCAATGATGACCGCCGAGCGTATTCTATTGGAGGAGTTGGAGAATGTAAGGTAGTATTTTAATATGGTTGTATGACATTTCTCGGAATTGATTATTATAATTTTTTTTTTCAGACGAGTAATGCTACCGAAACCGTTTGGTCTCATGATGACCACAAAAAGTTAGATGGTGTGATTTGTTGTGGAGTGTGAGCTGGGACGACTGGGTCTGTTCGGGGTGGTGGAAGTGAGGTAAGATTGACACTCCGTAATTTCAATTTGTACATACTTAGAAGGTTTTACAGTATTCGGTAATCCAATTTACCGGATTTCAGTGAAATTTTACAGTATTCCGGTAAAAAAATTACCGGAAATGGTCAAATTTTACCGAAATCCGTTAAATCGGATTACCGAACGTTCAGCTGTTGAAAGTTCGGTAAAAAATAACCGACTACTGTAAAACTTTCTAAGTGTGTAGTATCCGTTTTACTTGTTATTCCACCCTTAGTTTTCTCTCCATTGAATTTACAAAAAAAAATAATATTTTTTATGTACTCTTGAGAATATATTCTCGCTTTTTTTCTTTTTTATCCCCCTTTTTTCTCTCTCTCACACCCCAGAAAAAAACAGGGGGGTTTTTTTTTACCCACCCCCCGGTGACGTAAACCCCAAAAAACCCTTTTATTATTTTTTTTTTTTTTGTGATGGAAAATTCCCAAAAAAAATAAAAATGAATTTTAGCGGACGCAAAAATTCTCCGTTGTTCAATTGAAAGCCAAAACAAGCGTAAAACACTATAAGGGACAGCCCAATGGGGTTGTACGCAAAGTTGACGTAGGACTACGCAGCTATCGAATTCCCACTTACGTCAGGGCCATCCGCTAGTTGATTTAAGTCAGTCCTGAAAAGGGCCAAGAAAATTCTATTGTACACTCTTTAGAAAGCATTTGGTGGCTCTTAACTATGATACGGCCCCGGTTGTAGTTCGCGATGGCCACTATCTCTAACGCGTAGAAGATAGTTATGGATCTGTTGGTTCATTGGTTGTTCAACGCGCTTTGCCATTTACTCCGGGACGCGGCGTTTAAAGCAATGCCATGTTCAGCCGGGGCGCGGTAATGGAAATTTCAAACAGCACAAGAGAATAATTCATCCAAACGAACTCTTCAGTGGGCAAACTAATTTGGTCGTCCTGAAAAGGACGGATTTAGTTAGTTGAAGGGGGAGAAACATGGTTCCCGATTGAACTTGGGCTTTCTTATTGGTATTCTTGGTTCAGCTACTCGTCGTTGCGGGTGGCCATCTTCAGGTGACGTGGGATGGTTGATTCTTGTCTCGTTGTCACGGGCGGCTTTTTCCCGCCAAATCGTAGGCTTCGGCAGCCATGTTTCTCGCAGCGAGGTTGACGGGAGCATCGGCAACAATAGCGAACAGCACCAACGCCTCTCTGGGCAACGACTGCTCGCCAGTGCTGCTGCCGGCTACGATCCAACTGTAGATCCTACTCTGCACAGCTCCACGACCACCGAAAAACTAATTCATAATGCGAAGGTGTACCCGTTATATAACATTCATGGCTGCCTAGGAGACGTTCGTTACTTAAATATGAAGTCTGTGCTAGGAAAGTACTGTGTATTTGGTAAATTTACTCTGAAAAATCGGCATTATAAGACATCACCTTATATTTGCGTTAATTTCAATAGTTGAATGTTAAAAATCAATAGTTTTAAATATTTAAATCGAAGCGTAGAAAATGTCCCGATCGATTGGTGAAAACTGGTGAAATGACTTAGTTATTAACGTTCAAAACCCTATATATTTTTCGTGACGCTCCAAATTTTCGCAATTCGAACGTGTACCCCAGTATTGAAAACACAGACGTAGTCCTGCGTCAAAAAGAAATTGTTTGCAATTTTTCATACAACAGACCTGATTTCAGTGATATCAGGTTTACATATAGAGCGTTTCCAGATGAAACCGGCTGATTTAAAAAAAAATCAAAATCTTGCACGAACCTCTCCGATTTGGATGAAACTTTGCATTTGTCTTCGGATTTTGTGTTGTTGTATTTCCCGCGGGTTAAGGGGGTTTTTTGCCCCACGCATTTTTTTCCAAAAGGGCGTATGTGTTTTGTCATAGGTATTTTTTGATGTAGACTACGTCTTACGGGAAGGGTAGGGTGTCAATTGAAAATCTAAAAATAACCGACCGTCACGAAATATCGTTACAAATTAAACGCTAATAACTTAATAAATGCTCAATAGATTTTCAAGATAATTACATCAATCGGTTGGAAATTTTCCCGCGTATCAATTCAATAATCAAACGTTATCCGTAAACAATTTAAAGCTATTGAAAATAACCAAAACATAAGGTGATGTCTTATAATGCCGATTTTTCAGAGTAAATTTACTAAATGCACTGTAATTTACTATCACAGATTTCAAATGTAAGCAAGGGAGGGCTCATATGCAGCATTGAACGATATAAAACGAGTACACCTTCGCAATTTCACTCATAAGTGTCGCAGTATTGGAGCTGCGCAGATCGTGTAGCCATTAAGGATCAGCAGCTGGCGATGGAGGCAACCCCGATAGCATGAAACCTACAGTGCGGAGCGGCAAGGCGCCATCGTAGCAGGTGATGGAACAAGCCACAGAAGGTTCAGTGGCGACCAACCAGTGTTGAGCTAGTTCATTGCTCTGAGACTGTTGCTAGCAAGCCCTTGGCTTGGCAGCCATTGTATATGCAGTGTTATGCTAGGCAGTCGGTTGCGGTGATGATTTGTGGCCAGCCGGTGGGCGCCATCACGAGGAGCAAAATAACGTGCTTGAGTGTGTGATCTTCTTCGTAGTCATCTTTATCTGAAGCGCAACGTGCATGGCAAAAAATATCCTGCTGCGTGAAAAGACCGAGAAGGACTAATTCATATCCGTCCTTTTCAGCACGACCAATCCAAATCTGAGAGAGTTTGTTATGTTTGAATTTATCTAATAACTAACCAAATGGCAGACAGCGGTGGCTAGAACAATTTTAATTTTCTCTCCGTTGCATACCTTGAGCATTGTGCACTATTTACAAATGGCTGCCATCATGAAAAATTGAATTGTCTATTGAAAATCGAAAAATAATCGACCGTCACGAAATATCGTTACAAATAAAACGCTCATAACTTCATAAATGCTCGATATATTTTCAGAATGTTTACATCAATCGGATGGAAATTTTTCCGCATATCAATTCAATTATCAAAAATTATCCGTTGATAATTTGAAACTATTGAAAGTAACGAAAATGAAAGGTGATGTCTTATAATTATGTTGCAGGCTTGATTTCATGAATTCACGGAAATTTCCTATCACAGATTTCAAATGTGAACAAGGGAGGTCTCATATTCAGCACTGAACGATACAAAAGCAAATTTTCTCATTCGTGCTGCAGTACTGGAGCTGTGCGGAGCAACGAGCCAGTATTCATTGGCAGCTGGCGATGGCATGTGCCCTGGAGGGTGCACTAGCTTCATTCAGCAGTGCGGAGAGGCAAGGCGCCAACGTTGGATTTGGCTGCTGGCGGTAGCAACAGTTGCTAGGCAGCCATTAATTAGGCAATGGTGTGCTAGGCAGTCGGTTGCCAGCCGGGCGCAACCACGAGGAAGCGAAATAAGGTGCTTGTGCGTGTGATCTTGGTTGTAGCCATCTTTGGTAAGGCGCAACGTGCAACTTCTGAAATAACCGGCTTCTTCAAAAGACCGAGAAGGTTTGAATTATTATGCGGACAATTTCAAATTCGTCCTTTTCAGGACGACTAATTCCAATTTGAAAGAGTTTGTTTGATTGGAATTTACTCAACATTACTATCCAAGTTCTTACTAATTGACAGCCAGCGGTGGCTAAAACAATTTAAGTTTGCTTTTCGTTGCATACCTTGAGCATTGTGTACATTTTTCAAATGGCTGCCGTCACGAAAAATTTAAACACCGTACGTTAATAACTCGATCGTTTCTTGATTGATTTATTTTTAGGTTTTTAAAATTTTACAAACAAAAGATGAATATACTTCGCGTACAATTAATCAATCGGTATTCGAAAATTTTAAAGAATGTTGCGTTCCGGCAAGTATCAAGAAATTTCCTACGTTTGATTTTCGGAAAGGATATTCCGAAGTAACATTCTCTGCATAATCCAATTAGTACAGTTATGAATAGTTATTCTGTTATTTTAACGATTCGCGTTGGATAGAGTTTTACTTCTAGGAAGAAATAAGTTTTGAGAAACTGTTAAAGTGAGAATAAGTACGATGCCTAATCGTTTTGATGCCAAACGTATGCGCAATTTTCGGAAGCGCGTTAAAATCGAACACAGGGAAAATCCTCCGACCATGTACCGATGCCGAGTGAACTCGTGATTATCAGGCAAAACTTAAACGTTGCCAACTACTGGTTGAGATGCTGGAGAAGGGCCTTCAACTTGAGGCCGTATCATCATTTAAACCTTTCTGAAGAGTGTACAATAGAATTTCCTAATTTTCATAATGCATTCTAACATACAGGGTCCTCCCTTAGCTCAGTCGGTAAAGGCGCGGCTACAAAGCTACATCATGCTGGATGGAGGGGACTGGGTTCGATTCCCGGTCTGGTCTAGGAATTGTTCGTTAAGGAAAATTTCTCGACTCCCTGGACATATAGGGTATGATTGTACTTGCCACACAATCATACTAATGCAAAAATGGTACCTGGAATTGAAAGCTCTCAATTAATAACTGTGGAAGTGCATTTAGAATACGAAGTTGAGAGCAAGCAATAAGCTTGAAACCTTAAGAAAGAATAAGAAGAAGACTAACATACTTACGCACTTATGCTAATCCCATGTCCGATTAGATCAGTACTTGCGTTGCAACATAGTTTGGAATAAACACTTAATTTTCTGCATTATCTAATGCGTATAAAGGGAATGCTAGATTTGACACGAATTCATGGAATATATCATTTAAATGTAAACCTGATATCACTGAAATCAGGTCTGTTGTATGAAAGATTGCAAACAATTTCTTTTTTCACGCTTGTTTTGGCTTTCAATTGAACAACGGAGAATTTTACGCGTCTGCTAAAATTCATTATTTTTTTTCCTGAGAATGTTCCACTAGGAAACGAAGGAAACTAATCCAACGGTTTAACGTAGTCTACGTCAACCGGTCGTGTGTTAAACACAACCCCACTGATTTTTTTACTAATGTTATACCCCAGAGATTATTATTAATTTTTAAAAAAAAAAAAAACACTATAAAAAAAAAAAATCTCCCAAAAAAAAAATAAAAAAAAAAAAAAAAAAATCACAAATAATCCACCCAACGAATTTTTTTTATTTTTTTCTCACAAAAAAATTTAAATAATAAAAAAAAAAATGAAAGTTTTTCTCCAATGGAGTAACTTAAAATAAAAAATTTTTTAAAAGTAAGAAAAATTCAAGTTTTTTCCAATATGTTGTTTTTGCATAAATAACCATATTTTAATAATATAATACGATTCTTCTAGTGATTTTAAACAAAAATGCTCTTGGTGAGCAACATTCTATATGTACCCGTTTTCGAGATAATTGGAAAGTAATGTCGAAAAAATGGCTTTTTCCATGAAAATATCCCTTTTTCAAAAGTTAGTCGTGATTGTCCATCTTCAAAAGTATTTTTTTCAAATTGTTCATAAAATTTTCAACAACTATCCTTTTGATACCAAGAAGATTGAACATCTTCTTAATTAACGAAATTAACGAATCTTAATTACCAAATAAAAATTTTGAGTTTTTTTTTGTTCATACATGATTTATTTATTTTTTCTACTATTTAAAAAAAATTGTATTTACATTTTTACAAACACTATTTCCTAACATTCCTATAAATATTATGAAAACTCAGTATTTCGTCAGTTGAAAATATTTTCGCAGCGATTTTGTTATCTGCAACTGGAATGAAAGAGTGATATTTCTGTGTACCAGGAATCATTTTTGTTTGCTGATAACTACCACCACATTCTGCAGCTCCCTCTTCATATTCTTCTTGTGAAACATAGCAAAATGATATTTTTGTGAAATTTTCTTGATTTCTCTTAATAGCCCAATCATACAAAGTTTTCGCACTTGTTATTGGATGTTCATGTTGTTTGGCCAAGCTTGCTCTTGTTGCCATTCGTTTAAATGTGCCGCCAATTGCATCACATGGTCCCTTACCATGTGAAGTTGCGAAAAAAATGCCACTCAGAATCAATGTTGTATTTCTCTTTAAACTTGCAGAGGCTTGCAAATTTTTTTCTATTTTTGTATTGGGAAGCAGCCCCATCAGACATAAAAATGACCTTTTTTATATTCATTAGTTGATTTAAATACGTTAGTAATTTAGAAATAAATGCTTGTACCGCAATTGTATCATGTCTTAGAACTTCTGATATTACAACAAAACTTATATTTTTAAGCATTCCTGACTCCATATAATAAATAACAAACGGATGAATTGTAGCCTGATCATTGTTCCAATGATGACTTTGAACAGCATCCTGAAGTACAAATGAATAGTTCTCTGCTAAATCGCAAATAATAACTACTTCTCCTTCTTTTAATGAAGACTTTGTATCTTTTAAAAATTTAGATTGCTTTGTTTTTATATAATCATGAGTTAGTAGTTTTTCTAATTTCTCGCTAAAATGTTCAACAAATTAATCGACAGGTTTTAATAGCGTTTCTAAATTACACCTATCAGTTGTAATCCATTGTTCGAACGATATCTCAGACAAGTTATGTTTCTCAAGTTCTTTTAAAAATCTTATCTCAAATTGTCACGGGGGTAACAATATTTTCGTGAATTGCACAAACACAAACCTGAACTTGAGCAGAACCTGAAGCATTTAGCAATTTACAATGTTTTGGTCGTAATGCTGCAAAAGTACTAAATCCAATTTTATGTTCACTGACTTCTTTAAATCGAGAGAAAGTTTCTCTAAGTGATGAAAGTAATAACCGTTTTTGAATTTGTTGACGCTTACCATTAGTGTTTACAGAGACATAATCTCTTTGTCCCGACATGGCTCTGCTGATGTCGTCCTCGTCAAAAAATTGTATCACTTGATTCTTTATATCCGGATTCAAACGATTCCCCGATCTGTTGTTGGGGGTAGCCAATACTCCATTTTAGGCTGCCAATTGTTTTGTTTGTAATGCAAGGTATTTGTTTGTTTCAAATTTGCTCGTTATCTGCTGAATCATCCACGAATTAGGCAAAACTGTTAATATACGTATTTTATCTATTCTCGAACAATCTGGTTCTATGAATTTTTCTTTCAATTTGGAAATAATTTCATCATATTCCACAACCTTTGTTTTCAATGTAGCTAACTCTTCGACTTCTTCTTGTGGTGGTAAGCTGAATAGATATTTTCTAATACCTGCTACAATTTCGGCAAATTTTTGCCGACGGTATTTATCGTTTTTAAATTCTCTAATGGATATCGGAGACACCTTTATTCCTGCAATTCCATTATTGAATAACTCAATGTTGTGTATCCTGGAATAATCCGGTAGGCCACTGTCCTGAGAAGCTGCCGATGGTATTTCCTCCAAATCGTTTCGTGATGTGGTTGGTGCTTCGTCATGTCCACCGTTTTCTGGTTGCTTCACTCTTTCGACAGGATTACGACGATACGAATATAACCGACATGAATCACAAATTCTTAATGACGTGTCCAAATGGACCGTACACTGCATGGATAAAAGTTTTTCAATTAACTTGTCAGTTAAATTTCTAAGTTTAGGCGAACACCGTCTCCCGATTTCACGAAAAGGTTTACAACAATGCTTTGTTTCGAGTTCCATTTCTAATCGTTTTACACTTTACGCTACTTATGAAAGACACTGTTAAACTGATGTCATGACTTTGTAATGTAATCCTTTTTGTACGTACTAGGTACGCACTTTAGGTACTTTTTTGAAATATTGGTATATGCAGGGGTATGCATGTAAATTATATTTTCAGTCAACACCAAAGGGAATGGGTATAAATGGGCGTAACAATTGTATTCTTCCTGGTATAAACAGTTTAACTAATTAAACACATTATGTTTCTACCTGAACATAATACGCTTGTACACTAACATGAATACTAATTATTTTTGTTTCGGGTTAGGTTTTCATAATATACTGTAAGTAAAAGCAGCAAATTTTGTCGTGTTACCTACAGTAAATATCAGGAATCAGTTTGTCTAGTATTCTCGGTAGTAAAAGGTATATTGTAGAAAATTTTATGTACAATTTGAAAAGAATACTTTTGCAGATGGACAATCACGACTAACATTTGAAAAAGGGATATTTTCATGGAAAAAGCCATTTTTTCGACATTAAATTCAAATTATCTCGAAAACGGATACATTTAGAATGTTGCTCACCAAGAGCATTTTTGTTTAAAATCACTAGAAGAATCGTATTATATTATTAAAATATAGTTATTTATGCAAAAACAACAAATTAGAAAAAAATGAATTTTTCTTACTTCTAAGAACTTTTTTATCTTAAGTTGTTCCATCGTAGAACAACTTCTATTCTTCTTCTTATGACTCAAAGCCTTTTTGAAAAAAAAATTTAAAAATCGTACGTTGGACAGGTTTGCTAATTGATTTTTAAGTTTAATATTTGATTTTTTTTGAAGAAAAACAATTTTTTTTACAGTGTACATATTTTTTTCATTAAGTCAAATTAATTAGCTACAATTTCTTCTCAGACGCAATTTTATGACAACCAACGGTTTTCGAGTTATGATTTTTTGAAAAATACGCATGACAAAACACATACGCCCTTTTGAAAAATTTGTCTTGAGTCAAAAAATTCCTTTAACCCGCGGAAAATCCATCGTCATCAATTCCGAAGACATGTGCAAAGTTTCATCCAAATCGGAGAGGGTCGAGTTCAGTCATTTGCTCATTTGGCAGAGAAATTAATAAATGAAATATTCGTGTCAAATCTAGCATTTCCTTTATACGCATTAAATAATGCAGCAAATTAAATGTTTATTTCAAACTATGTTGCAACGCAAGTACTGTTCCAATCGGACGTTGGATTAGCATAAGTGAGTAAGTATGTTAGTCTTCTTCTTATTCTTTCTTGGCGTTTAACTTAGTATTCTAAATCACCTTCCACAGTTATTAATTGAGAGATTTCGATGCCAGGTACCATTTTTGCATTAGTATGATTGTGTGGCAAGTTCAATCATACCCTATATGTCCAGGGAGTCGAAAAATTTTCCTTAACGAAAAATTCCTAGACCAGACCGGGTATCGAACCCAGCCCCCTCAAGCATGGTGTTGCTTGGTAGCCGCGCCCTTAACGACTAAGCTTAGGGAGGAACCTGTATGTTAGTAGGCATTATGAAAATTAGGAAATTCTATTCTACACTCTTCAGAAAGGTTTAAATGATGACACGGCCTCAAGTTGAAGTCCCTTCTCCAACATCTCAACCAGTAGTTGGCAACGTTTAAGTTTTGCCTGATAATCACGAGTACACTCGGCATCGGTACAAGGTCGGAGGATTTTCCATATGTTCGATTTAAACGCGCTTCCAAAATTTGCGCATACTTATGGCATCAAAACGAATAGGCATCGTTCTTTTTCTCACTTTCACAGTTTCTCAAAACTTATTTCTTCCTAGAAGTAAAACTCTATCCAAAGCGAATCGTTAAAACAACAGAATAACTATTCATAACTGTACTAACTGGAGTATGCAGAGAATGTTACTTCGGAATATCCTCTTCGAAAACCAAAGTGAAAATCAAAAAATTAGGAAATAGGAATTTTTTTATTACCTGCTGGAACGCAACATTCTTTAAAATGTTTCAATACCGATTGATGAATTGTGCGCGAAATATATTCATCTTTTGTTTGTAAGATTTCAAATACTTGAGTAAATAAAATGGCAATCGTAAAAACCATTTTATTTTGATCAGAGCAAAAACCTCAACAATAAATCCATCAAGAAACGATCGAGTTATTAGCGTCCGGTGTTTAAATTTTTCGTGACGGCAGCCATATGAAAAATGTACACAATGCTTAAGGTATGCAACGAAGAGGAAACTTAAATTGTTTTAGCCTTGAAGGACTTGAATAGTAATGCTGAGCAAATTCCAATCAAACAAACTCTTTCAAAATTGAATTAGTCGTTCTGAAGAGGACGAATTTTGAATTGTCCGCAGATTGATTAAAACCTTCTCGGTCTTTTGAAGAAGCAGGTTATTTCAGACATTGCACTTAGCACCTTACCAAAGATGGCTACCAACAAGATCACACACACAAGCACCTTATTTCGCTTCCTCGTGGTTGCGCCCACCGGCTGGCAACCGACAGCCTGATACACCACTGCATAATTAATAGCTACCTAGCAACGGTTGCCACTGCCGAATGAAGCTAGTGTACCCTCCAGGGAGCATGCCATCGCCAGCTGCCATTGAATACTGGCTCGTTGCTCCGCACAGCTCCAGTGCTGTGATACGAATGAGAAAATTTGATTTTATATCGTTCAATGCTGAATATGAGACCTCCTTTGCACATATTTGAAATCTGTGATAGGAAAGTACTGTGAATTCATGAAATCCAGCCTGCAAAACAAAATTATAACACATCACCTTTCATTTTTGTGACTTTCAATAATTTAAAATTGTTAACGGATACTTTTGATAATTGAATTGATATGCGGGAAAATTTCCAACCGATTGATGTAAACATTTTGAAAATCTATCGAACATTTACGAAGTTATAAGCGTTTAATTTGTAACGCTATTTCGTGACGATCGATTATTTTTCGATTTTCAATGGACACCCAACCCTTGCCGTAAGACATTTCAATTTTTCATGACGGCAGCCATTTGTAAATTATGCACAATGCTTAAGGTATGCAACAAAGAAAAATCGACAATTGTTGTAGCCACCGTTTTCTGCCAATTGGTAAATTCCAGTTTGAACAAGCGACACGTTCGGTCGTGTTTTTCGCTCGCGCTCTGAAAAGTTTTTGTGGTGTTTTTTCGATCGCTCTTTCGTTGTGGTGCGTGGTGCACTGTATCCTCTCGCGTTGTGTGATACACAGTCCGACCCCGGTATGGGGAAGCCGCCGAGTAGTGACGTCGGCACAAGCTCGACTGGGAAACGTTCCCGCTTGAATTCACCCGATGATGTGCTGTCATCGAAGAAGCTTTTAGCAAACAACCGGTACGCCGTTCTGGAGAACGGCGATACACCGAAAATAGAGAAGAAGGAGAAAATGCCGCCGCTGTTCGTGAAGGGATTTCCGGAAGGCCTACTGGATAAGGTGTATTTCTACATCAACAAGGGCCTGCGGTGCACAATTCAACTCTGCTCGCAGGGTTATAAATTGATGGTCTCGGCGCTGTCCCACTACAACGCTGTCAAAGAAATCCTGAAGCAGATGAATGTGCAGTATTTTACACATGACATCGAAGCGAACAAACCGTTTAAGGTGGTTTTGCGTGGCCTTCCGGAGAAAAAAACGGAGGAACTGGCCGACGAATTAAAGGCCAATGGATTAAAACCGGTGCAGATCAACAAAATGCGTCGGCACGACATCTCTCGAAGCTATCGGGACCAGCTTTACCAGATTCACTTCGAGAAAAATTCGACGTGCATGAAGGATCTGCAAAATATCCGAGCCTTGTTCCACATCGTCGTCAAGTGGGACCGCTACCAACCGATCCACCGTGATGTCACCCAGTGCCAGAACTGCCTAATGTTTGGGCATGGCACCAAAAATTGCCACATGGCGAAGCGATGCGTCGATTGCGGCAAACACCACGGACCCGATGCCTGTGAGCGGATGGAGGATGCTGACCCAGTGTGTGCCAACTGCGGCGCGGCACACAAAGCAACCAGCAGGGAATGCCCGAAGCGGGCCGAATTCATTGAAATTCGAAGAAAATCGTCAGCCAACAACCAACCCGGCCATCGACGACGATCTGGTCCGCCTCCGGCCCTCACGACCGAGAACTTTCCTGCTCTCCCAACACGCCAAGTGCCCCCAAACCGTCCGGTCCCCAATCGGCCTTCTGTCCAGCATCGGTTCGCAGCTGCAGCAACCCAGCCATCCCAAAGCGATCTTCCAGGACCGCCGTACTCTGGTGCAACATCTGGCGCGATCGATGATTCGATGCTATCAACGGAGGAAGTCGTTGCAATCCTGACTCAGGCCACCATCATCAAGCGATCCTGCAGAACACGTTCGGAACAAATTCAAGCGATGATTGCGTTTCTCAATGGACCGTGAAATCGTCAAAATCGCCAATTGGAACGCTTGCTCGCTGAAGAGCAAGAACATCGAGTTTAGTAGTTTCCTCAACGAACGAGCCATTGACATCGCAATCATCACTGAGACGCATCTGAAGCCTGAGATCAACGTGTTCCTCCCAGATTTCCGACTGATCAGACTTGATCGAACCAGTTCCGCCGGAGGGGGAGTTGCCATTGCCAACTGCCAGATGCTTCCGAGCTTGCAGCTAAAATTCATTGAAGCCATCGGAGTCAAAGTCGAATCCACCGTCGGCCCTATCACTATCATCGCGGCCTATTGTCCTAAACAAGCAAGCGTGAACAACGGGACAGATACGACCTTACGAAACGACATCATCAAGCTCACTCGGAGGCATGGGCAGTTCATTATCGCCGGCGACCTGAATGCAAAACATGAAACCTGGGGAAACACACGACGGAACAAGAACGGCTCCATCCTACACGATGACCTGGAAGAGGGCCACTACACCATCCTGGACCCGGATACTCCCACCCGGTTGAGCAGATCCGGGGTCCATACAACAATAGACATATTCCTCACCAACATGGGGAACAACATCGCCCAGCCGATCGCGTACCAGGAACTCAGCTCAGACCACTATCCAGTGGTGGCTGAAGTTGGGTCCTGCGTCAACCGGCATTCGGTAACCAGGCGCAACTACCATCGCGCCAACTGGGTCCAGTTCAGTCATCAGGTCGACAACACCGTCGATTACGATCGGCGCCCCGAATCAACCGACGACATCGATCGGCAACTACAGTCGATCGAGCAGGCGATCTCCCAGGCCCGGGAGCACCACATTCCAGAAGTAACACAGGTGAGCAACTCCTTAACTATTGATAGTCTCACTAAAAACTTGATCCGTCTACGCAACACCACTCGCAGACAGTATCAACGCACTAATCTGCCTGCCCTAAAATCAGAGTGCAATCGTTTGAATAAAATTATCAAGGCCAGAATGGTGGATCTCAGAAACAATAATTTTGCCAACAAAATCCGCGCCCTCCCAGATTGTGCAAAGCCGTTCTGGAAATTAACAAAAATTTTAAAAACCAAGCCTAGGCCCATTCCACCGTTGATCCCACTAGACAACAATGACTCTAAGGATCGTTTGATTACTCCCGCTGAGAAGGCTGCTGAGATAGGTCGACATTTTGTCAGCTCCCACAATCTTGGTCAGAACATCATCAGTCCTCACGAAGCTGCCGTTAACGAGCATGCAAATAACATCCATCTATGTCCCAATGACTTTTCAGAGGAACTAGAAATCACAGCTGACGAACTGTCGACCTATATCAAAGCGTCGAAGAACATGAAGGCCCCAGGTTTCGACAAAATTCTGAATTTGGAACTCAAGCACTTGAGTTCCCAATTCTACGAACATCTAGCATTCATTTTTAATAAATGCCTTCGACTTAGCTACTTCCCCTCGTGTTGGAAGTCAGCTAAAGTCATACCCATCCGGAAACCTGGGAAAGATCCTTCATGTTCCAAGAGCTATCGACCCATCAGCCTTCTCTCGGGAGTATCTAAACTTTTTGAGAAAGCAATCTACCGTCGGCTCCTTGCATATACTGATGAACTCAACATCCTGCTTGATGTACAGTTTGGTTTTCGACGCGGTCGATCAACAGTACATCAACTGAACCGAGTCACTAACATCCTCAAGCGAAACAAGTCTGTTTCGAAAACATCTGCCATGGCCCTTCTTGATGTGGAAAAAGCGTTCGACAACGTCTGGCATGATGGCCTGGTGTACAAACTGCATCGGTACAATCTTCCAGTCTTTCTGGTAAAGATCGTGAAGAACTACCTATCAAACAGAACATTTTGTGTTTCGCTGCATGGTGCAGTTTCCGATGCGCAGGAGGTTTCTGTCGGTGTTCCGCAGGGAAGCATATTAGGTCCACTTTTATTTAATCTGTTCACCTCGGACATACCCCCACTCCCTGAAAACGGATCTCTGTCGCTGTTCGCCGATGATACCGCAGTCGTCCACAATGGTAGGGTAGTAAGAGCGATCGCATCGAAACTGCAGCGAAGCCTGAATGTTCTGTTGAAGTATCTCACAGCCTGGAAGATCTGCATCAATGCAGCGAAGACCCAGGTCATCCTTTTCCCTCGCTTAAAATCTCAAAGACTTGTTCCGGCTGAGGATGTTAAAATTTGTCTAAACGGTACAACGGTGGAATGGACCAATTCAGCCATCTATCTTGGCGTAACACTAGATAGCAAGATGAACTTCAGGGAGCAGGTTGACAAGACTGTCACAAAATGTAACGTTCTGTTGAAGCTTATGTACCCCTTGCTAAACAGAAAGTCTACATTGTCCCTGAAGAACAAGCTTGCTATCTACAAACAGATCATACTCCCGGTTATTGAGTACGGCATGCCGATCTGGGAGAGTTGCGCAAAAACACACCACCTGAAGCTACAGCGGGTTCAAAACAAGTTTCTCAGGATAATCCTGAACACACCTCCACGGACGAGAAATACTGAGATCCACCGTCTGGCCGAGATTAAAACACTCGAAGATCGTTTTAGTGAGACTATCAATAGGTACAGGACACGTTGCCACCTATCAGACCACCAAGTCATCCGGGACTTGGTACCCCTTCCCTAGGTTTTTCAAATTGTAGTTATTGTAGTTAGGTAGGTTATCAAATTTTATAAATTTAAACCAACCAATCCCCATCAGGGATGATATGTAAACTAGAATATAAAATTTAACGAATCACACCACAAAACCAACGTAAGAACAAAGCAAACAAAGATGTAGAGCCCTTAAGGCTAAGCAATTAAAATGTAAAAATAAACAAATGTAAAAAATTAAAATTGAAAAGACAAATAAAGACACATTTTAGTAGAAAAAAACAAATACACACAAAATTATGATTTCAATCGATCAGCTTAGTTCGCTTGTACCTGCTATACAAATCTTAGCCTCGATGATTTACGAAGGCATGGTATGAAAATTAGGTTGAAATTTGAATTTTTACAATTTTGTGAATATTTTTAGTAAATATGATCCGATTTTCAAAACATGTGCACATATCTCTCCATTAGCGCTCCAGCTATCAATTGGTGACCTTGGTTTGCTTGTACCTTCTATAGAAAGCTAAGCCTCAATGTTTTACTAAGGCTTGGTATGCTTAATTTGATTAATTGGGTTATTAAAGTTTATTTGGAAAGTGCAGAAGGACTATTTCTCTTCATTTCCTATTTTCATGTCGGTTTTTCATTGATTACGGGCATTCGTGCTTACAAATTTCATTAAATTAACGTTAAATTTAAATTTGAGGCGATTTCCCCCCGGGGGCAGATTTCTGTAGTTAGCCTCAGAACTTGTACCGGGAGCAGTTGTATGCAAGCTGTATGGAGGAAAAGTATTTATCCTAAAAAACTATGAAAATGTGACAAAGTCATTAGTTTTGATACATTTTCCGAATGGAAATTTCATTTTCTTTCGATTGTTATCCTTAGTTTTTCTCTAAAGTGCACCAAAACCTTAGCCTCGATTGATTTGTAGTTAGCCTCGGTCGAACCTTACAACAGCATACAAGTTTCTGAGGCTAAATCGCGGCTAACTACAAACCGCAGAATCAGGAGGATACTGAAACTAGAATGCCTTAGCGAGCAACACAAGGGTGGCCAGCGTAATCTTACTCTTTAATCTTGACATAAGAGATGTCGGTCGCAAATTGGGAATACGGCCGAAAATCTCCATAATAATGAATCCTAACCGTAACTGAGAAAACAACACACAAGAGTGCGAGGAGTCAGGAAATGAGTCAACATACCTTTTTTCCCCCCCCTCACTCCCTTATTTTCCCACCACTCCTTTATCATTAATCCAGAAAATTCAATGTTTCTTTTTATCTGTGATACTATGTTACAGCACAGAGAACAGACATCCAAGCTGGAATGCCCTCCGTGTGTAAATTTCTGTAACTGCCATTTTATAATTACAGCTCATTTTCGTTAGTTTTGGTGAATCGTATGTTGATGGCGCCACTTGCCCGCCTCAAGATTTGATAGTCTATCAATTTTAGTTTGGTGAAACCTAGACTAGGCGGCGTTGTTTTTCCAACGGTTTGCTTTTAAAAATTTAAATTGGAATAAAAATGTTCGAGCCAGTGAAATCTAACAGAAGTGACAACCAAAACACCACGACCAAAGTAAGAGCTCGTAAGCTGTATGCGACAGTTGACCAAGTTTGAATGCGATTGTACGTCAAGACAGCTTTCGAGCAGCTTCCAAACAAATTCAAGCAGAAAAGTTTTCAATGTCCCCAGAAACAATACATGTATTGACAGTCAATTTGCGTCGGTAGGCTGAGAAGCAAAATTCTCATCACAACTATCAATCTGGAGATTCATGTATACACAGATAAAAAGAAACATTGAATTTTCTGCGTTATCTAATGCACATGAAGGGAATGCTAGATTTGGCAGAAAATAATCGGATATTTTATGTAAATTTAAGCCCAATAACGCCTAAATCTAGTCTGTTGTATGAAAGATTGCAAACATTGTTGTATGGCGCATGAAAGATTGTAAACAATTTCGTAGTTTACGCCTCCTTTGGCTTGGAATTAAACGACGGGAAATTTTACGCGCCTGATAAAATTCATTTTATTTTCTGTGTAGCATAGTTTGCAAAAACGCTAGTTTTCTATTTTCAAGAAACAAAGTTGTTCCGCGCTGTTTTTTCCAGGCCTCACTTCCTATCATTATGGAAAACTTGCTCAAGAATGGCTTACCACCAAAAACGTGCAAGTCGTAATCTAGGACAAAAACCCTACAATTCCTCCAAATATTCGGCAATTGTTAAGCGAGATCTCAATAATACTTAGAAAACATTTCAAAGAAAATTGGCCTCTAGCATTAAATAAGATTGGTACAACAACGAACCAAGATCTGTGTGAAACGTTAAGTCTGACAGTTTGCAGTTGAGAAATCGGAAGCCTAATTAAATATTTTTCCGATATGTTGTAGTCATTGAACTTTTAAAAGGAATGAAGTTTAACCAGTTAAGTAATAATCATGTAGTTTATCATGTTTGAGAAATTTTAAAAAGATCCACGCTTTAATATTAAAGGGTTTTGCGATGTAATGTCAGACTAGCCAAATGTTCTAAATGTTGACTTTTTAAATCTAGATAGTGATATCATTTACGAAGATTTATAATTTTCTTAATTTTTTAGGCGCGATGATTTCAACTCACAGATTTTTTATTACGATTTTTAAATGACCAATATGTGGCTTAATTACTTTGCATGTAATACACCATATATATTCGAAAAACTAGTCCGATGCTTCAAATTAATTATTTTAATGGAAAATACAAAGTAATTCTCTCAATTATTTTGATGCTTTACTCGTTTTGGGTCCCACCGGATTAAAAACCACATTTGCAGGCATTACGATGTTTGCCATATGAGTGAGTAGGAAATAAAGCTTTTCAGTACTATACGTGCCCGAAAAAGGTGGCAAAGATGGGAGAATTATTCAGAATTTATCGCTGCTCGGACCAGATCCTATAATACGGTTTGAGTTCTCATTCCTGCCTTGTTTCCATTAAGGGAAGGGTAAACAAAAATAGCTCTGTTCGACAGATTATAATCGAAATGATGAAAACGTGGTTTCCGGGGCGCAACGTGGCTAAAATGCATCAAAACTTTGCTTTCGTTTAACATTGTATATCTTTCGCTTGAATTGCGATTAATTCAAAAGTTCTTCCTGGGGTTGATTACGAGATGGATTAGCTCTTCTATCAGAGCAGAACATTGTTTTTTTTTTGTTCCGTGTGCAAGTTTTCGGCATTAAGAACGACTAGGTAATTTCAATCGGAAGGAGAAAACAATTTGGTAGCATTTGTGTTACGAAGTGGTGTGTTAGTCTTATTAGAGAAACTATCATAATTAGAAGCAAAGTTTTAATTGGATCATGATGTTTTAGAGTGCTATCATGTGGGATTGAATTCCTACGCCTAAGCACCTGAGAGTTAACTTGAAAATGTGAAGAAAGATTAGCAATTTCCATTTAATTCCATCTACCTTTATTGCTTATCTTGGCAGATACACTTATTTCGTCTACAGTGTGCAGACTTTTTCAGTTTCGTGTACTAATTCTCCACTAATATGTGCGAAGTTTATTACTCAGTTGTTTCTCTGTGGTATTGCCGAAACAGGAAGCTATGAACAAATCCGTTACATTTACCCAAATTAAATTAATTATTTTATCGTTACGTGTAATCACGTGTGATCAATGTTTTTTTTTATTATTATAAAGATAATAGTAATCTCAATTTGAAAATGCCGTATCTTTTAATCAAAAACATTCTATTCACAAACGTTTCCAAATCATCGAGGGTCAAAAGATTGTTTCCTTTCTCAAAAAGAAATATAAAAGTTCTGTTTCGTATACAATGTAAATTATTTACGTTTCCGAATCATTGAGTGTCTTCGTTTGTGTTCCCTCTCAATCCAAAAAGAAACACAATTACAAAGGCATCACTAGTCCCGCAAAATTATCGTGAAAATTGATACACAATTCCATGCACGTAGCGACAATTTGTTCCTTGCTTTTGTGCAAACGACCGACGGACGGCACATTGACCAACCGGTGATAAGAAACGAAGCGGACAGCAACTTAAATGAATTGCAAATTTGGCTGATGGCATTTTAATGTGTTTGGTCGTTTGTAAGATGTTAACTTTTTTTTCTAGATCTAGCAATTAGAATTGTGCCATGGTTCAGCTTGCGCTGTGCAGCTGTCAAAGAATTGAGCTTAAATGGCCGTACTTTGTTTGAAATGGATACATTAATACCTACGCATTACGAAACAGCAAATGCAAAGAAACGGTAGCTAAGAAAAAAAACTAATTTTTGTCCTTCCTAGAAAAATAGACACCTTTTCCGGAAAACGAAAAATCAGGGAGGAAATTGCTAATTTTGATGTAGTCTGTCAACACACCCATTAATTTCTATTTTAAATGCCGTAACGAAAATTCCGGCCGATCCTCACCGAGGACATGATTTTTATGCCATCAACAAAAATTCTATACCAGGAGATCTCATTAAATGTGCTTATTTTATCATTTTAGTAACAATCTATTTCAGCTTCTATTAATAAATCTATATAAGGGGAATATATGAACGGTACGTTCGTTGTCTATTTTGGCAGCCCTAAGTTTGCACCTTTAAACTGAAGAAATGGTCCGTAAAAAATTGAAATTCGTTCCATAAAAACGTTTTTATGACCCATCCATAAAATACAGCAATGTGATCGATACTTTATATTAATTTGAGCAATAAAATATCAAAAATGTACCGTTATACATCTAGGGTAAAATCTAGTAAAATTGTACGGATTACCCATTGCAAATGTTCCATAAAAGGTACAATATCATTTCTTAAACTTGTAAAATTGATCCTTTGAATGTTACGTTTGTGAGCTAAAGGGTATCCACGATGAAATTGCCACACACAAAATTGATTCGCAAAATTCGAGTTTTCATCCGATTGCCATCAAATTTTCAGGGACTGAGAAATGACTATTAAACTTCATTTTACCATTTTACTCGTATTTTATTTACAGTCCATACGCAAATACCCGCACCTTGGCCTTAACCCCGGCCATAAGATTCTGCACAACCTGTGAATCAACCGTTTTTTGCATGTAAACCCATACTTTCTTCAGTTCCTCGACTGGTGCTGCTTCATAATCGCCCAGCACTTCTCGATGGGGCGGAGCTCCAGAGTGTTGGGAGGGTTGAACATTTTCGGCACGAAATTGACCTTATTGTCCGCATACCACTTCAGCACGTCCTTGGAGTAGTGGCATGAGGCCAAATCCGGCCAGAAGATTGTTGGGACGTTGTGGGCCTTCAGGAGAGGAAGCAGCCGCTTCTGGAGGCACTCTTTTATGTACACCTGTCCGTTCATCGTGTCCTGGGTCACGAAAGGTGCACTCCGCTTCCCGCACGTGCAGATGGCTTACCAAACCAGGAATTTCTTCGCAAATTTGGAACTTATCCTTGGCCGTGAAAAACAGGTTGCCGGGGATCTGTTTGAAGTCGGCCTTCACATATGTTTCGTCGTCCATGATGCAGCATTCAACTTTCGTCAGCATGTTGAGGTACAACTTCCTGGCACGGGTTTTGGCTTGTTCTGCTTCTCGTCGCGATTAGGGGCCTTTTGTACCTTGAACGTTCGAAGCCCAGCCTTAGTTTTGGCCTTCTGGACAAAACTTCGGGTTAGGTGCAGCTTCTTAGCCACATCCCGAACGGAGGCGTTCGGATTTCGGTTGAAGGCCCCAACTACGCGGTTGTGATTTTTGGTGTTGTACGGAATTCTTTTTCATTCACTTCTGGGCTTCCGATCGGTGGTCAACCGTTCCTCGAACCGCTTAATCACTCGCGACACCGTGGAATTCGCGATTCCTAATGTTTTAGCGATGGAACGATGCGAGAGATCCTTGTTCTCGTGATGAATGCGCAAGATTTTATCACGCATGAGCTGTTCTTTCGACTCCATTTCCGCGAGTTTTGATCACAGGACTTTAAAACTTGCAGGATGTAAATATGAATATGCACTAAATGCACTATGAACTAAATCCACCCAAATTTTCATTAAATTCTACCCTACGGTTAAAAAGTTAGAGCAATTTCATAGTGTGGCAATTTCATCGTGGACACCCTTTAAAATATATGCACACGATCAATGAATTATTGAAAATATTCCATAGAATCATAGCCAATGATCCGTAATAGGTTTGAAAATTAACCACAAACTTCTAACTATGGTCAATAGCAAATCAACTTTGTGTATTTAAAATAATATGAATGATCCATAAATTATGTCGCAATTATTCCAATGTTGGGTTTAATTTGTTTTAAATTTTGACTACGGGGAAATCGATAATTGACTGCGCTACTACTCAGACGCTACTACTACATGTTCGTTCCTTCAGCTATACGGCTGGAATATTGCTGTAAAAGAAGGATCGCTTCGGAGAATATTTGCAATTTTTCAGAAAGCACACCTACTTTTGCGATCTCACGTTCCTTTACGACCGCAACTGCGGCACATGTTTTCCAATAAATTTGGTAAATAGAACTCTTGCACGTAAAGAACTACAGGTCAAATTTAAGACTTGATCAAACTGTTATTTAGGATTTTTTTAATAAAATTATGCTTGCCGTTCATTCAGCTTTGTTCAGCGCAAGAAGAAAGTTCGTTCGGTTCCAGCGGTCCGTTCATTTGAAAGACTTATTACAGTGCAAACCTTGTTTTGTTTCTCAAAAGCTATTCACTTCATCTGTGGAGTGAAAGTGAGTTTTTTTTCTAGAAGGAAGTGTGGTTTGCCAGTTGAAAAAGGAAATCAAGCAGTTATTGCTGGCGAATTATCAAGCCAATTTTCGCTTCATCTCCGCGTGGTGACGCCGCCACCCAGCGATCCGAGTGTTAACATCCACTGCAACATCGTCATCGGTCATCGTTGGGTCATCGTTGAGCGAGTGCAAACCAAGATGAATGAATTCACCCGTGCAGCCACGCAGCGCACCGCTCCCCGTTCCTCGCCTAGAAGTGCGTCGTACACGCATACGGTGCGTCAGCAGCAGCAGCAGCAGCAACGGATAATCTTTTTTTTCCGTCGGCCTATTTCCTCACATAGTGACAATCACCGACACCAGGAAGACGACTCCACCACCTGGAACCTACCCCTATCGACTCATGAATATGGGCCGGGACCAACGGCTTCACTTCCCTTCCGAAGGAAGACGTGACCAGATTTTTTCGCCTCCAAAAAACCACCGACGTTGACTGGGATTGAACCCAGACCCACTGGGGTGCCAAGTAGCAGTCACGCTTACCACTACACCACCGACGCCGGCGAGCAACAGATAATATGAGTAATATAAGTTAAGTTTTTTTGTCTCTTTTTCTCATCCCAATAGTGTATAGTTTTAATTTGTCAACGCTATCACGAGAAAGGCAAATCGTGCACTTGACTCGACCGGTCCATGGGTTGTCTACTTTCAGCCCATAATTAAACCTCTGAATGTGCACCAAATAACTACTAACTTGACGAAGCGATTCTCAGCCGTGACAGAGATCACAAAAGTAAGATTAATAAACTTCGTGTTTTTGTCTCTAGCCTGAAGCAGGCTAATGATATGGGAAAACTTCGGCTACCTTTTCGGTGTTTGTTCCTCGGGTAATGATCTGCCAAAACTGCAAGCAGTTGAGATATACGACCTCCCATTGCGGCAATAAGGCACGCTGCTCCAATTGCGGGGAGAAACATGAGGATGGCGCCTCAGCAGGGGAACTTCTCCTCATGCTCTCTCGTCGTGCCCGGTGTACAAACACCGCGGGGAGAAATTAGAACGTTCTCTAAAACAACGTTCAACACAGTCTTTCGCAGAAATGCTAACGAAAGCCTCGCCATCACCCATAAATACAAATCCTTTTGCTCCTCTGTCAGATAACAAGTCTGACTCTGACTTGACTGAGGAAGGAACATCTTTCAGTTTTCCGGAAGGTGCTTCACGAAAGCGAAGACGTATCCGACCACGGAAAATATATAAACAGAAGCCCCAAATCAGCTTTCCCAATTCAAGGAGTGGTGGGAAAAAGGAATATCCGAATCCCCCTGGTTTTCGTAATACCAACTAAACAAAGAATATTCCCGGGGACATACAAAACCGCCGTAACCCCGGTTTTAATCTTCATCTGAGCTCATCTTCATCTGGGCTGTTCTCATTGGATGATATTGTCGAAGGTATCTTCAAATACCTTGAAATTTCTGACCCTCTTAAAAGCATTGTTCCGGCAATGCTTCCCACTGTGAAAACTTTTTTGAAGCAATTAACATTGAAATGGCTCCTCCTTGCAGCTATCATTTCCTTCAAAAAGGGATCAAAAAGTGCTACTCCTTCTATAGAGTGAATTTTCCTCCAATGCCAGGTATTGAAGTTTTCGCATGTCAGGCTGTTATTGAAAATAAAAGCCTTTGCGTTGCTTCTAAGTATATTTCTCCTAGAGCCTCAATAAACCGAAAACAACTTTCAGATATTTGTTTCCTACTCCAATGGTTGATCATGGAGGATTTAATTCTCACGGTACAGGCTGGGGAGAACTGTGCGATGACAACCGGTCTTCCTTGATATATGACCTCTGTGACAACTTCAATATGACAGTTCTCAACAATGGAGAAGTAACACGTTTGGCTGGTCCATCCTCGGTTAGCAGTAGATTAGACCTCACGCTTTGTTCGAATTCACTATCGTTATATTGCACATGGAGTGCGATTGAGGATTCCTACGCTAGTGATCATTTGCCCATAAAAATTTCGATTGTCACCGGGTTCAATCCGTATTAATCCATCAACGTTGCAAATGATCTAACCCGTTGCATCGATTGGACAAAGTTCAGGACAGTAGTAGATAAAGCCGTAACGACGGTAGAAGGGCTCTCACCGCTGGAGGAACATTACTTCCTCTTCAACCTGATCTTGGATAGCGCGCTTCAAGCTCAAACTCGACCAGTTCCAGGAACGTCATTGCGCAGGAAACCTCCTTCTTCATGGTGGTTTACCGTAAAAAGTCCGACGCATTTAAAGTTTTCCGTAGACATGGAAAACCTCAGCACTTCGAAAAGTACACGGCTCTCGAACGCGGATACTGGTGACGATTCGTGGACGGGTTATCGCGTGAAACGTCGTTGAATACTCTTTGGAATACGGTGCGAAGATTGCGTAACCGAACTACGAATAACGAGAGTGAGGATTACTAGGACCAATGGATCCTCAAGTTCGCGGGAAAAGTTTGGCCAGATTCTGTGCAGGCACGGATGATTCCTCGCGAATCCGAGAATTCGATAGATGAGATCAGCTCTCTCTCTCTCTCGCTCTCTCTCTCTCTCTCTCTTTCCCCATGGCTTTTCACCATTAATGTATAATTTTTTGTACAATTTGCTGGCAGAGAAACATATGAGCTTTTCTGATGGTGACTTTACAGCTTCCAGATTTTGCTATATGGGTCTCCCCAGGGATCATGTTTAAGGCCCCTTGTGTTTAATTGTATATTTGTATGGTTGTTCTGAGTGACAACTGTACGTTGAGATAACTTGAAGATGACGGCATAGTGTCTGTAACGGGGCCCAATGGGGTCGATCTGCAAGGACCCTTACAGGATACCTTAGACAATTTGTCTACTTGGGCTCTAGAGCTATGTATCAAATTCTCTATGGAGAAATCTGAGTTGTTTGTTTTTTTCTAGGAAGCATAACCCATCACAATTGAAGCTACAACTTTGGGGAACACCGATAACTCGTTCCATGTCATTTAAATATCGTCGATTCTAAGTGCACCTGGAGATCCCACAATGAGTACATGAAGCGGAAGTGCCAACAACGGATCAACTTTCTATGTACGATTACCAAAACCTGGTGGGGAGCACATCCGCAAGATCTTCTAACGTTGTACCGGACAACGATTTTGTCGGTTTTAGAGTACGGTAGTTTTTGTTTTCAGTCGGCGGCTCAGCACACATCATTAAACTTGAACGTATTTAGTATCAGTGTCTTCGTATTACATAAGGTTGCATGCAATCGACTCATACCATGAGTCTTGAAGTGCTGGTTGGCATGTTGTATGACATATGACTCGACTTTATGTCACGTACCACTTGTACATAACACAGGATGTCAGCCCTTTGCCGAATATTCCCAATCGTGTTTGCTTCTCCAACTACGACAATTCGGTTAATTTTGATTTACTTATGAAGCAGGAGGTTCATGGAATTCTAGAGTATCATCGTCCTATGGTTACTCCAGCGATATTTGCTGCATAGTTTGGCCAAGTTGATTCCACTAAAACGTTCTTCACTGACGGGTCATTGAGAGAGGAGTCCGCCAGCTTTGGTATATACTATGAAATTCATAGTGCCAATCGTAAACTTCAACCTCCATGTATGTCACTGAGTTAGCTGATAAACGTTTTACGCTAGAAATGGTTGCCTCACTAACAAGTTTTTCATTTTTATGGATAGTTTCAGTTCTATAGAGGCTATTCGCTCCCTGAGGCCGGTAAAGCACTCCTCGTACTTTCTCATGAAAATACAGGAGCTTCTAAGTGCTTTATCTTCGCGTTATTTTATCATCACCTTTGTATGGGTCCCATCACACTGTTTGATTCTGGGCAATTAGAGAGCGGACTTGCTTGCAAAGGTGGGCGCCTTGGAATGCGATATTTACGATCGACAAATCGCCTTCAATTATTCTTTTTTTTTATATATTTTTCGTAAACAGTCACTCCTCAGCTAGTCACTGGTAAAGGAGATTTGGGGCGATGACTACATTCTATCATCTTAAATGTGTCGACGAAATCTTGTTTTGGATGATGGATGTGGGGGTCAAGACTTCATTCGTGTGAGGTCTCGCCTCATGTCCAATCATTATTCTTTGAACGCACATTTATACCGTGTTAGGTTGAGCGACAGCAATCTCTGTGATATGGGCAAGGTGGATAAGGACGCAGATCACGTTATTTGGTCATGTGCTCAGCATCGTGAAGACAGATGTGAGCTTTGTGATTTCCTTTGGGCTCGAGGTATAATACAACCCAGAGTACCGGTTCGAGATATTTTGGCAGTACGTGATCTGGAGTTTTTGTGAGACTCATTTTTGTGTTTTTGACTAACATGAGCCTTAGATTGTATACTATAATTGTTATGTCGGTATTCTCCGTACTTGGAGTAACGATTATGATATACACGGTGTTCAATAAGTTCGAATACAAGTTTTCATCATTGCGTAGGTATGCGCCATGTACATATTCTGCATTGGTATTGGTGTCAGCTTTAGCTTCATTCATACGCTACCGAATGTGCGCGGTGTTGACATTCTGTTAGTTGTTGTTTGTTTGTTACGCGCGATGAAAGAGTATCGGGACTTCGTAATTAAGCGTTTTTTGAACGGTGAGCGACCCGGCGATATATTCCGGCTGCTGTAATCGCATGGGGTCAAGCGGAACTTTGTCTACACGACCATCAGGCGATACCGGGAGACGTCCTCGACCAATGACCGTGCGAGATCCGGTCGGCCGCGTTCAGCGAGGACGCCACGGGTCATCAAGATCGTGAGGGAGCGAATTCGGCGCAAAAAGAACCGCTCAATCCGGAAAACGGCTGCAGATCTCAACGTTTCCATTGGAACCGCTCACACTATACTCACCAAGGACCTTGGTTTCAGGCCTTACAAAAAACGTAAGGTCCATGGCGTTTCGGAGGCTACCAGCAAAAAGCGGTTGGATCGAGCTAAGAGGATCCTCTCTCGGCACGCTGGTCAGGAGTTTGTTTTTTCGGACGAGAAACTGTTCGTGCTGCAGCAGCCGCACAATGTGCAAAATGACCGGGTGTGGGCGCCATCGAGGGACAGCATTCCTGAATCCAATATAAACATCCCTCGGTTCCAAAGTGCCGCGTCGGTGATGGTTTGGGGGGCAGTATGCAAACGTGGTAAGCTACCCTTGGTGTTTATTGAAAAAAAAACGTCAAAATCAACGCGGCGTACTACAAAACTGAGGTTTTGGAAAAGGTTGTTGCCCCCAGTCTCCGAAGCCTCTACGGCGATGAGCACTACGTGTTCCAGCAGGACGGTGCACCAGCCCATACGGCAAATGTGGTTCAAGCCTGGTGTCGGGACAATTTAACCGACTTTCTGGACAAAACTTTGTGGCCTCCCAGCTCCCCGGACTTGAATCCTCTCGACTTTTTTGTTTGGTCCTATATGATGGCGAAGCTGAACGAATACACGGGCTTTTGTTAAGACAAGGAAAACCCAAAAACGCCACCCCGCCCCCCCCCGCCCCCCCGCGCCCCGAACACACCGAAAAAGAAAACAGAGGGGCCCCACAAGAAAAATTATAAAAACTTCCCCTAAAAACAATACTTAAAAAAAAAAAAACCAAAAAAAAAAAAAAATGTTTTCATTTTTTTAACAAATTTTGAAAGTGTATCCGAACTTATTGAACACCGTGTAGAAGGTGATGTTCGCTTATCACCATAAGGCACTGAAGGCATTGGACAGTAATGTTTGCTAGAGGGAAAGATTTGAAAAGAGAGTGTTTTAATAGTTCCGTCAGTGTACGGCAGTTTGAAAACTGATTAGAAGTATTGAAAATTGAGCGAAGGGCTTGGATATAGCGGTACTCGAACCAAGGACGTTTCCTTTTGCCTTACATCCCCAATACGGGGTAGGGCAAGGCACGAACGAATCCGCCACCCTGACAGGCAAAAGGAACGCGCTTGATCGTGCTCATGTACTACTAATAGCTTGTGATAGTTTCTAGCGGTTGTTTGTACGCACTATGTTTGTTGCATACATGGGAAAGAGAACTCTCTTCTTTTGGGTTTATTTTTGTTCACAACATCTGGCTTTTACTCAGTTTCTTTCTCTCGTCATCTCTGACTAAGAGACACCATAAAGTGTTGTGATACTGGTCCCCACCAGTATGGGTTAATGGGCTCCCCCATTCAATTTTCAACCTGCCGTACACTGACGGAACAATCAACACTTTCTTTTCACATCTTTCATTCTAGTAAACATTACTTTCCCCTTATGCCTCATGGTGATGAGCGAACATCTCTTCAGATAATAGATAGTTTAATATGAATGTTTAGTTTGTAACGTTGGGCGTTGTATTATATTTTTTGGTTCAAGTTCATTCGCTTGAATTATTTAGAACTATTATGAATTAGGTTAAATTAGGTTTGATAAGATTTGAATCGTATACCAAATGTAATTATTGACAAAATAGGTTAGGTTAGATTCGCTACAAATTTATTTTGCATGTCGACTGGATTGTGCCTCGGCTAAGTTGAATGCTATAAAAATAAGAAATGCAACAATCGCTTCAAACTATGAAATAACCTTCTTGACGAAACAAGGAGAAAAGCCAACAAGGAATCTTTATTCGCCATGCGGATTGTTTGCTGGCGCTTTCATTAAGATATTATTGATTAATTTATATTAATTATGCTACAATATAATTGTTTGATCAACATTTCTTAGTAGTAAGAGGATTTAAGCTCGATCATTTCGCAACGATACCGGCTGGAGAACAGAAGTTATCGCGTAGTTTCGGAAGTCTTTTTCTAAACAAGTGAAACGTTGTTTCTAAGAGATACGTACCAAAGGTACTCAATAGGAAGAGTGATGTTTTTTTAGTGAAGTGCTTACAACGAATTTTTAATTCTTTTTTTAGTTAATTTGTAACGCGGTGCGTTTATTTGGACCAATTTTGTAAAAATGTAAATATGTAAATACTAGATTTGTAGTTCAAAGTAGTGTAGATAGTAGATTATGTGTTTCAAATTAGATTTTCGTTTCCAATTGGATTTTTGTTTTGATTCGTGTTATTCGTTGTACATTTGTAGGGTTTCTTATTGCATGATAGGTGGAAGCTTTTTTATAGCACGCTAGGATGAAAGTTTGTTTTTATGGGAGGCTACATATGCGAAAGAGATGGATATCAAATGAACACCTGAATACAATACAATGGCTAAGCCGAACATCATTTCTCGCGTCCGATTCAATTTCTTTGATTCCGTGGTTTCTTGGGCAATGGAGGTTTTAATCCCGGCCATTACACTAGCGAATCGGCTGGAAAACAGTTGTGTTTGACGCGGTTTTTAAGTGTTCCAAGTGTGTAGTCAAAGGTGACTTGTTTAAATAATGGCATGAGCCAGTTCATAGATGTAACTTTTTTTTGTATGTTCAGTTTTTAGAGTACTTGTGTGTAGTGTATGCGTTGCAAACAACTGTTAAAATCGAGATAAAATTGTGAATACGTACAAAAAGGTAATGTTATTAAATATTTCATTTCGCGTGATTCTTGATTGTAATTTTGTCATTTCGCGTTGGACAGCTCGTTCGACGGGCTTTTTGTATTGTACGGGCTGGATTAGTATTCCTCGTTCGGCGATCGTGGACGCTGAACGATTTGATTTGAGCGATTTGGTGAACGTCGTCTGCAAGAACGCCAGACTCGTGCGCCCTGCAAAGGCCCGCCTGTTTAGGTAGCTAAACGGAGGAGAGTGAAGTTCGCCCGAAAAACTAGCGAAGTTATTCCGACGGTCGCCAATAATCCGTCGTGTTTCCACCCTACGTTACAATCCCTGTGGAACGGATACCGAGAGCGCGGTTTCAGTGATCCGTGGTCAAGTGTCGGACACTGAACCGGACCTTACCCAAAATATATAGTAGTCTTCCTTAACCCCGCTCGGTCATAGCGGAAAGGTACGCGAAGCCGGGTCGCTTGGGAAAGGGGACTCCTATATTGAAGGAGACGGTCAATTCCGGACGTTCTCGACAAGATATAAATCGGAAGCCTTCCGTTCAGCCGCCACTCTCTCCGCAACTCTAGTTTCGGCCATATTGCGCACGGGTTTAGGTACACCGCAGCACGCCATTTGTGTGGTCAAGCGTCGCCATCTCAGAACCGTCGCCATTTCGGAACCGTCGCCATTCCTGAACCGCCATCACCGCTTCAAATTATCGTCGCTTCGTTCCGTCATCATCATTGCTTCGTTTGTCACCGCCATCACCGTCATCAGAAAAAACCTGCGCAGGTATGTCCGTACAAAGTTTTCATGGCCATGATTAGTTAAATAATTTGTAGCTTTAGAGCAAGTTCTGTCCAACACGAGTGAAGCTTGTAAATAGATGTTAAATAGATTGAGATTGGAGTTTTTTGTTTAGTTTCCGTTTTTTATTTACGTTTCGTCCTTTAGCTGGCTCATTCGTCATTTTCAATATTGCGTTCGTCTATTCAAATCAAGCACATTCGTTTGGAAACAGGTTCGTTGGTTGGATCTGGCTTTAAAGTCTAAAGAGACTACGGAAATTATATAACTTGAAGGGATTGGTGGAATTTTCGTTAATTTGATCGGCAAAAGGTGTTCATTTGAGGTTTCAGCAGCATATGTGCGTTTGAAGTAGGGTTTTACTAAAGTACCGTTCGGGTGGTTCCTCTGAGAAACCAGTTTCAAAATTAGTTGGGCATATTCAACACGACCGGTGGTCTCCCTTAATGGGAGTGGCGCTTAAGCCATCGCGTTTGACTGAGATTCAGCACCCTTCCCCCGCACGGTTACACCCCCCCCCCCCCCCCCCCCCCCCCCCCCTTTCCCCCCCCACCCCCCCCCCGCCCCCCCCCCCCAAAACCCCCCATATGTGACTTTTTTTCGCCCCCATTGTTTCCCCCTGAATATTCCCCCCAACCGAATTTTCTGCCCCCCCCCAACGAATCCCCAACAACCCGGAAAAAAATTTATTTGATTATGTTATGATTCGAAGTACTGAGTTGAATTTCTTTTTCGTTTTGGGCAGTTCCGATAGAATTGACTCCTCCTAAAATCCGTTTTCGTTTTCAGTTACGTTGTTTGTTTCAATATCAGGCTTCTCTTCTTCCGTTCCGGTTAGCTCATTCGGATTGAGCGAGTTTAAATTTGGTTTTTTTTTACTTAGGTTCAGAGGGGGAAATCAAGCAGGATTAATTGGCGTTTTTTCTATTTAGTAGTTACTTCAATTGTGTTTGAGCCTTGGCGCTGAAGCCATCTTGTTTCTAAAACCTCGTGAGAATTCTCCGAACGGTTACAAGTTGTTGTTTTTGATTTCAGTGTTAGAGTTTGTGTTATTTTTCTTTAAATTGTTCAAATAAAAAAAAAGATCAGTTAGAAGTTGGCAATTAGAGTTAAAAATACATGTGTTTTGTAAATGATAATTTAAAATCATCCCCCTTCTTCCCATCCAAAAAAATGTTATTCCCTTTAACATCGAGACTGCCGCAAGTAACCAGTCCCCTTCTAACTTTAATTTTAAGATCATTAATGTATGTTGAAATAGCTATTTTGGCTCTCTTAAGTTAATTCGATTGAACCTTTACAAATAAATGAAATTGATAGAAAAAACAGTCTGAAATAAAATCATCGAACCAAATTGCAGCATCCATTGCAAGTGTAATGTTCCCACAGTTTTTTTTTGTTTTATTTTTTTTTGTTCTTATAACAGTATAGAACCATTCTGTGAGCCATAATAGAAATGAATGCTTCCTCTCTAAGCTCAGTGGCTAAAAGCTAGCTACAAAACCGGCAGTTGAGAGCCGGTTATAAGCTCACTGTGTTAATCAAAAAGTTTTAAATGCCATGAAAAAGAAAGAAGAAAACGTACCCTTCTTAATTTCCATCAATTCTGTTATCATTACACACCACACTGGTTAGATGGCTAGCCAAATCAAAATTGATGTAAAAAGGCTGAGAATCAGACCAGCGGGAACCCTTATCTTAAATCGTCTGAAAAGTTTTCTCCATTCGAAATCAACAGACTTCATCACATGAATTCTGGTAACCCGTTGGCATCCAAATGTCTCGCCCTATTCCATTATTTATGTTTGGAGAGAAATTGTATCAATAATAAAGTTTTCTAACTTATTGAATACAGATTTCTGCTGACGTGAAACAGATTCGATCGATTTTAAGAGATGGATGTATTAGAACAGCGTGATGCATCAAATGACTTCATGTTCGAGACTCGAGACATGCATTAAGCGGATGTTATAATGAACATTGAAGCATCCATTTCGCCGTATCAATCAATGTCAAGCGATGAACGTTACTCTTTCAGTTGCCGTTGACTACAGCGCAGAGCAACGTGCATGCAAATCTGTGCCTCATTCTGTTGATTCACTGCGTTCCAGGACTCAACTAACTTCTTTTAGAAACCATTTACTGTGATTGATCTCGATTGCAGTAGTTTTCTAACTGCAACTTCTCATCCAGACAAGTTCATCAAGCTGCGAAAACGCATTCACTACTGCAGATAAACTATTTCCGTTCGAATAATCTGATTAATTATGTTGTCTCAGTGGAGAGAACTTCATCGTTAGCTTCGTTGTCCTTGTTCGAAGATTGTTAGTAAACTTTTCTCATCGTACGACGGATTGGCCGACCTGGGAATTTATGCTACAACAGATGTAGATTAAAATTCAGCGTTGAATGATGGAAAGTTCAAAGATGTTTTCGGCGTAGGACGATGCGAAAACTTGGAATGTTTCGGTTTTTTGTTTTGGGTAATCAGTTCAAGTTCATTCCGTATCGAGCCAAACGAGTGGTGCCGTGTCTCCTCACGTCACTCGTTTACTAGTTTTTTCCCCTTTCCACGTGGGTTTTTACCGAGCAGTAATACGGAGTGCAATGTGAAATATTCATTGTTATTGTTGCTATTCGATCAAACGGTCCAGGTTGTTGACGCCGTCGGCTAAGTATAAATGAATAGCTCTTCAAGCCCAGTGTATACCTATGTGGTTAAATTTGGCAAAGGGTAAATTCACCCTTCTTTTTGTGGAAATGCCCCTTAAACTTTGGAAAAACGCTCCTTAGATGCAATCAGAGGTATTAACCTTCTGGTTAGCGCTTGCCGGATGTTTTGACGGGTCTTAAATTTCTTCAAGATTGTATAGTTTTGACGGGTCTTAAGTTTCTGAATTTAAGAGTCGTCAAAACGAAATGAAGACCCGTCAAAACGAAATTAAGACTCTTCAAAATGAAATTACGACTCATCAAAATGAAATTCTAAACCCGTCAAAACTACCTAGAAGATTGCTATACAATCTTGAAGAAACTTTAGACCCGTCAAAACAACCGGCAAGCGCTAACCAGAAGGTTAATACCTCCGATTGCATTATACCGGGCAAACGCATCTAAGGAGCATTTTTCCAAAGTTTAAGGAGCATTTCCCCAAAAAGAAGGGTGCATTTACCCTGCTGCCTTCCCCCCCCGTAAATAGAAGCGAATATATTGAATTTGGGTTGTAAAAATAAATATGTCCTAGTGTTGCCACTAGAAATAAGTTTTTTTGCTTAATTTTTTTTCTGCATGGTATTTATGTGCAACCCGTTTTTTTTTATTAACTTTTAATTAAATTTATTAGTTAAGGATATTTTGTGATAGAGTTTTCTTGTGCATAAATATGACCTAAAGAGTGTCTCACTGGAATCGAGCGTAGTGAATGGCAATCAATTTGCAGTTAATTTGAAGCGATTTAGTATTCTGATCAACTTTGCAACCTTTTGCTATGTCAGCTGCATCGATTTGACAATTGAGTTCAGGAAGAGCGAAGGTTTATGTTGCTAAATTCAGTAGAGTGCATTTGCTGTAAGGGGCCTTCCTTAGCTCAGTCGGCAAAGACTCAGTTACAAAGCAACACCATGCAGGGGTTGGCTGGATTCGATTCCCGGTCTGGTCTAGGAATTTTTCGTTGAGCAAAACTCTTCGATTTACCCCTGGGCATAGGATATTATTGCACTTGCCACACAATCATACTAATGCAAAGATGGTAACTGGCAACGAAAGCTCCCAATTATAACACTATAGAGTATTACGATAATTATAAATACACTTATGATTAGCCGTCAATTCAAAATGCGTGCAGTGTTAAACTAACTTTTGGCTGTTGTTTACATCCAAATTAAACTGATGTTGTCATTTTTTTTTCAATTTTTCGCAACAAAATTTTGAAAATGCGTGGTCTTTCTTCCGAGCAAAGAAAACGGATTGTGCACAAACGGTGCACAATCAACTACACTCATCATCGTTGCAAGACGAAAAAAAAAGTTTATCAACTCTCAGACTCATTTCGGGTGACCTTCATTGTAAAATTAGATGGAGCCTTTTTCCCGGTGTAGACCCAAGGTATATCATTGTACTAACTGCAAAAGGCTGAAACTTTCGGCCAATCATTGCGGCAAAATATTTCGTTAAACCGCACAGAGGATTCTTGCACACAAGTTGTGCAGAAATGTTTTTACTGTGGCAAGAACCCTCATTCTTTACAGGAGAGGTCAAGGCGATCCAATAAAGTGCAGCGTTCCATCACTGGCCACTCCTAGCAGACTTTTTTCCGATATGCTGAAGTCTGCAAAACCCTTAGTTGATGGTAACCAATTTTCAATTTTCAAGAATCGGACTCTGACTTATCTGGAGAAGGCAATTCAATGGTGGTACACGCACCTCAAAAAGGAAATATTCTTCTCCGAAAGTGTGCCGTAAGATAAATCAAGTAACCTCCACAAGATTGCAAAGTTTTTGTAAAAGAAAATCGTAAAACTTAAGGCTCATATTCCACCAACTACAGTAAGAACTTTTCGTCATTACCAACTACAGTAAGAACTTTTCGTCAGTAAGAACTTTTCATCATTACCGAAAACAAATGATAATAATAAAAACGCCACTCCTCAACCTTTCCAAAAGAAATCCAAGCCCGATCGAGGATTGATAGCTTTTTCGGACATTGGGGCATTCATTTAAGATATGTTCAATATACAAGACCCTCTTAAATTCTTAGTTTCTGCTTTGTTTCCGACATTGGAATCATACCTTAAGCAATTGACTGTTTCAAGGCCCCTCCTAGCATCGATAGATTAGGTAGGAAATATGATTACTGTACTACAGTGGAACTCCAGGTCGGAGATATGATTACCATACTACAGTGGAACTGCCGTAGTCTTGTGCCTGAACTACACTCTTTCTAGTTTTTGGTCCGATCTCCGTTTGTGAAGTATTTGCTTTTTGTGAAACATGGCTTTCTTTAGAGAGTGAACTCAACTTACACGATTTTAACATTATCTGCCTGGATAGAAACGATTCTTGGGGAGGAGTGCTTTCAGGGATCAAAAGGTTCTACCCTTTCTACAAAATTTCACTTCCAACACTTTCAGGCGTCGAAATCGTCGCATATCAGGTAACTGCAGAAAATCTAGACCTTCGATAAGCTGTAGTTTACGTCCCTCCCAGAACTTCCTTTAGCCCTAGTCAACTCTGGGATTTAGTTTCTATTTATCCGTCCCCAGTATTGATTCTGAGTGACATGAATTCTCATGGTACTGGATGAGGGGACCTATATGATGACAATAGAGCGGCTATTTTTTATGATTTATGTGACGATTTCAATTTGTCAGTTCAACACTGGTTCAACACTGGTTAAGCAACACGCATACCTAAACGTACTGCATAAGAAAGCAGACTCGAGCGATCTTTCTGTTCAAGATCGCTTTCATTGGACTGTCAGTGGAATGTCATCAATGATCCCCATGGTAGCGATCATTTACCAATCATTATCTCAATTAAGTGTGGCCCTCAACCTTCAGAACCATCTCGAGTTCCATTCGACCTCACGAGGCACATCGATTGGCAAAAAAATGCAACGGCGGTACAATCGATACTGAATCCGTTGATACACTTCCACCGTTAGAAGAATATTGATTCCTTGCCTATCTGATCTACAAAAGCTCATTTGAAGCACAGAAAAGAAAAGTTCCAAGTGCACCCTTCAGAAGGAGACCAGCCACACCTGGCTGGGATGATGAATGCACAAAATTGTATTTACATAAATCTGACGCTTTCAAAGCAGACTTCCAGATATTTCGAGCAATATTCAAAGCTTGAAACACACCCAAAACAGCTTGTAGAAGCATAAAAACTTAGTTCTAGGGAAATTTTGTCGAGGAACTCTCACGAGAAACCTCAACGACCACCTTGTGGAGGGTGGCTCGCAACATGCGCTACCGCTCATCTTCTAATGAGAGCGATGAATACTCCAACCGATGGGTATTCGATTTCGCGAAAAAAGTCTATCCGAATTCTGTACTAGCAATTCATATTTTTCAAGAACCGTCTGCAAGCGGCTCTCTCGACAGACCATTCACAATGCTGCAATTCTCTATGGCTCTTATTTTATCAAACAGCTCCTCCCCTGGATGCGATATGATAAAATTCAGTCTTCTGAAAAGTCTTATAGCAAAAGCTAAAAACAAGGTCAATGTAAAAGCTATTCAAAAGCCTGGTAAACCTCCGTATTCTAGTTTTACCGGTCACTTTTGAATTATTGAAAATGAATTATCAATTTCCTATTGCTATTTTATGTTTTTCTAGTGCGAATTGTTATTTTTTCGTTGGCACTGTGTTTAGTAATTTAGTGGCAATTTTGTGAATTTTCATTGCTAAATTTTCATTAATTAGTGCCAGTATATATTTTAGTCGTATGATCATAGCTCATACCGTCCGATTGCTATGCTTCCGTGCATTAGGATATTGTTGTATAAAGTGGTCCATCGAAGGCTCGATCACTGGGTTAAATCGAACAACTAGCTATCAATTACACATTTGGGTTTCACATGAGCAAAGGAACCAATAGTTGTCTAACGATGTTTTCAGATTTGAATTTTATGTATAGAGTTTAGAGCGATAAATCTTCCTTGGTAGACGATCTTGAAGGCATATTGACGAACAGCGGTACAGCGTTATTTCGTAGCGAATCCAAAGTCGAAAGAAAGGAGGGGTGTAGTATCCGAATGGCCCACTCCGGCCAAACATATACTATCCTAGCAGCACACTTGTTGCAAATCAGTTTAAGTTACTTGAATGCAACTCAAATAAGTCACAATCAAGTAACTGCTACCAATTATGTCAGTTTTGTGTTGCTTGGGTAAGTAGTCCTACCTTTGAAACTAATAGTAGTATGACCAATGTTCTCTCTGCAACAACTTAATATTTTCTCGAAGGTCGTTCAATCTCTGCCCTGAGCTTTCTTCTCACGAAAATGTTTACTTTCGCCGATTCAGAAGTGTCGAAAGGGAAAATAACGGATTTAGTAGCAAATAACCAAATCAGCTACGGACGGACATATACCGGTTAGCTTTACCTGAAAAAATAACGCTGTCCCCAATCCAGCAAGCTGTACGTCCAAGAGCCCGCCCTAGCAGCACACTTGTTGCAAGCCAGTTGTTGCAACTTGTTTGCAATTTATTTTAGACAAATTCAAGTTACTGCAACCATTTTTGACGGTTGTGTGTAGCTTGGGCGAATACCAAACGGTCTGACTACGACTGTGGTCTTGATGGCCTGAGGGTTGTCGTTCGATTTTGCCGCTGGGTCAATTTATTTGGCCCTATCCTTTGAGCAACCACGCAGCATGCAATTTAAAAATTCCACTTTACGCATAAAATATTTATTGAGGTTGCACTAGCACTAAACATATTTTATTTGCTCTAACTAAATTTATTCTTACACTAGCAAATTAAAAACAACAGGCGCTTAACATCGGCCCTCTCAACCGTATCGGACGGTGATTGTGTGGAGACTGGCTTCTTCCTAGTTTGACGAGATCACCTTTAGTCAATCCAGTTCTCTTAATCACTCAGCACCCCGAAGATCATCGATCGAACATCTATCGATTAACTCCGACAATAACATGGCTCGCGGTTGATGGCTGAGTAAGTGGGTGCTCAAATTTACAGTCCGATCGTAGAAAAATAATGTTTTGTATTTTATAATTTTTAAACTATAGTACCTACCACTAACTTCACGAAACTGGTTCTGTTCAAGTTGCTGAGCTGGCAGCAATCAATTTCACATTGGGGATGATTTCCAACATGCCCACAGACCATTACTTCATCTTCTAGGACAGCCTAAGTTCGATTGAAGCTTTTCGGTCTATGAAACCTTGAAGATACTCATCTTATTTCCTTTCAAAACTAAGGGAACAGATGATAGTGCTGGTCGAAAAATCGCCTTTCTGTGTAGGACCCTTCACTTTGCTCAATCCCAGGCAATGAAAAAGCGGACTTACTTAGAAAGGTAGGCGCACAGGAAAGCGTTTTCTATGGAATACAAATTTCACACGATGAATTTTACCATTTCGTATGTCAAAGTACTCCTTCGAGTTGGCAAACTCATTGGGACACCAAAAATCTAAGACGGCTGTTACATTCCATCATTCCTATTGTTTCATCGAGGGCGTGGTTCAAGGACCTGTACGTAAGCCGTGATTTGATTGCTGTGATGAGCCATGTCCAATCATTATCAATTAGATGTGTCATGTCCAACCATTATCAATTAGATGCACGCCTCTATCGAATTAACTTCGTGGACAGCAATTTTTGCCGGTGTGGAAATGGTTATGATGACATCGATCACGCAACCTGGCAACATACGGATAATGACGCCACCAGAAAGCGACTTTTGAATACCTTAGAGGCCCAACCTTAAGTTCCTATAAGAGATGTGTTGAAATCTCACGACCTTAGTTATATGCAATCGATTTATGTGTGTCTAGTATAAGAATTTAATCAGTTTGTTTTTTCTTTTTCTCAAATTATTAGTTTGTGTTTGTTTTGTTCCAACATCTTGGGGAGTCTCATCGTCACCCAACGGTCACCACTTCAGGCTAAACACAAAAAAGGAGCCCAGATCATATCGCACATCGACCTAATGCTGATAACAACTCTCTGATGTGTCTACATCATTCCATTTCCTTGCTCCTTTTTCCAATCTATTCCCTAAAAAATGACTAACCTCTGGTAACCTACAAGTAAACGGTCCAAGTCTAAAGCTCGATTCTAAGTAAATCTGGACGCACGGTTTAATACACCACCGCGTCCCTGGTGGTTAGAACAAAAAAACGTTTGACAGGCATTTGTTGATGTTTCATTGGCAAAGAAATTGGTGAAAAGTGTTAATCGGTTGAACGACGCATCTCCAAATTACGGATCATGGCACTTGAGGAAAGAAAATTAATTGTGCACAAACATGTAGAGAATCCTTCGTGGTTTGCCTCAAAAATTGCAAAAGTATTAAAATTCCCAAAATCAACGGTGTGTCTTGTAATCAAACGTTACAAGGATACTCTGAGTGTGGATAGAGCACAGCGCATCTATCATAAAAGTGGCACTAGTGACAAAGAGCTGAGAAGAAAGGTGTTGAGGTACGTGAAAGGCAACCCAGGTGTCTCCATACGTGATTTGGCAAAGAAATACAATTCCAACTTTTCCACCGTGCATAACATCTTTTCAAGAGAAGGATATAAGTCTTTTTGTGCCAGTAAACATCCGACTCGCTCCCTGAAATAAAATTTAGTGGCCAAAAAGCGAGCACGATTACTATACGAACGAGTTTTGACGAAATTTGATGACGAAGCATATGACAAAATGGATTATAAACAAATTCCCGGACGAAAATTTAACCTGGAAACTGGTCTTTGGGATGTCCCTTCCAGGTATTAATTTGTTTTTTTCTGATTAGTTTGCTCGGAAACCCATGATTTGGCTAGGATCCTGCAGTTGTGGCCTTTAAACCAAGGTTTTCAACACATCTCACACAATGACGTCGAAGGTTTACATTAAATAGTGTCTGAAAAAGCGGATTCTACCCTTCATTCGGCAACACAAGACCAACGTTATGTTTTGGCCGGATCTAGCCAGATGCCACTACTCTAAGGAGGTACTAGAATGGTATGCTGCAAACAATGTTAATTTCGTCACCAAAGAGATTAATCCTCCGAATTGCCCTGAGTTCAGACCGATCGAAAAATATTGGGCAATTGTTAAGCGAAAACCTCGAGGATGCGGTAAAGAAGCGACAAATTTATTTATTTATTTGTAGTATAAATAAATTTATGCACAACAAATGCGTTTAAAGTTGAATAAGTTTTCCGGTAAAGTGTCACCAACGACTGTTCAGATCATGATGGCATCGACCACAAGTAAAGTGCGACAGTTCGTTCAAAACGGTGAAATGTAATAACTTGTTATATTTTGTTTGAAAGCTGAATAAGCTTTTATTTGACGTTTTGATCAACCGTGTATGTTGTTTAATTCTGGAGTTATGATCACTTGAATGTGCCCAAATTTACTTTGTATCGGGCTTTAACTCAACGAATCAATTTTAAATCGCTAGTTTGTTAGTTGATTCTTGCTGTTTCATCACCATTTTATTTATTCCAGAATTTTAATTATCTCCACTTTATGTACAATATGTGAAACAAAATCCGGGTTTATCAGTTTCGTTGTTCACCAACCAAGTACAAGACGATTTCAGTATTAATCTTACATCGCATATACTACATAATCGGCTACATAAACAGAGTTTTAAGGGCATTGTTGTACTCAAGAACCCATGATTGTCTGTGATAAATATTGTGAACGAATGTTGTAATACAAATCCAGACAACATTCACGCAAAAACGGTGCCAAGGCATAGAAGTGCGCACCAAGCAAGATGATTAGACCAACTAGAGCAAGGTCTTGGAATTGTGGGGCACTTAAGGAACAGAAGACAAGCAGCTTTCAATCGAGTTTCTTGGCGAAGTAAGCATAATAGTTAAAAAAAAAATTAATATTATATTTAACTATTTAATAAGCAAGTATGATACTTATTCTTATGGAAGGAAATTCGATGTCTTGTTGCAATTTTCGTAGCATATTGTCTGGTAAATAAATCTAGTCATTAAAATTTGAACTCATTCTGCTTAGATCGGATAAGCAGTTGCCAAAAAAAAATCTGCTAAGTTACATATATTTTCTTATCTCGTCGGTTCGTGTCCTTCTGTTTTTGGTAACGCAACGTCATTTGCACTGAAAATTAGTTTTAGTTTATATTACAAAATCGAAGGAAGAATTAACGAATCTATTTTTTGTTTTCTGCAACGAAACTGATTTGTAATTTTTATGAAGATACCTTTGTAATAAATTTGCATACGCACAACTGTCAAAAGCACGAAGCATTTGTTGACACATAAAGAACATTCGTGCATTGTACGAAAACAATACTAAGAGCTACAAATATTTTGTCACAAATTAAAAGAAACGTCTCTGTCGCATGAAAGACTGACAGATCTACTATATCGACTCAAAATGTAATTTAAAAAATAGCGTTACCAGGTGGATTTGTCCAGTGTTTTTTTTATTGTTTCTGACAAAGGATTCAATCCTGTATTTTTGTAGCTGTTACTGAATCCTTGGTAGATCTCACTAGGCCATGGTGACTTGGATAATAAGTATGAAGTTATAACTATCGACAGAGCTTTAATATTTACTTGAGGATAGATAAATTATTCCCCCCCATCCCCGCAGCAACACCATCACGCATGACTACTAAAAAAGAGAAGCAACGATTGGCTGGTCTTCACGAAATTCGTATCGTGCATTGTACAAAAAGGTGTAATGAATCATTACTAATGATAGCATTTTACCAGATAACAAGCAATATGAATGTTTCTTACAATATACGAGACATTTGTTTTATGTACAAAATCCATGTTTACGAAACGAGTGAAAGCTAATTTTCGAAAATGAATTTTCATTGTACTTTCTTATCATTAAAGTTCTCTGGATAACTTGTCATGAAATGACAAAAAGAGAGCATCGTCAAAGCATGTTGAAATGAAAAATCAGTGGGGTTGTGTTTAACACACGACCGGTTGACGTAGACTACGTTAAACCGTTTGATTAGTTTCGTTAGTTTCGTAGCGGAACATTCACAGAAAAAATAATAATGAATTTTAGCAGATGCGCAAAATTCATAATTACAAGCACACAGAACAAGCGTAAAAAAAGAAATTGTTTGCAATCTTTCATACAACAGATCTGATTTCAGTGATATCAGGTTTACATTTTAATGAAATATTCCATGAATTCAAGTCAAATCTAGCATTTCCTTTATACGCATTAGATAATGAAGAAAATTAAATGTTTATTTCAAAGTATATTGCATCGCAAATAGTTTTTCCTTAACGAAACATTTCTAGACCAGACCGGGCAGAAGGACGCTGTATGTTAGTATGCATTATAAACCAGTAGTTGGCAAAATTCAGCATCTCAACCAGTAGTTGGCAACGTTTAAGTTTTACCTGATAATCACGAGTTCATTCGGCATCGGTACATGGTCGGAGGATTTTCCATATGTTCAATTTTAACGCGCTTCCGAAATTTGCGCAAATGTTTGGCATCAAAACGATTAGACATCGTACTCATTCTCACCTTCACCGTTTCTCAAAATTAATTTCTTCCTAGAAGTAAAACTCTATCTGACGCGAATCGTTAAAACAACAGAATAACTATTCATAGCTGTACTAACTGGAGTATGCCGAGAATGTTACTTCGGAATATCCATTTCGAAAATCAAAGCGAAAATCAAACGTAAAACATTTCTTGATACTTTCCGGAACGCAACATTCTTCAAAATTTTCCGCGAAATAAAATACTTCTTTTGTTTGTAAAATTTTAAACACTTGAGTAAATAAAATGGCAATCGTATAAACTTCTAGTTGATTTGAGCAAAAATCTCACAAATAAATCAATCAAAATACGATCGAGTTATTAGCTTCCGGTGTTTCAATGTTCCGTGACGACAGCCAGTTGAACAATGTACACAATATGCTCAAGGTATACAACGAAGAGGGAACTTAAATTGTTTTAGCCACCGCTGGCTGTGAATTGGTAAGAACTTGGATAGTAATGTTGAATAAATTCCAATCAAACAAACTCTTTCAAAATTGAATTAGTCGTCCAGAAAAGGACGGATTTTAAACTGTCCGCATAGTAATTAAAACCTTCTCGGTCTTTTGAAGAAGCAGGTTATTTCAGCCGTTTCACGTTGCGCCTTACCAAAGATGGCTACCAACAAGATCACACACACAAGACAAACACAGGCTGGTAGCTGACTGCCTAGTACACCACTGCACAATTAATGGCTGCCTAGCAACGGTTGCCACCACCAGCAGCCAATTCCAAAGTTGGCGCCTTGCCGCTCCGCTCTGCCGAATAAAGCACCCTCCAGGGTACATGCCATCGCCAGCTGCCAATGAATACTGGCTCGTTGCTCCGCACAGCTCCTGTACTGCGACACGAATGAGAAAATTTTCTTTTATGTCGTTCAGTCGTTCAGAATATGAGACCTCCCTTGCTCACATTTGAAATCTGTGATAGGAAAGTACTGTGAATTTATGAAATCCAGCATGAAAAACCAAATTATAAGACATCACCATTCATTTTCGTTACTTTCATTTGTTTTAAATTGTTAACGGATAATTTTAGATAATCGAATTGATATGCGGAAAAATTTCCATTCGATTGATGTAACAATTTTGAAAATCTATCGAGTATTTATGAAGTTATGAGCGTTTAATTTGTAACGATATTTTGTGACGGTCGATTATTCTTCGATTTTCAATTGACAATTCAATTTTTCATGACGGCAGCCATTTGTAAATTGTGCACAATGCTCAAGGTATGCAACGGAGAGAAAATTAAAATGGTTTTAGTCACCGCTGTCTGCCATTTGGTTAGTTGTTACATAAATTCAAATTAAACCAACTCTCTCAGATTTAGATTGGTCGTCCTGAAAAGGACGGATTTAAATTAGTCCTGCTCGGTCTTTTCACGAAGCAGGTTATTTCTGCCGTGCACGTTGCGCTTCAGATAAAGATGGCTACCAAGAATATCACACACGCTCAAGCACCTTATTTAGCTCTTTGTGGTGGCGCCCACCGGCTGGCTACAAATCATCACCGGCTTTGGCAACCGACTGAATTGCACACCACTGCATATACACGGTGTTCAATAAGTTCGGATACACTTTCAAAATTTGTTAAAAAAATGAAAACATGTTTTTTTTATTTTTTGGATTTATGTTATTGAAAGCTATGTTTACAAGGAACGTTTACAACATTTCTCTTGGAATGACCCCCCCTTTGTACTCCTTAACGAGCTTCAAACGTTTCTCGAACGCGTCGCAGGCGGCACGCACGGACTGCATGGGCATTTCGTCCCAGATTTTGAGAATTACCGTCTTGAAATGATCCAAAGTGCTGACCTTGTATTCGTTCAGCTTCGCCATCATATAGGACCAAACAAAAAAGTCGAGAGGATTCAAGTCCGGGGAGCTGGGAGGCCACAAAGTTTTGTCCAGAAAGTCGGTTAAATTGTCCCGACACCAGGCTTGAACCACATTTGCCGTATGGGCTGGTGCACCGTCCTGCTGGAACACGTAGTGCTCATCGCCGTAGAGGCTTCGGAGACTGGGGGCAACAACCTTTTCCAAAACCTCAGTTTTGTAGTACGCCGCGTTGATTTTGACGTTTTTTTCAATAAACACCAAGGGTAGCTTACCACGTTTGCATACTGCCCCCCAAACCATCACCGACGCGGCACTTTGGAACCGAGGGATGTTTATATTGGATTCAGGAATGCTGTCCCTCGATGGCGCCCACACCCGGTCATTTTGCACATTGTGCGGCTGCTGCAGCACGAACAGTTTCTCGTCCGAAAAAACAAACTCCTGACCAGCGTGCCGAGAGAGGATCCTCTTAGCTCGATCCAACCGCTTTTTGCTGGTAGCCTCCGAAACGCCATGGACCTTACGTTTTTTGTAAGGCCTGAAACCAAGGTCCTTGGTGAGTATGGTGTGAGCGGTTCCAATGGAAACGTTGAGATCTGCAGCCGTTTTCCGGATTGAGCGGTTCTTTTTGCGCCGAATTCGCTCCCTCACGATCTTGATGACCCGTGGCGTCCTCGCTGAACGCGGCCGACCGGATCTCGCACGGTCATTGGTCGAGGACGTCTCCCGGTATCGCCTGATGGTCGTGTAGACAAAGTTCCGCTTGACCCCATGCGATTTCAGCAGCCGGAATATATCGCCGGGTCGCTCACCGTTCAAAAAACGCTTAATTATGAAGTCCCGATACTCTTTCATCGCGCGTAACAAACAAACAACAACTAACAGAATGTCAACACCGCGCACATTCGGTAGCGTATGAATGAAGCTAAAGCTGACACCAATACCAATGCAGAATATGTACATGGCGCATACCTACGCAATGATGAAAACTTGTATTCGAACTTATTGAACACCGTGTACAATGGCTGCCTAGCAATGGCTGCCTAGCCAAGGGCTTGCTAGCAACAGTCTCAGAGCAATCGACTAGCTCACCAATGGTTAGTTGCCAGTGCACCTTCTGTGGCATGATGCACCACCTGCTACGTTGGCTACGTTGGCAGCTTCCCCACCACAGGTTTTATCCCATCGGGGTTACCTCCCCCCCCCGCTGCCAATCCATAATGGCTCGTTGCTCCGCACAGCTCCAGTACTGCAACACTACTGAGTTAATTAGCGAAGGCGTACCCGTTTTATATCGTTCAGTGCTGCATATGAGCCCTCCGTTGCTTAAATTTGAAATCTGTGACAGTAAAGTACAGTGCATTTAGTAAATTTACTCTGAAAAATCGGCATTATAAGACATCACCTTAGGTTTTGGTAATTTTCAATAGCTTGAAATTGTTAACGGAAATTTTTTGATTATTGAATTGATACGCGGGAAAATTTACAACCGATTGATATAAAAATCTTGAAAATCTATCGAGAATTTATTAAGTTATTAGCGTTTAATTTGTAACAATATTTCGTGACGGTCGCTTATTTCTAGATTTTCAATTGACACCCTACCCTTGCCGTAAGACGTAGTCTACGTCAAAAAAAAATCAGTGGGGTTGTGTACAAGACACGACCGGTTGACGTAGACTACGTTAAACCAATTGATGCATTATAATGTCAGGGAGATTTTGTGTGGCTATTATTAGCGTTAAAAGGGTTTCAATTATTCGTGCCGGTCGCTTACCCATACCGATAGAAGCAGTTTAAGTCACAATATTACGGGTGCGGCTCTTATGGGACATTAGACCAGCGTTTTGAAGCCATTATGTAAGAAAATTCTATTGTACGCTCTTGAGATATTATTTGGTGGCCCTGAAAAGGGCCGTTTGGTCTTATGAAGTCAGTATGTGGGAAAATTCTCTTGTACACTCTTTATAACTATTTGGTGGCCCTGAAAAGGGCCGTTTGGTTTTATGAAGTCAGTGCATGGGAACATTCTCTTGTACACTCTTTATAACTCTCTGGTGGCCCTGAAAAGGGCCTTTTGGTTTAAATGATGACACGGCCACGGTTGCACGTTTTACGATGGACTATCTTTAAGGCCTAGAAGATAGTTGAGGATCTGTTAGGGAATATAAAATTAGTAAATTAATGATAGTTTTAACCCCCCCTACAAACATTTGAGTCGAAAACTTTCGATGGATATGGATATCATTAAGGATTCTTGTTCGAACGAATTTCAGTAAAGTTTATTTATTTCATCGCTCCGGGCATTTATTTATATTATCGCTCCGGGCATTCGGCTATATTCGGTATACTATACGGAATATAAAGCTACTTTATAACATCTAAATGACTTTCTCATGTGGTCAATCGGCCATTCCATTTCAAAACATTAAAATTCCCACTATATTCATTTAGTTATATAGGTGTTGGTATGAATAAGCCCTTCGAAAAATACACAACCGCTCACTCTTACTTTTCCATTGAAAACTTTTATATTCTACATTTTACTATGTGATGAATACATAAGGCCATAGTTGGGAATATAAGGTTAAATGCGTACCTAAAATATGGTCTATGGTTTTCTTGTGAAATTATTATTCATGTTTCTATGTGAATATCAGGTAAATTAGTGAATCCATTATGGCTAAAACGTTAAGGAAATCGAAATATATATAAATATATTAGATCTCGCAGAAGAAAGAGAGTGAGTTTTATAAAATATCATTATTCTGTGCAATGGGTATGGGAGAAAAGGTTGGTTAATATAAAATGAATTCTTATAAATATAAAATAAACACATGAGAAAATAATCACGCATTAAAATATGTTCAGCGCATTATTTGTATCGATATCATTTGTAGGTTCGTATGATGTAAAAGCACGCGACGCATGTCATCGCCAGAATACAATTAATACTATGTTGAAATTTATTAAGACAGGGAGCGATAACATAGAGAGATATTCAATTGCTATGATGACATGCACTTTGTCAAATTGATTTAAATTTAATAAATATCAATTTCCTACCTCGAGTTGAAGGACCTTCTCCAGCGTCCCAACTAGTTGTTGGCAACGCATTACCTCTTGCTGCTTTCAATTTCGCCCGATAACTACGAGCTCGCTCGGCATCGGTGCATGGTCGTTTCGGAGGATTTCCCGTATGTTCGCTCTTTATGCGCTTCCTGAATCTGCGCAAGCGTTCTGGATCAAATCGGTTAGGCATTCTCACTTTCACTATGTTTCTCAAACAGTTTTTCTTCCTAGAGGTAGGACTCTATCCAACGCGAATCGTTAACACAACAGAACAACTGTTTATAACACACTACTAATTGGAATTTACAGAGAATGTTGGTTCGGAATATCATGTTTGACATCGAAAATGGTGTCCGTGATAGGGAATTTGTGTGGTTTAAGGTATGCGACGAAGGGAAAACAAGTTTTGCTAATACTACTGGCTGCTAATCGACAATTTGAAACGAAAATCCCAATCAAACAAACTCTCTAGCTGAGAATATTAAATTGAAAGTAGCAAAGATGGATTTGTATCTGGTAGGATTTTTCGGTGAAAATAAATCAAAGAACCGGCCTAGTTGCCTAGTAACGACTTGGCATAATCCAATATGACCAATATGATCGACCGAAATGTAAGATGAACTCTTATTAAAATAACTCTCTTAAATTAGAAATTGAATTGATTTATTGATTCATCGCGGGTTGCGCCAACCAGCTAGGAAAAATTTTTCACCGACGGAGAATTGTCCTGCTCGCCTTCCATGGAGGCTCTCCCGCAAACAGTAGCGTTTTTGCAGTCGTGACGAACCAAGCGGCACTAGATTAAATGGCGCACAAACCGAACGAAATATTAATTTAATTCTTATATAAACAACTCTCTGACCTGGATTGGTTGTTCAACTCCTGCAGAGAAGACTGCCGAGATAAGTCAACACTTTGTCAGCTCTCACAATATCGGACAAAATATCGTCAGTCCACACGAAGCTGCCGTTAACGCGCTTATAGACAACATCCATATAAGTCCCAACGATTTCACAGAGGAGTTGGAGATCTCAGCTGACGAATTGTTGACTTATATCAAAAGCTCAAAGAACATGAAGGCCCCAGGTTTCGATAACATCATGAACTTGGAGCTCAAGCAATTGAGCTCCCAGTTCTATAACCATCTGGCGATGGTTTTCAACCAATGCCTCCGACTAGGCTACTTCCCCTCGTGTTGGAAGTCAGCCAAAGTCATCCCCATCCAGAAACCTGGGAAAGATCCTTCATGTTCCAAGAGCTATAGGCCTATCAGCCTTCTCTCAGGAGTATCAAAACTGTTTGAGAAAGCGATCCACCGTCGGCTTCTCTCGTCTGCAGACGAGCTGAACATCTTGCTCGACGAGCAGTTCGGATTCCGACGTGGTCGCTCAACAGTGCACCAACTTAACCGAGTAACAAATATCCTCAGGCGGAACAAGTCTGTTGCGAAATCATCTGCCATGGCACTTCTCGATATCGAGAAGGCCTTCGATAACGTGTGGCATGATGGCTTGGTGTACAAGCTGCATCGATACAATCTTCCTATCTTCCTGGTGAAGATAATTAAAAATTATCTGTCGGACAGAACATTCAGAGTTTCGCTGCAAGGTGCAGTTTCCGATGCACAGGAGATCTCCGCCGGTGTTCCGCAGGGAAGAATACTAGGTCCACTTCTGTTCAACCTATTCACCTCGGACATACCCCCGCTCCCTGAAAATGGATCTCTGTCGTTGTTCGCCGATGATACCGCAGTCGTCCACAATGGTAGGGTAACAAGAGCGCTTACAGCGAAACTGCAGCGAAGCCTGAATGTTCTGTCAGAATACTTCACCGAATGGAAGATCTGTATTAACGCAGCAAAGACCCAGGTCATCCTATTCCCACACTTCAATTCTCCCAAACTTGTTCCGTCTGAGGATTGTAAAATTAGCCTAAACAACACAACGGTGGAATGGGCCAAATCAGCTGTCTATCTTGGCGTCACCATAGACAGCAAGCTTATTTTCAGGGAGCAGGTTGACAAAACTGTCACAAAGTGTAACGTTCTGTTGAAGCTATTGTACCCATTGATCAACAGAAGGTCTACATTATCCCTGAAAAACAAGCTTGCTGTCTACAAGCAAATCATGCTTCCAGTCACGGCATGCCAATCTGGGAGAGTTGCGCAAAAACACATCACCTGAAGCTTCAGCGTGTTCAAAATAAGTTCCTCAGGATGATCCTGAACACCCCTCCGAGGACAAGAACATCTGAGGTCCACCGTCTGGCTGAGGTAAAAATGCTCGACGATCGCTTTAGCGAGTCTATCAATCGGTACAGGGCACGCTGCCTGACATCGAATCACCAGATCATCCGGAATCTGGTTCCCCACCCCTAGGATTTTCAAATGCCCCAAGGGCTGATCTGAAAATTGATTTAAAACATAAAACAAAAAAAAACACACTAAACAAAGCTGAAGAGCCCATTGGGCTGAAACACTTAAAAATTGTAAAACAGTATATATAAGACAAAGAAATGCAAAATAAACAAGAATTTTACTACTACTACTACTGGATTGGTTGTCCTCAAAAGGACTGATTACTTATTGGTGGGTTGCGCCAACCAGCTGGGTAAAATTTTCCCCAGTTGCGGCGAACGAATCGGCACCATGATATTAGGCGCACAAACCAAACGAAATAAAAGTTTAATTCTTGTATAAACAACTCTTTTAATAAAATTGGTTGTCCTCACAAGGACAGATTATTAATTTATGAATTGCGCCAACCAGCTGGGTAATCAAGCACCGAACTAAATTTAAGATTAGTTCTTGAATAAACAACTCTTTTATTTTAATTTATTGTCCTCAAAAGGACAGATTATTTCCACCTACTGCTGCTCGCCTCCAAGGACGCTTTCCCCCAAACAGCAGCGTTTTAGAAGTCGCGGCGAAACAATCGCCATGGTGAGGTAAGATGGCGGCTTGCACAAACCGACGCGATTGTCCGCCCCCATAATCCGCCATTTTACCTCATCGCGACGATCGCTGTTTGGGAGAGCCTTGGTACTTACCACCACCAGCTGCTACGCGACTACCAGCTTCCTCTGCGACCAGCTCCGCTGCCGGACGAATGCAGCAGCTGCGACCAACTGCCTGCGACCAGCTGCCTGCGACCAGCTACCTGCGACCAGCTCCGCACAGCTTCAATGCTGCCAAACGAATGAGGCAAATTTTTCCTAAGTGTGTGATTTATACCGGTCTCAGCTGCATGCGAGACGTACATGGAGAGACGAATGACATGATTGGTTAAAGTCCCTCTCTAATACAAAGAAGAAGAAGATGATACAAGACGTTCGTTGCTTCGATTTGAAAACTGTGATAGGAAATTTGGTAAATTTACTCTGCAAAATGACATTATAGGACATCACCTTATATTTGCGTTATTTTCAATAGTTTACTATTGTTTGAGAATAATGTTTGACAATTGAATTGGAGCGCGGTAAAATTTCCGACCGATTGAAGAAGAAATCATGTAAATCTATCGTGGATTATTTGAGTTATTCGCGTACAAAACGTACGGTTTTTCGTGACGGTCGCAATTTTTTAGATTTTCATTTGACACCCTACCCTTGCCGTAAGACGTAGTCTACGTCAAAAATGCAAAATAAACTGGTGGAAGATGACTCGCTGAACGAATTCCTACACATCGCCCAGAACTGAACAACCTCGAAACGTGTCACGTAAATCTTGCTGGCTCCATTAGTAGAAGTACGCTCGCAAAGTTAAAAGCGTCAGGGGTTGATGTCAACAAATGCACAAGTGAAAATATTCTCACATAATTTCATTCTTCTGCACTATCTAAATAGGGTAGACATGTCAGGTATACATGAGCTCTTACATAACGTTCCTTTTAATATTCGAGCGGAGGGCAATCCTTTATTCCATCATTTAGATAGACGGGCACCAAATTTATATTAAACAACAAAATTGGGGAGGTAGCTCATCGAATCTTTCGGTCTGCCTCTAAGCAGCTTGCTATGAGATACCAGGTGGTTACACACCGTTTGCCTGCCTATCTGCTAAATTTGGAAGACATCTGTACAGAGTTATCTCAGATTCTAATATCTCGCTAACTATATCACAAAACATAGCGATTGGTTGAGCGGATTGGAGATATTGAAATCATTGGGTATAGGAACAAGTCTCCCCCTGTTGGTACTAAACGCATGAAATGCGCACGAAAGCGCATGGGACGCTAATTTCACCAAATCCTTTAATCTTAATTCAAGGTGTGGGTTGAACTTTCAACTTGCCTGTTGCAGATATTGGTTCCAGTTGTAAAATAGTTTGAAGAATTTAGTTGTATAAATTGCAAGTTTACGTAAAACAAACAATTTGCGTCGAGCATCGACTGTGAACGGTTGTGGCGATGCTTTGTTACGCTATATTTTGCTATCGGGCGTCATTTTCGCAAAAATTTAAATCAAAAATATATTCGAAATTGAACCTAAACCATCAGTGAAATCATCAAATCTCCTCGTGTTTTGTGTAAGATATAGTAATTGTAATAGATTCGCTCTTTTGTTCCGAGTTCAGATCATCAGATAGAGGCAAAATTGTTTTCAAATGATGTAGCATCAAGCCTTCATAGTATATATAAACATGTAAAATCAAAGGGAACTTCTCTAAACTAATCTAAATGTAGAAACAATATATGTACTTTAGTATGCGCATAATAAATTCGAAATGCAAGTAAACTAAAATACACGAAAAGTTTTTTCAAACATTTTCCCCTATTTCTTATGCTGTTTATAGAACCGTCTTGCTGGCTAAGAGTAAGTTGTGGAAAACTAAACGCATATTTCGAAAAAGGTATTTCTGCGATGCTGAAGAATCTCATATAATTTATGAAAAGGCCGTATTTTCTGCTAGAAATATACTGCAACGTCGAAACACGTTTATTTTGGCAAATAGTTGAGATTTTAAAAATGGTTTAAAAGTTGACCTAAAGACAATTTTTTCACTTCAGATCTCTCCACCCTAAAATTTTCTCCAAAAGTGGCATAAGAGCTTTAAGGTTTTACACACAATGTATAAAGTATACAATATGAAGCAAAATAGGCATATGTTAAACGAAAATTTTAAAAATACTGTTTGAAACATTTTACTTCGTATCTTTTGAACCATTCATCCAATCATCTTGTTGTCCGAGAGAGTTGTAGGAAACATAATGAACATTTCGAAAAACGTTTTGTAGTTACTTAAGAAACGCAAATAATTTATGAAAAGGTCGTATTTTCGAATATGATAGAGTTAAATCAGAAATACCTCGGGAACGGATGCTCTTATGAAGATCATCATCAGGTGCTGAAAAATTTAAAAATACTTCAAAAATCAGATTATATCATCAAAATACGTTTATTCCCGCAAATACTAAAGTTTTAAGAAATACACCAAAAGTTGGTGTTTAAAAACTTTTTCCCCTGACATTTCTCCATCCTGAAATCTTTGCTTAAATTTGCGTAATAACTTCAACTTTTAACAGTCAAAAAATAAAAAAATAAATTTTTTTGAGATATTTGAATCTTAATGTTAAATTTTGATTTATTTTCCGAAAAAAAAATTTCGTTTTCGGTGTATATTTTTTTCACAACTTTCACACATAGGGCCACAACTTGTTCTTAGATAGTTTTTTTGTGCAACCAAAGCTTTTCGAGCTATAAATTATTAAGTGAAGTGCTATTCAAAATGTTTACGCCCTTTTTAAAACTGACTCTTGAGTCCAAAATGTTTTTGCATCAGTGGAAAAAACTTACTTTCGTGGGTTGATCGTGTGTACAAATTTTCAATTAAATCGGAGACACTCGAAGTTGATCGGTAGGTCATTTCGACTGGAAACGCTCTTGTATGGATTGTAAAAGAGAACGGAAAAAGATATTTCAACAAGCCAAATTCTTCTACTTCCTTGCGGCCTTCCCATAGGTGAAAAAGATAAGCTTGTAGGCATATACTTCAGTTTCTTGGTCACGTTTTTGATCAAATCATCCGTCGTTTTGGCCACGAAATTATTTGAATATACTCTCCTCTTCAAATTGGCCCACAACTTCTCGATTGGGCGAAGTTGGGGCACGTTGGGAGGGTCCTCCAGAACCCGCTTCGACTAGTGGACCGACGCTAGAACACCACGTTGTCAACTTTTTGGCACTTTTTTATGAAGGCGGCAACTTCTGGGTGGCACTTCGTACTGTAGATCTCGCATTTCACTGCCAGCCCCAACAAAAAGAAGAGGGGACGTGACATCCCCTTTTCAATGATTGTGAGCCCAACAACACCTTCTTTGGGGACTTCGTGTGCGATGTGTAATTCACATCGCTGCTAATTTCTTTTGTCGGGGAGGTGAAGTAGCCTTTGCCTTGCCAGTCGTTGCCGTCCAACGTGAGGTACGTCTGGTCTTCCTTAACGACCAGCACGTTCTGCTTCGCCGGATAGATCTCTTTGACCAGAATCTTCAGCCGTTGTTTTTGGGTTGTTGCTTGGTTCTCCAACACTGACTGTTTGAGCTTCTGTTGCATCCTCCGGTCGCTTAAAACGATTAAAAACTCTCCTTTCTCCAAAAGTGCCAGAACTTTTCAGATGTTTCCGCGATCGTATCCGGCCGGCACGATGTGGGCCACGATGGCCGAATTTTTAGGTAGATGGTACGAACAAACTAAAGATCGAAGTTGTTTCACTGTTCTCGCCATAGCTGCCGTAAACAAACTGATGGAGCTGTAAAATTTTCACAGTATATAGGTAACTAGTATATCAGGGCATTCATAATCACATAATTTATAATCATCAGGGCAGGGTAATGGCATGAAAAATCGGATCATTCAGTGGCTTTTTTTATGCACCTGTGCACCAAGGCCTGTTCGCGACAAAATCTGGACAGATTAAATTTGGAATAAAAGAAATTTGCTGTTAGTTTAATCCAAGATGCATTTCTTATTCATTTAATTGTGCGTTATTAGTCATCTTAAAACTAATAACAGCTACTTAATTAGGCTGCATGAAGAAACTACGAACTTTTGAGTTTACTCCAGCCAATAGGGTCTGTGCAGACTTCTCTGCAACTGATTTAGCTGCTTTTGTCCAAGATTTTCGATTTTTTTTCTATAGTTGTAGCTTGTTTATATTGAGAGAGTTCTCTCTTCACGAGAGCCCAATACCGCTCGATAGGTCGCAACTCCGGGCAGTCCATTTGCTTTATACCATTTCAAAACATCTTTGGCGTAGTGACAAGATGTCAAATCAGGCCAGAATAGCGATGGACCGTCATGGCTGCGTAGGAATGGTAACAATCGCTGTAGGCATTCTTCACGGTATATTTCCTTGTTTACCGTTCCGGTAGTAATGAAGCTTTGGCTTGCTCGACCACAGCTGCATATTGCCTGCCAAACCAAATATTTTCTAGGAAACTTGGCCTTTTTCTTCGTCCTTAAATGCTCCTCTACGCCGATCCGTTGCATGGCAGTATAATAAGACATTCCGGGAAGCTTAAAGTCTTCCAGCACATAAGTTCCATCGTCCATTATCACGCAGAAAACTTCGTCAAATATTCGCGATACATCTTGCGAGCCCGGGTTTTAGCCGTCACATTCTGTTTATCATTACGGTTCGGTACAGTTTTCATCTTGAACGACTCCATACCTTGCCGGTTCTTGGAAGTATGCACGAAAGTTGGAGACATTTTAATTTTTCTAGCCACCGAAAGATCTGGTCTCTTGTGCAATAATTGCTTCACCTTCGCGTTCTTCTGGTGGTTCCTGAAATCCGTTTTTTCCGCTCCCAGCCTTCCTGGCTGTTGTCAAACGTGTATCGAAAGATTTAAGAACGTTATGGACAGTGCTTGCTTTAAAACCAAGTTTTTTGACGTAGGCTACGTCTTACGGCAAGGGTAGGGTGTCAATTGAAAATCTAAAAATCAGCGACCGTCACGAAATATTGTTACAAATTAAACACTAATAACGTAATAAATGCTCGATAGATTTACAAGATGTTTACATCAATCGATTACAATTTTCTCGCGTATCAATTCAACAATCAAACATTATCCGTTAACAATTTAAAGCTATTGAAAATAACCAAAATATGATGTGATGTCTTATAATGCCGATTTTTCAGAGTAAATTTACTAAATGAACTCAATTTTACTATCACAGATTTCAAGTGTAAGCAAGGGAGGTCTCATATCCAGCAGTGAACGATATAAAACGGGTACACCTTCGCAAATTTTCTCATTCGTGCTGCAGTACTGAAGCTGTGCGGAGCATCGAGCCAGTATGGATTGGCAGCTGGCGCCGGGCGATAGCATGTACCCTGGAGGGTGCACTAGCTTCATTCAGCGGAGCGGCAAGACGCCAATTTAGATTTGGCAGCTGGCTGTGGCAAGCACCATAGAAAGTGCACTGGCGCCCTAACCAATTGGTCAGGTAGCTGATTGCACTGCAGTCTGTTGTTACCAAGCCGTTGGCTAGGTAACCCTTTCCAAGTTGCCATACATTATGCTGTGGTGTGCTAGGCAGTCGGTTGCTTGGGCAAATAATGTCTTTGTAGCCAGCCGGTGGGTGCTACTAATAGGGGCGAAATAAGGTGCTTGTGTGTGTGTGTGTGTGTGTGTGTGTGTGTGTGTGTGTGTGTGTGTGTGTGTGATATTTGGTAGACATCTTTTGGTAAGGCGCAGAGAGGGTTTTAAAGGGTGTCCACGATTAAATTGCCACACACAAAATTGATTCGCAAAATTCGAGTTTTCATCCGATTGCCATCAAATTTTCAGGGATTGAGAAATAACTATTAAACTTCATTTTACCATTTTACTCGTATTTTATTTACAGTCCATACGCAAATGCCCGCACCTTGGCCTTAACCCCGGCCATAAGATTCTGCACAACCTGTGAATCAACCGTTTTTTGCATGTAAACCCATACTTTCTTCAGTTCCTCGACTGTCTTCACTACCTTAGGTCGTTTAAGAAGGTGCTGCTTCATAATCGCCCAGTACTTCTCGATGGGGCGGAGCTCCGGAGTGTTGAACATTTTCGGCACGAAATTGACCTTATTGTCCGCATACCACTTCAGCACGTCCTTGGAGTAGTGGCATGAGGCCAAATCCGGCCAGAAGATTGTTGGGACGTTGTGGGCCTTCAGGAGAGGAAGCAGCCGCTTCTGGAGGCACTCTTTTATGTACACCTGTCCGTTCATCGTGTCCTGGGTCACGAAAGGTGCACTCCGCTTCCCGCACGTGCAGATGGCTTGCCAAACCAGGAATTTCTTCGCAAATTTGGACATCTTCTGAGTGCGGACATGCTTCGGAACGCTGAACTTATCCTTGGCCGTGAAAAACAGGTTGCCGGGGATCTGTTTGAAGTCGGCCTTCACATATGTTTCGTCGTCCATGATGCAGCATTCAACTTTCGTCAGCATGTTGAGGTACAACTTCCTGGCACGGGTTTTGGCGGACTTGTTCTGCTTCTCGTCGCGATTAGGGGCCTTTTGTACCTTGAACGTTCGAGGCCCAGCCTTAGTTTTAGCCTTCTGGACAAAACTTCGGCTTAGGTGCAGCTTCTTAGCCACATCCCGAACGGAGGCGTTCGGATTTCGGTTGAAGGCCCCAACTACGCGGTTGTGATTTTTGGTGTTGTACGGAATACTTTTTCCTTCACTTCTGGGCTTCCGATCGGTGGTCAACCGTTCCTCGAACCGTTTAATCACTCGCGACACCATGGAATTCGCGATTCCCAACGTTTTAGCGATGGAACGATGCGAGAGATCCTTGTTCTCGTGATGAATGCGCAAGATTTTATCACGCACGAGCTGTTCTTTCGACTCCATTTCTGCGAGTTTTGATCACAGGATCACTTTGAAACTTGCAGGATGTAAATAATGCACTATGAACTAAATCCACCCAAATTTTCATTAAATTCTACCCAACGGTTAAAAAGTTAGAGCAATTTCATAGTGTGGCAATTTCATCGTGGACACCCTTTAATTCAAATGCGGACCATTTCAAATCCGTCCTTTTCAGGACGACCAATTTAATTTTGAGAGAGTTTGTTTGATTTGAATGTTTGGTTCTTACCGATTGGCTGACAGCGGTGGCTAAAACAATATTAGTTTTCTCTTTGTTGCATACCTTGAGCATTTTGTACAATTTACAAATGGCTATCGTCACGAAAAATTTTAACACTGGACGCTAAGAATTCGATTGTTTCTTGATTGATTTATTTTGAGACTGCTCTTATCATGAAATTTATACGAATGCCATTCTATTTACTCAGGTATATAAAGTTTTACAAACAAAAGATTAATGTATTTCGTCTACATATTCATCAATCGGTGTATGAACATTTTAAAGAATGTTGCGTTCTCTCAAGTTTCAAGAAATTCCCTATCACGGACAATGTTTTGATTCTCGAACATGCACATTTCAATGAGTACTGTTATGAATAGTTATTCTGTTGTATTAACGATTCGCGTTGGATAGCGTTTTACTTCTAGGAAGAAATAAGTTTTGAGAAACTGTGATAGGGTGAATAAGTGTAATGCCTATTCGTTTTGATGCCAATCGTTTGCGCAAATTTCGGAAGCGCGTTAAGATCGAACATTCGAAAAATCCTCCGAATTGACCATGAACCGATGCCGAGCGAACTCGAGGTTATCGGGCGAAACTGGAAGCAACCAGAGGTAATGCGTTGCTAACTACTGGTCGGAAAGTTAGAGTGCTCGAGAGCCTTAAACTCGAGGTGGGCAATAAAATCAAGTGGTCAACCAACGTGACAAAGTGCAAATCCTTTTCAAATGCTTTCTAAAGAATGTACAATAGATCTTTGCTAACTTACTTACTATCTAATGCTGGTCTAACGATCTTTGAGGACAAAGATAAGCGCTATTTTGATCAGACTAGGCCTTACGGCAAGGGTAGAGGTCAAATCAACATTTAAAAATAACTGAAACAGTGTGAACTCTTAAAGCTTTATCAATTATCGATAGATTTTCGAGATTACGCGATATGGATAATGGTCTACAGCTGGTCGATCATATCAACACAATCACTACAGGCAGCACAATTGTTACCCTTTCATCATACTAACATGCAAACCAAACGTCCCTTTCCACGGCTGCCAAATAATTTCTAAGAAGCGAATCATATCATGTTCTAACATACTTTCTCACTTATTTATGCTAACCCAACGTCCCATTAGAACAGTACACTACGAAATTAATCAAACGGGTTAACGAAGTCTACGTCAACCGGTCGTGTGTTAAACACAACCTCACTGATTTTTTTGCAAGTTTTCTTACTGACAGATCCGGATTTTCATTGCGACCGTACACAATTGCTTTTCGCACTTGCTCTTCTTTCGGCGCCATCTTCGATCTAAAAGCTTTTAGTATCACCAAAAATTGATTTTACACAATGAACATACGTTCATCAGTCTGCGAAATGTTTCACGCGTTGATGAAGTATTTTCAGAGACATACGTATTTAGGGGTGTCCAGATTTTGTCGCGAACAAGCCTTAGTTGATACGCGGGAAAATTTCCAACCGATTTATATAAACACCATGAAAATCTATCCAGCATTAACTAAGTTATAACCGTTTAGTTTGTAACGATATTTCGTGACGGTCGCTATTTCAGATTTTCATTAAACACTTTACCCCTTGCAGTATGAACCAATCAGAGTGTGGCGCAAATATGATATAATTTTCGATCAACAGCTAAACGCACAACGTTGAGACATTATTTCTTCCAAGTACTGTTAAATTAGTTTAAGCAAATGTTATTAATTAAGTTCGCATCAAGGATTCAGTGTAGATGTTCTACCTTTCGGTTAGCTTAGCTTTACTTAGCTTGACTGACTGCAGGTATCAATGGTTGCTACTCCGTGACTGATCAGAATCAGTGAAATTGCTCAATGAACCAACTGAATGGGGCTGGGAGTAACCGACCATTCTCCCTGTACACGTTTCAGTTCTTTAGTAATCAATTATGGCGCTGACCACGTCCTTGCAATCAAGTGGGAATAGGGAAGGAATGTTAGTGCGACCTTTGTTGTTTAGGGAACGTGTTTACCTCTAAACCCCCACAAAGGTCACAGGACAGAGGTTTTTTATGTTAGTAGGGTAGGGCTCAATGGATCAGGATTCATCTTGATAAGTGAAGTGATCATATTTATGATTCATAATCGTTAGTAAACTCGCGTCGCCGAACAATAGATACCGAAACACTACGATACGCGCCATGCCCGATAGCAGAATAGTGCTAAAACAGCATTTATTTTTCGTTTAAGTATTAAATTCTCTCGCAACGTGCGTGGTACACTCTTTCTAGTCTCAATAAATGTTAAACTGATGGAAGCGACAAGAAGTTGTTCGGTAAGTTTAGCACCTTTTATGAGACCGTCGCACTTACTCCGCGGGGTAATCTTTTTGTTTGCTAAGACGATAGTTTCCCTTATTGTTGATCTTGTGCTAGAAGGAAGGTGTTATCGTCGAAGCTCGGGTGCTTGCGGTTCATACAAGCTCTTAAAGTTTAATGACAATAGAAACCATGCGGTGACCATTTGAGCTCAGCAAGAGTACCGTCACAAAATCTGGAACGCGTTGATAGCGTTCTATGAGCTAACATAAGAGCTTGTTCGTACAGTATGGTGGCACGGGTGAAATCAGCACAGGTAACATGTATCGGGGCAAAACCAAGTTTTGTATTAATTGTAATTAACAGGGGTATTATAGGTATAATGTGTACACGGGTCGAAATGAGCACTATTCGTTTCACTAAAACCATACAGTTTATAATGAAATTGTAAAATTCAATCGCTAAATAACGAACAAGACATATTATTTATCAAATCATTAGCTGCAATTTGTTTCAAATAATTGAAATGCTCTGGATAATTAAGCACATCGAGCATATAGTTTGAAACACAATTGATATTTGATATACTAAAAATGGGCATTCGCTTAAGGTGTCATTATTCCATTATGAATCTCTTTTTTTCATGGTTCATATTAATATGTGTGGAATGTGAGTATAGCGAATAAAAGTCGTGCAATCGTGTCGGATGGAGGGTTCGAAGATGGAAAAATCCGAAGATCAAGATTCATTCCACTAACTTTCGAGTGAATAAACGCACGGTTGGAAAAAATAAGTTGCAAGCTGGCGAACCTATAGGCTCCACGAAAACAAAATAAAAAATCACGACATTGGCATCATGGTGATAGGTTTATTCTGAAGCAGTCTTAGACTTTATTCATCAATCCTCGACAACTTTTTCAAAACGACATATCTGATTTTGTAAACAAAGAGGGGAAGTAAGATTCAAACGTAAGTTTCTCAAAACTATCAGCACCCCCACGAAAACATGCATCATCATCATGTTAGGGAAATGTTATTCCTTGTGTTGGTGGTCCTAGTTTGCGGGAAAGCGCTAAGGGTTTCAAGAATTTAACGTTTGAATCTTACTTCCCCTCTTAGTTTACAAAATAGAATATGTCGTTTAGAATAAGCGGTCGAAAATTCATGGATATACCCTTGAATGCGGTTTTCGTTTTCCCACATTATTTAGCTATCATGATGTCACTGTTTAAGCAGATTACCTACACGGACTTCAAATAGACGAACCACATCACACATAGCCCAGGGGCCAACGTTGTAGTGGGAGGGGGCCCCCCCTACCTATGAGGAAACCAACCCCCCCACCCACACAAACCCCCCCCCCCCCCCCCCCCCCCCCCCCCCGAGAAACCCACAAAAGCGAGCCCACCCCCCCAACCCCAAAAGGGAGTTTTTAGTAGATTACGTACACAATCTTCAAATTACTCAAATTTGGCTAAATTAAATTGATATGCCTAGTAATGCATTTTAGATATACAGTTACTCACAAAATTGATCGTACACACGAATAAGTTACACTTTTTCCCATTTTTCTGTTCATAAAATAAAGTTCAAAGGATCAAAACATATGTAGTTTCATGGTTATGTATTTCATCAATCATATTAGTAAACATTGCATCAAAATTTCAGGATTCTTCTCATTTGCTTATCAATAACAACAAAAAAAGTCGCATTTCAAATTCACAAAATTGACCGTACAAATAACATTTTCTCTGATTAAAAGCGAATAACATCACAAAATGGATTAGAATTCCACATTTAGTACTTTGTGTGGCCTCCCTTAGCGTCGATAACGGCTTGCAAGCGATGGGGCATTGAATCCACTAGTTTCTTGGTACAAGAAGCTGGGATTTTTTCCCATGTTTCTTTTATTTTCTTTTTTAATTCATTTTTGTTTGATGTGTTGGTGTCCTTCAATCGTCGCTTGATCTCATCCCATAGATTTTCAATGGGATTCATATCTGGTGACTGTGGTGGCGTCTTCAACTGCTTAGGAACATTGTATAACAGCCATTCCCGAACAACATGGGCGGTGTGTTTCGGATCATTGTCCTGTTGGAACCAATATCCGGACGACAATCCTAATTTTTGTGCACTTTGATTTAGGTTACGTTTGAGAATATCCATGTACAACATTTTGTCCATAATCCGATCGATAAACTCCAAATTTCCAGTGCCCGAAGCAGCCATGCAACCCCACAACAGAACACTGCCACCACCATGTTTCACTGTCGGTTTTAAATTTTTAAATTTGAACTCTGTATTCGGCTCTCGCCAAACAATTTGCCGACCGTCAGATCCAAAACAATTAATCTTCGTCTCATCAGTGAAAATAACTTGGTTCCAAAACTCCGGCGGTTTATTTACGTAAGCTTTGGCGAACTCAAGTCTTTTATTCTGGTTCACCGCTGAGATGAATGGCTTCCTACGGGCAACACGACCGTGTAGGTTGGATTTCCGGAGAACACGGCGAACAGTTTCAGTTGAAACTGATCGGTTGATGTCTTTCGACACTTCCGCCGTCAATTTCGGTACACTTACTTTCGGGTTGTTACGTACTTTGCGGACTATGAGTCGTTCATCACTCTCTGATAGGATCCGCTTTCTTCCCCGTCCAGGTTTATCCTTTAAGGTTCCCTCGTATTTCCAGTTGTCGATGATATGCTGTACGGTGGAATGGGATCGTCCGACGATTTCTCCTATTGCACGTAAGGATTTGCCTTTACAGCGCAACGAGATAATCAATTTCCTTATTGAAAGGTCAGTTTGCTTTCTTTTTCCTTCCATTTCACGGTTTTCTCAAACTATTTTAATGTAACAACGCGTAAACCGAAGTAAGAACGAACTGTTGTTATTGTTTACTTTAGCACTGACAGCTAACACGCATAATGGGTTCACAGTAAATCGTGCCAAAATTGGTGTACGATCAATTTTGTGACATTAAATTAAGCACATTTTTCGCTGTTAGGTGATTATTTCTAACAAACAAATACTTTTCATTAAAATTTTTGATTAACTATGTTGCAAAATAGTTTTCATAACAAAAACACTTAACCAAAACAAAAAAGATTGTTAGCAACACTTTGAGACCACTATAAAATGTAATATCACCTGCGTGTACGATCAATTTTGTGACTAACTGTAAAAAACAAACCAAAACAGCACACATTTTTTTATTCCCCCATACCTATTTATTCATCGTATAGTAAAATCTGTGTATTGTTAAGAAAAATTAATGGCAAAGAATTAGTATATGGTTAAATGTTTATTAAGTGGCATAACCAAAACCGAAGTAATACGATATTTATATGATAGGAACTCTAATGTTTTGAAATAAAATAAACAATCGATCATATGTGAAAATTAGTTGGGTGTTGTAAAGTAGTCAAATTTTAATTTGTCTTGTAAAATTATGTTTCGACTGTAGTGACTATAGTTGGAGCCAAAGAAAGTGGCGAAAGATAGTGGCTAAAGAAATAATAAAATTAAATATTACGAAGATAGTTACCTAAGCCGAAGATTGTTACTTATATATGTCAATAAACGTCAATGAAGAGACGAAATTACATCCCCAAATAGACCCAATAGTATGCTTATAGGGTGTCCCAGAAAGTCAAAGCACGATTTTGATGCGCCACTGTTACTACCAGATGACTTTAAATCAGCTGATCATTACTGTGTATCATTGTTTACATTTAAATCTATAGCTGTGTGAGTCTCAAATGCCGGTGCATTTTCTTTTCATGAAAATGCTAGGCTTTTTCCCCGGAAAAGCGCAAACAGATCATGCATAAATGGTGCACTTCCGGGTGACCAGTTCTACACGGTCCGTGCTGATCAGACTATTGGATATTGGAAATAAATTAGGTAAAAAAGCAATGGTTTTGCAAGCAATTTGTGAGTGTGGTATGCTTTCAAATCCGTTTGTATCAACCGATACGATGACTGCTGATGTTATACGATGACTGCTGGGAATGCTTGGGGTGGCACCTACTCCCCTTGATCCGGAAACATAATAATCCAGTACTGTTTTTGGCCGGATTTGGCTTCAGTGCATTACGCGAAGGAAACGGTAGCCTGGTACAAAGCCAACGGAGCCAAATTCGTACCCAAGGATATGAATCCTCCAAACTGTCCCCAGGCAAGACCAATTGAAACTTTTTGGACTCTGACAAAGGCATATTTGCGCAACAATGTCAAGGCAGAGGATTCCATCAAAACTTTTGGAAGAGACTGGGAAAAAGTATCAAAAATCATTGGCAAAAAGTCTGTGCTGAAGCTAATGAGCAGTGTTAGATCAAAATTCCGCTCTTTGGCGTACGATTCAATGGATCTCGGAATTGTTACGTTGAACTGCAGAAGAAGAGAGAACATATAAGTGCAATAAAAACTCTATTTTTTATATAAATAAAAAATTTACTTAGAGACCGAGCTCGTATTATTTTTTTTAAATCGTGCTAAGCCTGACTGGGACACCCTATATAGACGGACAAATCCATATTCATATCGATCGAAAGTTTTCGTCTTAAGAATGTAAATTTCGTAACCACTTTTCGTGGTTCAGAACAGCAAACGTCTTATTAAGGTAATCTAAGAAAATGTTTTACTAGTTGAATATCGTTTTCAGCTCAATTACATTATAAGTTATAATTAAAGATGTACTTATTTTAATTGCCCATATTTTTATTAAAAAGTACCAACATGGCAATTGAAATAGAAGAATTTTCACTGATAGGTCGCGCATTGATGGATCCACTGGTTTCGGTGTTTACAATGAATACTCATCTGCCTTCCGGAAACTTCAGGAACCTTGTTCCGTATATTTTTTCCGAGATTTTTGAAAGAAGAATTTCACATGACATGAATTTTAGCCATTAGTACGTCAGAGTTCTCTTCAAAGTTGGCAAAACGCTTGGACAAGTAATTCTCTTGGGCCGTGGTTACATTCCATTATTCCAAATGTTTCGTCGAGATCGTGGTTCAAAGGTCTGGATGTAAGTCACGGTTTCATTCGTGTGATGTCAAGACTTATGTCCAACCACTACTCGCTAGACGCACATCTCTACAGAATTAACCTCGTCGATAGTAACATATGTAGGTGCGGAACCGGTTATGATGACATCGATCACGTAGTTTGGTATTGCCCGGATAATGATGCCTCCAGAGCACGACTATTGGATACCCTAGTGGCCCGAGGTAGACAACCCTCCCGGGAGGTAAGAGATGTTTTGGGAATGCGTGATCTCATGCAAGCGATTTACGAATTCCTTTGTTTGCCTGATCTAAGAGTGTAATGTCATCACCCCCTCCCCTCCAGTCTAGTAAATTCCCTGCCATTGTGTTCCAGTTATATTATCCTATTGTTTCCGAGCTACTTGTACCTGCCCAGTAAGCAGTGGTTACCCACCTGCGGCTTGGTTCCTGAAAGGAACTACAGGGACCAAGGATTTGGTAGATGTCGCAACCATGAGCAGCAAATAATACCTTCAATAAGTTACCTGCCTAGCCCCTTCCAAACGATAATGCTACCCATTACCCTCGAGCTAGCCTCGAGTAATTGGCACCCCATTTTACTAAAATTGAAAAATTATTTATTGTAAATAACAATATTGAATATCGGCTCCGTAAAGTGTTACACACGCCTGAGCCTAACAAATAAACGAACTAATTAAAAAAAAAATTAAAGATGTAATCCACCGCTGCATATGAAGCTCAGTCAAAGGACATACCCTAGATATAACTAAGGAAAAAGATAACATTTTCGTTCACTGCTACTTGTATACCTCGAATATATGTACACAGCACGCAGCAATTCGAGTATCAATTTCTTAAAAATGACAAACCAATCATGGGAACCAACAACAGCATCAGGCATATTTATAATAAAAGTTTATTGAATCGAAATCGTCATTGGAAGGTTAACCTGTACAAGCCTTTAACAAGACTCTTCTAATAGAAATGCTCGTGATTAAATTTGTTGGGAATTTTGTCAGTTTCAACTTTGCAGAAGATAGTTTTCCAGCCAAATATCGAATGAAATAGCTACCTTCAAGTGATATCTCAACAACTTATTCAAACAGACGTATCTGATTTTGTAATAAAAGAATGGAACAAAGATTCAAACGTAAAATTCTTGAAATCCTTAGCAATATCATGCAAACTGGGAGCACCAACACAAGGCATAAAATTTCCCCAACATGATGGTCATGCTAGTTTTCGTGAGGGCTCTGAGAGTTTTGAGAATGTAACAGGGTCTACGAAATGATTGACGACAAATAAAATAGAAAATGGAAACCAATGATCGACAATAATAAGACACTGGCGATTCGAATGATTAATTGCTTATGCTTCTAACATTGATTCGAATCACTATGATAAGCAAAGTTTGCAGCTAAATAAATTGTCTGTTTGTTCAACTTGTTACTGTTACTGTTCATGCTTTGAAAACAAATTGATTTGGCGAATGTTTCGAGCAGTAAAAACACAAATTTGAGGTTTCCCAAAGTAACTCTCACATGAATTTCAAACTGTCCGTGCACAGTCAATCTCCAAGTACATCAAATTTGCAAGCAAAAAGTACTTAGGTAACATTTTTCTAAGATGCACCGTTTAGAAGATATTACTGATTTAATATTGATTTTTTTGATATTTTAATAAGTTTTGGCCCTTTTCGGATGTACTCCGTGTATTTCCAGTTTCAAAAGTATTTTTTGAGTTAAAATGACACTGACAGCTTAAAGATTCGAGTGAAATTCTCTGCCTTAAAAGTATTTTGAAAAACAAGTTACAAAATCCCACTATCAGGAACAATGATTTCTTCAAGTGATTTTTTGGTGCGTTGTGCTGAAAACGTGCTAACAAGTATTAGATACAGGTAATTAGATACCAGTTAGCTGTACTACGTACAGTTGGTGATTGTAAACATGGTCTTTGTTGGAACTAGTCCACCACGGCCACGCTGGCCATAACGAGGCTAGCTCCGTCGATGACCGTTTCTTAATAATCAATAAAAAGAACGCAGTCTTAGTCACCTTCCATCAAACTAGACGGCTGCCGACTGATACCTCAATCAACAACCGCCGCACTCTTTATTCATTCCAGGTATATACAATTTACAATCTTCTTCAATAACAATATACCTACGCCAGCAAATCTACCTCGCTCCAACTCTCCAAACTCGTACCTGAAGGTTCGAAGATACCTGAGCGTTCAACTCTACCTATCTTCCAACAGTCTTTACCCAGCATTCTATGATTTCTACCCGTGAGCTGTATAATAATGTCTGACTCGGTTCTGAATTCATCCAGTATCTACCAAACAGTAAATGCTGAAAGGTTGCTAGTAGCATAGTGATTATAGTAAATTCAGCTCATAATCCTGTGTTTTTGAACGAGATCCAGTGTTGTTTGATAACATAATAATTGTAAAGGAAAATGTAACACGTTTTGGTGCAAAGGTAAGTTTTAAATACACATTTTAATTATATGTTTTGTGATATTTTCGTACAAAACTAACAATTGGAAAATATTTTCTATGTTACAGATTACAAAATGAGTAAAATAAGATGTATTCGCCCATTCAAAGACATTCAGTGTTCGAAAGAGCTGCGATATCTCACGGATGGTATCATCCAAAAACTAAAATCAATTGGATTTTCCAAGGTATCCACACTGAACACCAAGGATTTTCGTATTTGTTCGTCTTGCCGTCTACATATTGATTCAAGAGCTCACCTCACCCAAAACGAAGAACAAAGCGTAGCCGGCGGCTCAAGGATGCCAACTGTTCAGACCATACCTTATGTACCTGATTCGCAAAGCTATGAAAGTTTGGTCACGATACCATCAGCGTCAACGCTAAGCACAATTCAATCAAATGAAGACTTCACGATGCCTGTAGACGTCGAAATATTCAACCGAGGAATAGCAGCTATTCGTGTTTCGCCTATAGATTTAGGTAAGGTTAAAAATGTTCACTATCCTGAAAAAAAGTGCGCTGAAATCGTCGAAGGTGTACGAAGAAATCTTTTTAAATTAGACGCTAAAACAGAAAAAGCAAACGAGTTTGATGAAGTCATAGAAAATATGAAAATTAAATTTTTAAATTCAGCCACAAGGCAAGAAAAACTATCAATTTTATCATTGTTACCAAAATCATGGTCAGTACAAAAAATTGTAGACGAATTTAAAACCAGTAGAAATATGGCATCATATGCAAGAAAGGAAAGAGATAATGTATTTGATTCATCTCAAGGTTTTTAGGAAAGTTTAAGGAATTTTTAGCTATTTGTGACTTTTCTGAAAATTACAGCTTCATTTTGCAGGATGAAGTTCAATCACACCATTGGAACGTGCAACAGGCCACAATCCATCCTTTCGTAATATATTATACTGAAAATATGCAAATTGAACATTTTAGCTTCATTATAATTTCTGAAGAACTAAGACATGATTCAGTCGCTGTTAATTTGTTTATTGATAAAATGATAAACTTTTTACAAATTGATCAAAATAAAAACATTAAAAAAAATTATTTTATGTCAGATGGTGCTGCTTCACAATATAAAAACCGAAAAAACTTTTCTAGCCTTTGTAAATTTAAGTCAAAGTATGGTATTGACGCTGAATGGCATTTCTTCGCTACATCGCACGGAAAAGGTCCATGCGATGCTATTGGAGGTACGATAAAACGCATGGCTACCAGAGCAAGTTTAGCCAAAGAACACGAACACCCGATAAAGACTGCAAGAGAGTTGTTTAATTGGGCAAACAAACGAAAAGAAGAAGAACTTACAAAGTTGTCATTTTGTTATTCTACTACAGAAGAATACGAAAATATGTCTTTGCAGCTAAATAATCAATATAATAATGCAAAAACAATTCAAGGAACTTAAAAATTCCACTCATTTCTTCCTCTATCAGAAAATACAATAAAGGCAAAGCTTTATTCAAACTGTCCTGACAATGATGCCAAAATATTCGATATTGTTAAGAAAGTTGTGTAAACAATAATTTTATAAAAATACAGGAATAAAAATAAACTGATGATATCCAACATATAATGTTATTTTTTATTGCGCACAATCACCATCCCTGAAAAATAAGCTTAATTCGCTCTTTTGAATCTTGCTAATTGAGGAGCTTGCATTTGCAGTTCTCAAAAAGGTGTATCTCGAAATCGAGTTGTCTCATCGGTTTGATGTCTGTGGCGATGTTCGGCAATAGAGAGAAAATATGCACAGTATAAACACATCCAGTTTAAATGGATTAAACTGTTAGGCGATATGCAAGAGTTGAATGCACATTTTCAACACAATACACCAAAAATAACTGGAAGAAATCATTGTTCCTGATAGTGGGATTTTGTAACTTGTTTTTCAAAATACTTTTAAGGCAGAGAATTTCACTCGAATCTTTAAGCTGTCAGTGTCATTTTAACTTAAAATTTTCCAATCTTTCTGAAAAAAATACTTTTGAAACTGGAAAAACACGGAATACATCCGAAAAGGGCCAAAACTTATTAAAATATCAAAAAAATCAATATTAAATCAGTAATATCTTCTAAACGGTGCATCTTAGAAAAATGTTACCTAAGTACTTTTTGCTTGCAAATTTGATGTACTTTCAAAAAATTAGGGTGACAAACTTTTTTGACTTTTCTTAATAGCTTTTTTGAAAATTGTAATTTAAAAAAAAATTTTTTTCATTGTAACTAATTTTTCTCCAGAACAACCTACTATGCACTAGATAGCTTTTTTAGTCAGCTATAACATAAGGATAATTAAAAAATTATTGACATGTAACTTTTAAGGAAAAATCTATATTTTAAATCAAAACACAAAAAACAAACTTTTTTTTTACCGTGCATATTTTTTTCATATAGCACCAACAATTGTCTAAAACTTCGCCGAAGACACCAAACCAATCGGACAAACCGTTTCCGTTTATTTTGAGCTCTCACTGGGGGCTTCGTCGTAGGCAATGAACAATCGCCGAAATTAAAAAATTGCTCAAAAATTCATTTGAAATTTTTTACGAGCTGTGACATAAGCTTCAGATAACATAACTGCAGAGATTTTTATTGCTGTTTAGTACTCAAACTGTACGATTAATCTTATGGAATGGTTCTTATTTATTACTGTGATTTTAACCACTGTTTTCCTTTTTATTACTTTTCCACTAAATGTCCTTCCGAACTTTTATATTAACGATCTTATTTCAAGCTTCTGTTGTTTCAATCTTAGATTATGTCGTTTTATTTCCCCGCCTAAATAACTTAACCACACAATTGAGACGAACTGAAATAAAAGCAGCGCGTTGGAGACACACATAGCCATTATTGACCAACGAATTGGTTCGCACATTATTCGCTCGAAAATTTATAGAACATTTTGTTCTGCACATTAAGGCCACACTAAATGGCAGTCAACAGTGATATATGGCAGTTTAAATTATGTCTACATTGAGACATTTCCGCTGGGATAGCAAATACATTGAAGCACGAGCATTGGATATACCGTCGCTAGCATTTATTCTCAGAACGATTTAGTAGATCATACTTTGTTTGCCATTATGACGTTGTACCCTTATCACAAAGAAAATGGTTGAATATTATATTTTATGTGCTAATTATTAGCCTATTAAGCACAGCTAGGAAATTTGGCTCGCTTGAACGGATTTTAACCAAACCTGATTTTTTTCTGTTACAGATAAAAAAAAAAAAAAAAAAAAACAAGCAAATAATATATATTTTTACGGGACGCCCCCACCCCCAATACCCCCAAAAAACCCCCCCCCACAATCCCCAACTTTTAAAATTTACCTCCAAAAAAAAAAGGAAACCTAAATTTTTTTTTAAATTTTTTTACCCCACACACCCGCAGTTTTTATTTTCACAAAGCATGAGTCTCTTTTGATAGCACTCTTGGTTATATATTGGCAGGGTAATAAAACATCAATAAAAATGGAAAAAATAGCAATAAAAATATGTGAAATCGCCACTACATTATTAAACACTGTGCCAACGAAAAAATAACAATTCGCACTAGAAAAATATAAAATAGCAATAAAAAAATGATAATTCATTTTCAATAATTCAAAAGTGACCGGTAAAACTTTCAAAAAAAGCAATGGCAATTAGTATAAACGCAATAATAAACTGATAGTTTTCCGTCATAATAATAAGTTCTAGCGCTATACATGTGACAAAAGTCTTCAAATCTTTCAAATCTTCCAATTGAAACCAAACAAATCGCAATAAAAAATCCAAAATAAAAAAATAAAAATTAAAATAATTTGTTTGGTTTTGATTGGAAAGCTTTCAAAAATTTAAAGACTTTTGTCACATGTATAGCGCTAAAACTTATTATTATGACGGAAAACTATCAGTTTATTATTGCGTTTATACTAATTGCCATTGCTATTTTTGAAAGTTTTACCGGTCACTTTTGAATTATTGAAAATGAATTATCAATTTCTTATTGCTATTTTATGTTTTTCTAGTGCGAATTGTTATTTTTTCGTTGGCACTGTGTTTAATAATTTAGTGGCAATTTTGTGAATTTTCATTGCTAAATTTTCATTAATTAGTGCCAGTATATATTTTAGTCGTAAATTTTCCTCCTTTATTGTTCCCGGAGTGAGGGAGGGGTTTTTTTTCCCCCCCAAAGCCCCCCCCTTTTTGAAATTCTTACTTTTTTTTTTCTTCCTAACCTCCTTTTGGGTTCCCACTTTGCCTTGGCAACTAAAATTTCTTGTCCGTTGCTGGCATAAACCACCCCCAACGTAGATTCCCTCGGCCATCCCGTTCCCCTGCGGTTGGTACGTCCTCCATGTAGCTTTCTCACCCGGGTTTTATCCCGAATTTTGCTTTCTTTCTTTCCCTTTTTTGTAATCATTTAACCCCCCCTTGATAATTTTCTAGACACCTTCGATTTTCTATCGCATCTTTTTTATCACCTGATTGAGCGATTGAGGCAGTGTCTCGACGCTGTTACACTCCGTGAGTGGGAAACTCATGTTTCCGAAGGTGACCATGCTACATATCATGAGCTGCTCGAGTTTATCCACAGGAGATCTCGAATCATTCAAACCCTTAAGCTCTCCCACCCGGCTAACACCCAATCTGAAACCAAGTATACTAGATCACGCCCCATCGTAACTCATGTTGCTTCTGAAAACGTGCCTGCTGCAAAAATGCACATTTGCTGTTCCAGTGCGAGCAGTTCAAAGCGTTGTCGCCACACCAACGATTTGAACTCATTAAAAAGCAAGGGCTTTGTATAAATTGCTTGATGGGAACGCATCAAGCGAGAAATTGTTCCAGCTGGTCGTGTAAGAGTTGTGCTAAGAAACATCATTCGTTGCTGCACTTGCCTCCACGTTCAGCATCATCTGACGTTCAGTCACCGGCAGCAAATCAGTCAACCCAACCAACCCGCTGCATCAAATTGGTCGCAAACCTGTCAATCCCCCCCCACCCCCCCCCCCCCCCCCCCCCCCCCCCCCCCCCCCCGCTTCCCCTCCCCGCCCCCTCCCTCCCCCCCCCCCCCCCCCCCACCAACCCAACAACACACACACCCACAACCCCCCTCCCCACCAGAAAAAAGTGAAGGATGCAGACAACAACTTTTCGTTCGCTAAAGCTCTATTGGATAGTGGTTCCCAGCCAAGTTTTGTATCCGAAGCACTTTGCCAAAAGCTTCGTTTGAAGCGTACGAAGCTGAATTCGCCAGTAAGTGGAATTAGGCAGTCCACTGTGAATGTGCACTATGGAGTAACATTGTGTCTAGCATCTCGTTTCGAAAACTTCACTGCTACTCTGAACTGTCTAGTTCTACCAAAGCTTACCATCTCTTTACCTAGTCATCATATCGACATTTCGCGATGGAGAACACCACGGAATCTTCCGCTTGCTGATCCACAATTTAACATCAGTCAAGGTGTGGACATAATTATCGGTGCGGAAATGTTCTTTGACCTGCTAGAGCATCAGCACATCTCCCTCGGCACTGGGTATCCATCGCTGCAAAAAACGGTATTGGGATACATCGTTTGTGGAAAGCTAGATCAAACAGCTACAGAAGTATCAAACCACAGGCCAGCCATATCTGCGTGGAAGATACACTCGACTCCCAACTAGAACGCTTTTAGGAAATTGATAATTTCGACGATGGTAAAGCACTCACTCCAGATGAACAGTACTGCGAGGAACATTTCCGGACTACCGTTGCTCGAGATGACACAGGTCGCTACGTCGTTCGACTTCCACTGAAGTCTGACCAGTTACCATTTCTTGGGGAGTCGTACACTCCCGCACTTCGGAGGTTCCTGCAAATGGAGAAGAAGTTCGCTGCTGATCCTGATCTTCGCAATAGCTACCACGTCTTCTTTCGACGCCATCTTCACGCGTTGATGAAGTATTTCCAGAGATATACGTATTTAGGGGTGTCCAGATTTTGTCGCAAACAAGCCTTACATTTGATCGCGAACCATGGTCACCATTTAAAATCCAGATTAGATTAGATATCTTTATTAGAGAGACTTTCAGCCGGCGCATTTGAAATCCATCCGTTAAGTTTGTATCAGAATATTTGTTAAATTTAAACATAGAATGATGTCAAATCTTTCTACGCGTCTGTTGAAACATGCAATTAACATTCTTCTTGAAAGTAAACTATTTAAAATAACACATATGAGAGATCATGCCTTATAATTACGTTTTTGCAGTGTTTCCTTAACACAGTATTCCCTACGTACCGCAGTATTTTCTATGTACCCGCTGAGAAGAATTTTGAACTACTAGGAGTCGAGGTGGTGTGCCTCAACATGTATAGCAAGCAACGTAAATGTTTGCTTTGGTGATAAAATTCAACTGAATAATGTTAGCTTGGAACATATTATCTTTCTGATAATCTAGCATTTGTCCTTTCCGACGGCACGCCTAAATTCGAACGATGTTTTTAATCCGTAATAAACCGCACCCTTCCCAAATTACATGTTGATACCAAGTTCCCACGGACCCATTATCAAAAAGCCATTAATTTAACTAACGTTTCCTATTCCATGGGCTCGGTTGATGAAACCAAAGCTCACGGGGACCATGCCGTTTCATCGATAATTTGCCACTCATTAGCAGGATCCGAAGTATTGGATTTTAGTTTTCGAGGGGGAAGTCAAATGACAGTTCCAAAATCTGATAATTCTTCGTTGGCTTTTTGCTCTCTCTTTTTGTAATTTCACGCCATCATGTGATCAGCAAAATGTTGACCATTTTTCAGATCAAATATCAAATCCAGCCTCTTATTTTGCTTCTAGCATCTGAGTTGATTTATTTGTTTGAATTAAATAACGGGTGTGTCATTTCTTTGAATTGAAAGACAATGAATACTGAACATCCAAGTCACGATCAACAATGGTAACTTTTGAATAAAAGTTATGTCCATTTATCGTTGAAACATCCATCCCCATTGTTTGTATCATTCGAACGTGAATTGTTAATTAAATTCAGCTCCTAAACAAAAACCGAACATAAAGGCAGCAAGAATTAATTACTTTTCTCCTCCAAAGGGTAGGTATCAATCAGCCGACCATAAAAACGAACAGCGAACGAGAAATTTAGCTCATTTCCCATTTCTTTCAATCCTACCAAATTGGCCTTGCCAATGCTTTCATGGTGAGCAATCCCAGCATCGTTTTGTGATAGCAAGAGCGACGTCGTTTTGTCACGCTGACATCGCCGAGAAGCTGACAGTATTTAATTACCCCGGTGGGGCAGAAACAAAGCAAGTCCGGAAGAATGAAACGGAGTTGTCGTTTTACGTTTAATGGACCCTCTTTTTTAATCGGTAAAAAAACAAAACAGACACCGAACAAGAATTCTAACGAAAAAAGGCCAGCCAAGGCTCAATTTCCGAATCGATTGAAGAAATTATTGTTTTTGAATAGTTCTCTTTCCCTCAGAGATCATTTGAATTCAGTGCGTACACATCATTTAATCCGGAAAAGAATTGATTTATTGTATTATTTTTGTGTTCCTCTAACAAGTCACAATTACAGTCGGGGCTTGTGTGTACATTGTTATATGTATTTTGCTAGCTCAAGACTCTATCCTCACAGGGTCGGTACTTACTTACTTCCGAAGGACACACAACCTTATAACCTCAAAGGATCTATACCGGACAAAACAAGGGCATCCAGGCCGTCTCTAAAGTGTAGGCACGACATAAGGAGTTAGCTTTGTTATATATTTTCTTTAAAATACATTATTGCATAGAAGTCGATTTATTGCGACCGCTCTGGATTGGTGGGGCTCTTGGCAGTGTATAGACTGTTCCGATAATTATAAATACACTGATGACTAACCGTCAATTCAAAATGCGGGTAGTATTAAACCAACTTTTGGCTGCGTCCTGTTATTTACATCCAAGTTATACGGAAGTTTGAAAATGCGTGTCCGGAGTAAAGAAAACGGATTGTAAACAAACGGTGCACCGTCAGTGGTCTTTCGATCAGAAAACTGGCTAAGGAAGAAGCTGTGAGCGTCGGAGCAGTTCGTGCTCTTTCGTAGATTCTCCGAGACGGGGTAGAAAATCCGGTCCCACTGGCACTACAATCCACGGAAAGGTAACGGACTATATCAAGCGTCATCCTTCAGTATCAGTCCGAGATGTGGCGAAAAAGCTAAGTACTTCGGCGACTAATGTTACGCGTGCCAAGGAGAGAATGGGCCTGCAGACTCGTCGGAAGCAGAGGCAGCAAAAACCAAGCACCAAACCGGCAGAATCTGTGAAACCGAGGGCTCAAAAGCTGTACGACAAACTGCTGACCAAAAAATCGGACTGTGTTATCATGGACGATCTTCTTTCTTAGCGTTTCAAGCTTATTGCTTTCGCAATTAGCTTATTGCTTGCTCTCAACTTAGTGTTCTAAATGCACTTCCACAGTTATTAATTAAGAGTTTTCGATGCCAGGTACCATTGTTGTACTAGTATGATTGTGTGGCAAGTACAATCATACTCTATGCCCAGGGAGTCGAGAAATTTTCCTTAACGAAAAATCCTAGACCAGACCGGGAATCGAACCCAGCCACCTCCATCGTGGTGTTGCTATGTAGCCGCGCCTTTACCGACTGAGCAAAGGGAGGACCCAATCATGGGCGATGAAATCTACATAAAACTCGATTGTAAAACTCTGCCAGGGCCACAGTTTTATGCCGCGCCGAAGGGAAAGGATATTCCTGGATCAGTGAAAGCCATTTACACCGAAAAATTCGGCAAGTAGGTAAAGGTGTGGCCGGCCATATGCGGATGTGAAAAAAATAAGTTGGGTTGTGTATAACACACGACCGGTTGACGTAGACTACGTTAAACCATTTGGTTAGTTCTTTAGCTTCGTAGCGGAACATTGCAACGTAGGTACTGTCCCGAGGATCATGGTCGTTTCGGAGGGTTTTCTGTTTGTTAGATTTTGCCGCGCTTTCGAAACTTGCGCATACGGTTGACATCAAATCGATTAGGCATCGTACTTATTCTCACTTTTAGTTTCTCAACACTGATTTCTACCTAGAAGTAAAACTCTTAACCAACGCGAATCGTTAACACAACAGAATAACTATTCATAACAGTACTAATTGGAATGTGCAAATAATTTTACTGCAGAATATCATGTTCGAGAATTAAAACGTTGCCTACCGGCTGGCAACAAATCACCGGCTTGGGCAACCGACTGCCTAGCACACCACTGCAATTTAGTGGCTGCCTAGCAACGGTTGCCTAGCCAAGGGCTTGCCACAACAGCCAGCAGAGCAATCATCCTGTCCACTGGTTGGTCGCCACTGCACCTTCTATGGTACGTGCCACCACCAGCTGCCAAATCCACATTGGCGCTTTGCCGCTCCGCACTAGCTTCGTGCCATCGAGGTTGCCTCCAGAGCTTATGCCATCGCCAGCTGATGATCCTCGATGGTTCGTTGGTCTACCCAGCTCCAGTACTGCGACACTAATGAGTAAATTTACGAAGGTGTACCCCTTTTATATCGTTCACTACTGAATATGAGACCTCCCTTGCTTACATTTGAAATCTGTGATAGTAAAGTACAGTGCATTTAGTAAATTTACTCTGAAAAATCGGCATTTTAAGACATCACCTTATATTTTCTCTATTTTCAATAGTTTAAACTTGTTAAAGAAAAATGTTTAATTATTTAATTTATACGGAAAATTTCCAACCGATTGATGTAAACGTCTTGAAAATCTACTCACCATTTATTAAATTATTAGCGTTTCATTTGTAACGATATTTCGTGACGGTCACTTATTTTTAGATTTTCAATTGACACCCTACCCTTACCGTAAGATGTAGTCTACGTCAAAATATCTCGTCCATTCATTACGACCAACCCCCCCACAACATGACAGATTAACTTAGTTTCCTGTAACCACTTGCAAATCGTAGATGTCGCCCCACAACGTAAACATAGGGGTCGTCCAAGGTAGATGCACCGATGTTTCTATTCGGAGGTGTATGTTTTTGTTGCGTCATGAGTGGTTGCAAAACAACAAGCAAGCGAGTCAAAAGAGTCAAAAGAGTCTATTTTTATATTGTATGTATGTATGTATGTATGTAGGAAGCCACCATCCTAGCGTGGGCCTTGCCCTGCATGCGGTTCCACTTAACAGAAAGATCATGCTTTGTTACCGTTCTAAATTCAACATATCGCTGTATGAAGGGCCAAAAAGGGTTGGGCAGGCCCGTAAGCAGACACACTTACGCGAAACCTGCGGGAATAAGAGAATCTCCTTCCAGCAATATAATCCTATAAAACGAATAACAAAATACGCAATTCAGTTAAGCTTTCCACAAGATGGTTTGTTTAAGAAAAGCGCGTCAAATTCATTACAACTGTTTGAGTGGAATGTACCAATCATAAATGATAGACACATCCCCTCCTAGACTCTGGTTGGCCGTCCACTCCATTGTCCAATTGCAACGTCAATGATGCCCTGATGCACCCTCCCATCCCAGTTATGTTTTAAATCAATAAGGTATTAGGTTTTTACAATAAATATCAAATATAGAATATAATAAAGAAATAAGTATATATATATAGAGTGCGTATGAGTATATATAGTGCACGGAAAATTGGGTAGCCTGGACTGGATAATGTTTTCGAATTGTACACCTTGCATGTCAAAATTTCCTAAATGATTTTTATTTAAATTACATGTTTCATACTGCTGGCCTACTGCACTTGTAGAAAAACCTGCAGAAAAACCTGAAAATTTAGACAATGTATCGTAACCATGAGAAACAAAAATGAATTAAAAATTATTTTACATAACTTAGTAGCCATGGATGACCTGAAATAATTTTTATATAATAGTATAACTTAAATTTCGGCATCTTGTTCCGTTTCCTTGCATCGCAATAATCATTTGTAGAGGGTCTCATAGGTACTACAGTTATTTTAAATAATCAAATTAATTTAAATGTAATAATATACTTTCATATCATAACAATGACGTAACAAAATGATAACATGAGCACGACAGTTATCGATAATAGAATGTATATTTGTGACTAAGCTGTTCATCCTCTCGTCGATGGACTTCACCTTTTTCAGCTAGCATTAATGTCAAGTAAGATTAATATTTGTATCCACAATAATAATAAGAGAATATAATTTATTAATGTTCAAAAAATATCTGACATCCAACGATCCAAGCACATCTAATGTGAACGTTATGCTGAAATAATGAAAAACAAATTGAGCCTTTAATGCCAACAACAACAATCCAACCACTGTGCAGTTTATAGCACCATATGTACAAAAGGTTGGTTGTGAATAACAATGTCACTTTATCGGCATATGCTATTTGCCAAAACTTCGATGAACTGAACATGCTTCATGCTGAAGAAAGTTCTGCGTTCTACCTTGAATCAGTGAAGAACTTATTAACCATTGGATACGATGACGAAAATACAGGTGATGATGAGAATTCTGCTGACATGGTCGGAAATTCTCAAACGGATGATGAGTTTTTCACTCAATCCGAATTCCGCTACTCGCTTTCAGAAACAACTAGTTGGAAAACTTAAGTGTGAACAATGCTTGCTACAGGTCATTAGCGTTTTGCTTGCTCTCAACTTAGTGTTCTAAATGCACTTCCACAGTTATTAATTAAGAGCTTTCGATGCCATGTACCATTTTCGCATTAGTATGATTGTGTGGCAAGAACAATCATACGCTATGCCCAGATAGTCGAGAAATTTTCATTTACGAAAAATGCCTAGACCAGGCCGGGAATCGAACCCAGCCACCTCCAGCATGGTGTTGCATTGTAGCTGCGCCTTTACCGACTGAGCTAAGGGAGGACCTCTCCCTTCAGTGCGTGATGTTATTTATATACTACACACTTTTATGTTTCCACTGGTTCCATGTTCACTGCAAGCGTAAAATGTAACAAAATTTGCATTAACATTTTTATCGTATACGATGACATGTATACACAATATGTGCATTCCGACTTTTTTGGAAGATACGCTACATTTTTTTCGGTTTGACACGTTTGACAGTACCACCGGACCATTTTTTTGAGTTTCAGTGACAATGTTCTAGAAGTGTCAAGATGTTCCCGGGTTGATTACGACAGACACAATGAATGTTCAAATCTACGTGAGGGTCTGCAAAAAAGGGTGCTACCCTTGATCAAACAGCATAATAAGCCTACAATCTGTTGGCCTGATCTTGTTTCCTGTCATTACTCTAAATATGCACTAGAGTGGTACAAAAGGAACAATGTCGTATTTGTACCAAAGAAGATGAATCCACCACACTTATCGAAACTTTCTGGGCTTTCACGACGGCGAAGCGGAGGAAACACGTGAAACCAGCGGAAAGTGTTGAAAAATTTAAGAAAGATTGGCCAAAAGTGGCGAAAATGGTAGGAGAAAGCACTGTGCAGAAGCTTATGAGTAGTGTTAAGGGAAGTTAGAGAACTCGCCTACCCTACAAAAAATCTATCAAATTGAAATAAAGATGGAAAGAAAACATGGTTAGTTACTATGTTTGAGATTGAATTAATCAAAAATCACAATATGGTCTTTTTATATTTAATTTTTTTTTATATTTTTATATTTTTTTTTATATTTTTAAATTTTATTTTATATTTTTTAAATATTTTATAAAGATAGTGTATTTATATTTTACGGAACAGTCTATAGTATGCATAGCTTAGCTTTACTGACTGCTTGTATCAATGGTTGGTCCTCCCTTAGCACAGCCGGAAATGACGCGGCTGCAAAGCAACACCATGCTGGAGGTGGCTGAGTTCGATTCCCGGTCTGGTCTAGGATTTTTTCGTTAAGGAAAATTTCTCGACTCCCTGGGCATAGGATATGATTGTACTTGCCACACAATCATACTAATGCAAAAATAGTACCTGGCATCGAAAGCTCTTAATTAATATCTGTGGAAGTGCATTTAGAACACTAAGTTGAGAGCAAATGATAAGCTAATTGCAAAAGAAATAAGCTTGAAACGCTAAGAAAGAAGAAGCCATATCAATGGTTGCTACTCCGTGATTTATCAGAATCAGTGAAATTGCCAAATGAATCAACTGAACGGGGCTGGGAGTAACCAACCATTCTCACTATACACGTTTCAGTAACCTAATTTCTTTAATTATCAATAACGGTGCCAGCCACTTCCTTGCAATCAAGTGGGAATAGGGAAGAAAGGTTAGTGTGACCTTTGCTGTTTAGGGACCGTGTTTACCTCTGCATCCCCACAAAGGTCACAGGAAGGAGGTATTTTTATTTTAGTAGGGTAGGGTTCGATGGATCAGGATTCAACTTGATAAATGATATGATCATATGTATGATTCATAATCGTTAGTAAACTCGTGCCGCAATAGATAACCGAACAATAGATAACCGAAACAATACGAAAGGTGCCATGCCCGGTAACAAAAAAGTGCGTAACAAAGCATCGACACAACCGTTCACAGCCAATGCTCGAAGCAAAAATTTTTTTCGTAAACTTTCAATTTACAACTACATCCAACAAACTATGCTTCTACTGTAACCAATATCTACATCAATCAAGTATAAGCTTCTGAAGAACAATATATGGTAATCCATTAAGAATTACTATTAATTACGAATTAAAAATAAATTTAGAAGGACTTGGTAGAAATAAGAGTCCGTAGATGTACCCAATGATTTCATTATCTCCAATCCGCTCAACCAATCGCACAGTTTTATGATGGACGATTATAATAATTTGAAATAACTCAATGCAGACGTCTTCCTAATTTGTACCTCATAGCAAGATTACGGTGATGTGGTGGGAGTGCGACTTGTTGACAATTTGAACAACCTGTTCGCGTTGGTGACAGTTCATCTCGCTAACTTCAATATCCGTAACAGGAATGTTTAGAGTAATGCACAGCTTTAATGTTGTTAGCGATAAGATAATCTTAACGAACTGCAGCCACGCATTTTCGAAATCGTAACACTACAGGAACTTTACAGGACAGGACAAAAGGTATAAAAAGACGGGCATAGAGTGGTTACTTTCTACCAGAGCTGTGGCATCATCAAGGAGCTGCCGGTTTCCGATCAATGCAAAAATGTGAAATCTGAAGATTGAGGACTATTTCATAAACTATAACATTATCAACGTGAACTGCCCGCATTAAGGGAGACCCAAAGACACTAAAGATGTTCAGCATATGTAAAAATTGAGCGCCACGGTCAAGCATACGTAAACAAAGGCCTAAGCGCTCTTCTCGTCTAAGACCGTCTGACACTTCTCGTCGATCCATTCGTTCCATCAGTTTCTTTCCACAAATCACAACGTACCCTCCGCTACGTTGTTAATGGCTGTTTTATACTACTCCAGCAGTCCTCTTCGGGCTACAGATTGTTCCTTGTGGGTGTCGGTATCGAATGTTCTTTCCAAGGGAATGTTTTTGATCCACTTCGAACTTCCCATTCCATTTCAAGATAGTGGCCTGAATCGATAGGCACTAATGTCAATAATATCCAAGAAATCCCATCCAATGATCAAAACGCAGTCGATTTGTGATTCAGTCTGTTGTGGTGTTCTACTGGTGTACCAATATGAGTGGATGGGCTGAAAAGAGATACTACGGATGGTTATATTCTTGGAGGTGGTGAAATCGATGAGGTTGAGGTCGATTTCGATCGTAACGGGTGTGCGCTCATTTTTCCTTAACCGGTCTAAATTCCTCCTCATGGCCAATCTGTGCATTGAGATCTCCGATGATAATTTTGACGTCATGGCAGCTGTCGTTTCCTCGTTTCAGCCGAGCTTAACATCGTACTTAACGGATCGATTGGAATTGATAACCCGATTTTTTCAAGTGTTACTCGTATCTCAATTAACATCCAGGGGAGGTAGGGTAGAAGCTATATACTCAACAAGATGGTAAGGACTTCAGTGGGGTCTGATTTATACCTGCAAGTACGCAAAGTACTTTCGGTACGCATTGTCCTGCATTAACTACCAAAACCAATATACCAGTAAATGGCTAAGACAACTGCGAGTGAGTGAGCGAGCATGAGTGAGTGAGATAATGAGTGAGTGAGTGAGAGTGAGTGAGAAAGTGAATGAGAGTGAGTACGTTAGTGATAGTGAGTGAGTGAGTGAGTGATAGAGTGAGTGAGTGAAAGTGAGTGATTGAGTGAGTGAGTGAAAGTGAGTGAGTGAGAGTGAGTGAGTAAGTGAGCGAGTGAATGTGAGTAAGTGAGCGAGTGAATGTGAGTAAGTGAGTGAAAGTGAGTGACTGAGAGTGAGTGAAAGTGAGTGACTGAGAGTGAATGAGTAAGTGAGTGAGAGTGAGTGAGTGACTGATTGAGTGAGTGAGTGAAAGTGAGTGAGTGAGTGAGTGAGTGACTGAGTGAGTGAGTGAGTGAGTGAGTGAGTGAGTGAGTGAGTGAGTGAGTGAGTGAGTGAGTGAGTGAGTGAGAGAGTGAGTGAGTGATTGAGAGAGTGAGTTGTCCTGTTTGTCCCAGAAGTACAGCCTCGTAAGGAGCTGAGTTGCCGATAATGTGACATCAGACAAATAGGATCACATAAGCACAAGAGCACACAAGTTTAGTTAGGGAGAGCAAATAATCTTTGAATTTGAATATTGGGGAGAGAAGTGCGCTTCAAGATCCGTGCGATCTTGAGGATCGATTGAGCTGGGGGACGTTGAGAAGTTTGTAACGAAGAACGCCAACGTATATCTTCTGCCGGTCCACCTTTTCAGTGTCCTCTTGGCATAATAGGTGGAAGCCAGGTCCGGCCAAAAGACCACATGCTTATTAGCGTGAAACTTCTTGATAAAGGCAGCACTTTCCGACAGATGCAAAGGAACGATGGAACGAAAGAAAGAACAGCAAAGGAAAGAACCGCGGCTTGGACGGTCCCTTCTCGCTGATTGTCAGTCACAGAAGGATCTTCTTTGGGAACTTGGTGTGGGAGATATATTTGATGTTGACGTGGCCAGGCGTGTTCTATGACTTGAACCAAAACCCTTTATAGCGACACCTCAAATGACTTAAGATATCCAAGAAAAGCATGATGGTGTTTATATCAAATGTCTGAGCCCACATCGGAACCCTCGGTGATGTGGCCAGTGTCCATAAATTATATCATAAATAGGTATGATTTCGTACGAAGAGTCGGATACCACCATAGGTAAATACATTCAGTTCTTTTTTTTTTTTTTTTTTGAGTAGGGTCACACATTTTTGTGGTGGGAAAACTATTCACTATTCATTTGGTGTTCTTTACTAGCCATCACGATTCCTGATAGCACTAATTCTGACACAAAACCCCTGGACCATCAGTGAACGGGTCTGCCTACCCACTTTTTTTTCCTCTGTTCGGGACATAAAACACTGCGACCAGAAAATTGATCTATTGTAGTATATACCGTATCCTTTGGTTAGTGCATGTCGAGTTACTTCATCACTATTGAGAAATGATAAAGTATTCGGTGTTGTTACAGTTGTCATTGTTGTTTGAATGATTTTGTTGGCAATGAATCGACTTCTAGTGAAAGTTTCCGCTATTTAAACCCTTTGAGGAGTGAGAGCACTCTTCAATGGCGCGCCCCTTTATCATTCAAAATCGGATTCATTGCAAAGAAAACAAACAATTACTCCGATACTGACCATGCATCAGAACCCTAGTCTTAACCAATTCAAACTACAGAACATCAAATAGAAAATTATAATTAACATAAATGAAGACTAACCATGTTTTCCTTACTCCAAGCTCATCCTCGGTGGGGTCAATCCGAGTATTGTCGCTTTTCACAAGACATAAAATGTAATAAGGACTAATATATGTTCCTTTGACTACAAAAAACAAATATGTTCCCTAGTTTGAATTAATTCGAACTAGGGTTCGGTGGTGGATCTGATACCCCGTAACGCACCACGAAAAGGTGATCTACCAACGTTACGGGTCCTGCCTACCCACTTACCAAAGCTTGTTGTTCGGGATGAAATTCGGAGTTAAATGAAAAGTAACTTTTCAAGTGGAATGAAAGCCCGAGCATTTCAATTTCACTGATGATGCTGTAATCAAGAAAAAATCGCAAACTTATGGAATTAAAAATAATTGCCTACTCGCCACCTGATCAGACAGAACAGACTACGGTGGAAAAATTCAAGACCTGTGCACTTTGATGAATACTTTGATTACAAACTGTGAGCTGTGTGAACAGCAGCTCCAATAGATAAATAGTTGCATTGTTCGGTGAACTGAACGAAGGACTTTCCTAATCACGAGACAGTACTGAACAATTTGATCTGCGATTCTGGTTAATTAACCTGCCATCTCGAAATGATACTGTGCATTCATTATTTATAAGTATGCCACTGATGAATTGACTCTTGATTCAGTTGGTAGCACAGCTTATGAGTCGTGGAAAAACAACAAGTAATTTATTGCATGAACATAACTAGAGGGATGAAACATGTTAAATCCACACCTTACCAATATTTGAAAACAACACTTAATTTCAATGAAAGTTACACTTCTAGTGAAAACAATTAGGTAACTGTTGCCACACTCCCTGGTCACAACGGTGAGGTGGAGATGACGTCCAATACTCACGATCAGCATGACATGTGTCAACGTTCGACAGACCGAGCACAAGAAAAAAAAAAAAGGAAGGAGAAAATGAATAGAATTAAACGTGAAACTAAAGATTAGATGTTCGCTAAAATTAATTATAGTTTATTACAAGTTGTTAAAGTTAAATTTGATAGGCTAGGCTTATTTATTCTCAAGGTTGAGCGATTTTTTCAGATTGACATAGTGTTCATAATTATTATGATTTCCTTTCCTAGTTGTCACAGATAGTTTAGTGTCTACGAGTACACGAACCATAACCTTCGTTATTTGGAATCGAACACTGAAAAAGTAAGTCTTATATCTAAATTTGTTATCCTACCCAGATTATTAATTAAATAAACGATGTGTAGCTTTCAAGCTGCCAAACAGGAGCTATCAAATCGGCGTTTATCACAGAAACGCACCTCAAACCAGACGTCAATGTTTATATTCCTGACTTTCGGCTCATCAGACTCGATCGGACCAATTCAAGAGGAGATGGTGTTGCCATTGCTTTGCGATACCTTCTGCTCAAATATGAACGAGACTGTTTAAATAAAACACAAACGGTTAATTATTCTTCAACATCTACAACATCAACTGCCACCTGCTGCCCAGTTTCCAGCTCAAAGCAATTGAATCCATAGGTGTGGAGGTAGATACCACCGTCGGACCAATCGTTATTATTGCGGCCTACAGCCTCAAACAAGTGGCTACGGTCCTTCGGCGAGACATCGTCAAGCTAACTTGGACGCGGGGGCAATTCATCATCGCTGGCGACCTCAACGCACAATACGAAGGCTGGGGGAACACTCGTCGGACCACCAACGGATCCATATTCCAAGATGACCTGGAGGAAGGTCACTACACGATACTGAGTCCGGTGATGATCAGAAACAACAATAGGATCCTGATCAAATCGTTTTTCAGATTATTCCACTGCTATGGAAAGTTACCTTGCTATAATAGATGGTAGTATTATTTAATCATCATCAATGGAAATAACTAAAGGTCGTTTAAAGTTTGCTTGCTTTTTGCAATTGCTGCTTGCTAGTTGCTGGTATGTTATGATTTCCCTATTAGAGACATAATCCTCTTATAACAAGTTGTTAAATGTTGGTAATGCTCTCTTCAAATGCCAATGGAAGCTTAAAAGCGTTTCTGTTCGTTTTAGTGTGTTGGTTGGAGTCCCTACCTATCAGTAGGAATCAAATTATTTTGAGAAAGTGTTTGAACGTGAAAGTGAAATAACGCAGCATATGGCCTCAAAGTATCAGAGCAGCAATCGTTAAGCTATTTTTAATAATAACTTGAGTTTAAAGTCAACTTTTGAACATTTGGAGAAATTATTAATATCCTGCACGGAAATTATCGTTTAAAATTGCCAATCAACACAAGGATCTTTATACAGTTACATAATTTTGAAAGAAATCTTGTATGTACTTATAAAAAAAATTCATATTGCTAACAGATCCTTTCACGCCATAAAGATAGCGACCCTCTCAACCATCGTAGCAAATACAACCGTGCCCGTATCACCATTCAAACAATTCAACAGCCCTTTTCAGGGCCACCAAATGCTTTCTAAAGAGTGTACAATAGAATTTTCTAACATACTTACTTTCTAATGCTGGTCTAACGTTCCATGAAGACCCTGCCCACGCTATTTTGACCTAGACTACGTATATCGGCTAGGGTAGGGGTCAAATGAAAATTTGAAAAATAGCGACCGTCATGAATATTTGAAAAACTTTGAACGTTAATAACTTTATCATTTCTCGATAGATTTTAGAGATTGTAGCTTCAATCAGTTGAAGATTTTTGCAACAATTTTCAAAAACATCAATAATCATTAATAATTGGCTTTGAATTCTCAAGCAGACTTTTAACAATCTATAACGCGACAAGAAAAATGGTCTCCAGCTAGTCGATCATATCAACATAATCACCACCATAATCTTGTCTTCTTTCATCATACCAATATTTAAATCCTTGCTAGACCACCAAATGATTTCTTAAGAGCAAACCATAGAATGTTCTAACATAATAACTTATCTATGCCGATCCAACGTCCCATTAGAACAGCACCTACGTTGCAATGTTGCTCTACGAAACAAACGAAACTAAGCTAACATGTTGAACCAGACAATGCATGAAACGGTTTAACTTCTTGATCCAATTGATCAATGAAGTCTCTATTCTAATACAGACAATTAAAAATAATAATAATATCATTCATTACACATTGCTACGTAGTCCTTCGTCAACTTTTAATACAGCCCTATTGGGCTGTTCCTTCTAGTTTATCATTTTCAGAATACCTATATATTAGAAATTTGCAGCTTTTTTTTAAAAAAAAAGCATGCTTTTCAAAACTTCGATAGTAAAAAATCTGTGTGACAATCAAAGTCCCAGTTAATATTTTCTTGCACTTTACACCATCAGCGTTTTCCAGACCGGCTAACGTTGTTATCATCTACGCTTTTATATCTAAATCTGATCAAAAGTTATCTCCTCCCCACAAGATCATAAGCTCTTTCACGCGCGATATCTCTCGTCCACAAAAAAAACTCGCTTTTGAAGCGCGCATAATAACTTAGTTACGAGTTTTTCTTTGAAAGACTCTGTACTCCCGTGGGAAGTATTTCCATTTCTTTCGTTCTGCTCATTTCCACAGAATGGACACTGACAAGCAGGATGACGATGGGATAAAATTAAGCTTGCTCAAAAACGACCTGATGTTTCTGGCTGATTTAAATTCAGCATAAAACCAGAATCGTTACATGTAGAACGTTTTCATTTTCTCAAAGAAACATGAATTTGTAAAACGCTTTTTGCTATTGAGTATTACAATGGGCTGTTTTTAATCATTCAGGATCAGCTACGTAGCATATTGACCTATTTTTTATTAATAAATAATAAGTTCCAAAACATGTTACATTATGCAAGGCTTGTGAGGCTTGTCCAATTACACTAGTTTACAAAATAAATCGAAAGTGATGAACTTTATAATTCGACTAATGTTTCTACTGTGAAATTTTGTGCAAAATTCAAAAATGCCGTCAATAAAAATCAAAGTAGAACAGTTTTCGAGATATGGATAAAAGTTGATTTTTTAATAAGTGAATAAAAACACATTAACTTAAAATGAAACAGCTCCAATGCGTGTGATCTAATTTCGAATATTTTGTCATCAAATGAAGCAAACTTAAATTTAACACTGATCTTCTGAACATTGCAATATTCTAAGAGTAATGGTTTCGACGCTAGTTAAAAGTATATATATATATAATTTTTTGCGATTTTTTTTGGAGATTTGTAAAAAAAAAATTACTAAACATATGATTAATACCAAAATAACGTCAACAAAACAAATTATTGCAAATGAAGCTTAAATCAAACAAAAAACGAAGAAAATTAGGGCTCAATGGTGAAAATCGGTTGAAAAATGAGGAAGTTATGCTGGTTTTTGGAAAAAGTGCAGAAATGCGGGAAAAAAACAGAAATTCGAAAGAAATACGCCCACCTCTCTCTCTCTCTCTCTCTCTCTCTCTCTCTCTCTCTCTCTCTCTCTCTTTCTCTCTCTCTCTCTCTCACACACACACATAAGATTTGGTTTACCTACTGTTCTATTGTTTGGTTAGATATTCTGGCACCTAATTTTAATAGCTATTGGTAACCCTTCAAAACAAAACAAATTGTGACAGTTCGTTGTTCAGTTATCGGAATGAGAATGATGTGCGCTGTGAGCTATTGGTAACTCTTCAAAACAAAACAAATTGTGACAGTTCGTTGTTCAGTTATCGGAGTGAGAAAAATGTGCGCTGCAAAACGGGAATTCAAATGCAAAAATGATCCACAAAAGTTTTGTTATGCCTGTGGCGTCTACATTTTTACGACACCGGTTAAATTCACTGCTTCTCTTCAATCTGCGTTCCGTTTTTATTTTGAAATTTGTCCGGAGAATCTGGATAGCAGGTAAGAGGTATGTATGGCTTACCACGGGTCCCAATCAAATTTTTTATATACTCTCATTTCTATCACTGTAAAGCCGCTATTTTTCCTTTGATAATCCAGTTATTTGGAATGAACCTTTTAGCCATGCTACGGATTGTTATTTCTGCCTCACTGAAGTTCAACAACATGGCCGCCATAAGTCGATGCAGTATACTGATGTGCAATCCGTAGAAAAATCAACTCCACATTCGAATTCAAACCGGTACCCTATTTGCCCAAAACGAAAAAGGGAGTCTTCATTTGACGATACTGCCCAGCTGGTTAACGAGGACGCAGATCAAAGCGACACAGAATTTGAAACAAAACACTCATTATTTTTCCAAGCAGAACTCAATGATTTGGTACGTGATTTGGAATTGTCGAAACAGAAATCTGTCGAAACAGAAAAGAAATTTATTAGAGCCTTGTGTGACAATTTCGTACTACAGAAATCGTGATGAACAATTCGCTAAATACTTCTCCAAACAAAATAACGCTAGTTTTTGCCGATATGTAAACGGTTTGTTCGAAGAGTTTGGGGAGCATCACAATCCAAGTGAATGGCGTTTGTTTATCGACAGCAGTAAACTGAGCTTGAAGGCTTTTTTATCGCACACACAAAAAGAAACCCAACCACCACCCCCCTCCCCCCCCCCCCCCCCCCACCCACCCACCCCCCCCCCCCCCCCAACAACAAGGGTGTTTTGTTTGCACCGTGTAAAACTGCACCGGGCCCCTACTACCACCAACTTTTCGGCCCTTTTGTTCAAGATGATTTGCTGTCACGCGTCATAGGTTTTTACTTCCACCCTATTGTCCTCAACGGCAGCGTTGGAAATATCATTTTCAAAAAACGTTCACTCTTTCCTCATTGCAAAGATATATCCCCGAGGAACTTTGCACTCAATCGCGAACGAAATATAATCCCAAGTTCATAAAAGCGCAGAGCGAAGAAACGTTTTATTTCTCATCGCGAAGGATCTTTCGTTTCTCCATCTCACAACGTTTCACTCGTATTCGAGATCCGATCCAACCAAATATCTCCTCGGCTTTGTTCTTTTTCTCTAGCAAGTATGTGTAGGCGATGTTCACGCGAGTTTTGATGTTTGTTTTTAAGTATTGTGCCACCGCAAAGTTCAAGTGGTAGGAAACGCCTGCTGGAATGGCTTGATGCATTGAGGACAAATTCAACCCAACCTCACCGACCATACAGTCAGCAATCGACCATTCATCAGGCTGAAGAGAGAGTATAGATTTATGCGATATCTTTATGTCTAAATTCCATTTCTATGAAATGCGCAGTGTGCTTTTCAAGAACGAATATGGTGTAGCGATATACAGAGAGAAAAATGATCTGATTTTTTTCGTATCCTCGCGTTGATGACTCGAATAGAAAAAGTTCGTGATATTTCATTCTCTCATCCCAGAGGGTTCACTCAAGAAACGTTGGCGTGTGAAACTAGCAACGGGAAGTTCGCAGGTGCAAACGTAGAGCACGATGAATTGATATTTTGGTGAGAATTCCATCACTGCTCCCACGACGGCGAGAAGAAGAACCGCCAGATACTGCCCCCCCAAACAGCCCCCCCGCCCCACCAGAACAAAAGGCGCCAGGATGCCTCCCCACCAATTTCTACCTATGAGTTACAGACCGTGACCTACGGCACTGCCTCCGCCCCATATCTGGCCACCAAAACTCTCCAAAAATTGGCGAGTGATGCTGTTCACTTATTCCCTGCTGCTGCTGAACATGCCGCCAAGAATTTTAACGTCGATGATTTTTTGTCTGGTGCCAATGATGTCGAGTCAGAGATCCGAATTCGACGCGAAGTTTCAGCGATGCTCGATTCTGCTGGAATCCCGATGAAAAAGTGGGCTTCAAATTCCGTCAAAGTCCTAGAAGACATTCCACCAGAAGACCGATCAATCCAGCCGTGACACGACCTGCAAGATCTACAATCCGTCAGCACTCTTGGTCTAATCTGGGAACCCGAGACCGACATCTTCCGGTTCAAGGTGCAGTTGCCTCTTCCGGCTGCTGTTCTCACCAAGCGCAGAATCATGTCATATGTGGCTCAAATCTTTGATACCGTGGGACTAGTTGGCCCCGCTGTTAAGAAAGCGAAGCTATTTATGCAATGCCTACACTCTATAGTAAAAACAATCCGAGCAAAATTTTGCTTCCAAAAAACTCCATGTTCAACCTTCTGTAACTTTGTCAATTGTCAATATTTTGCTGAAAATTAGACAACATTGACACCAAACCTTATAAACCTTATTTGACCAAAATTGCGTGTTGATAGAATCTATAAATTTGAAGTTTTAACAACATATGTGAAATAAGTCGTTTTTGAACACACCAATTTCAAAAATCCGTATTTCTGTGAAAAAATTAGGTAGCATACTAAAAGATCAGTGGGGTTGTGTATAACACACGACCGGTTGACGTAGACTACGTTAAACCATTTGATTAGTTTCTTTAGTTTCGTAGCGGAACATTGCAATGTAGGTACTGTCCCCGAGGATCGGTACATGGTCGTTTCGGAGGGTTTTCTGTTTGTTAGATTTTGCCGCGCTTTCGAAATTTGCGCATACGGTTGACATCAAATCGATTAGGCATCGTACTTATTTTCACTTTTAGTTTCTCTACACTGATTTCTACCTAGAAGTAAAACTCTTATCCAACGCGAATCGTTAACACAACAGAATAACTATTCGTAACAGTACTAATTGGAATGTGCAAAGAATTTTGCTACAGAATATCATGTTCGAGAATTAAAACGTTGTCCGTAACAGGGAACGCAACATTCCTTACAATTTTCCAACACCGATTGATGAATATGAACGCAAAATATATTCATCTTATATTTGTAAAATTTTAAAATACTTGACTAAATAAAATCACAATCGTAAAAACATCTAGATTAGCGCAAAAATCTCAGCTCAAAATTAAATCAATCAAGAAACGATTGAATTATTAACGACCGGTGTTTAAATTTTTCATGACGGCAGCCATTTGTAAATTGCGCACAACGCTCAAGGTGCGGGCTCAAGGTAAAGAGAAAACTGAAATTGTTAAAGCCACCGCTGTCTGCCATTTGATAAGTTGTTAGATAAATTCAAATTAAACAAACTCTCTCAACATTGGATTGTTCGCCCTGAAAGACGTTGGAAAACGTTTGTTGCTAACCAAGTGAGCTAAATCCAAGCGACTACTTCTATCGACAAGTGGAATCACGTGGCAGGCTCAGATAATCCCACCGACGATATTTCCCATGGGTTGAACCTACCCGATTTTCTCACCAAAGCGAGATGATGGAATGGCCAAACGTGGCTTAAGCTGTCTCCAGAACTCTGGCCTGCGATCTACGATAGAAACGACACAACTATCCCAAGAATGCCGCAAGATTCCCATCGTATCGATGAAAACCATCCAAGGGACATTCCACGAAGACTTGTTTTCCAAGTACTCCAGCTTTTTCAAACTTCGTCGCTTTTTCAAACTTCGTCGCATGGTCGCATGGTGGTTGCGATACCTTCAAATTCTTCGAGACCGTACAATCCGTTACCGTTTAAAAGGAATCAATCCATGTGTGCACAAAAGATCAACCAAACTGGTTCCACCCCTCAACTGCGACGAACTGATGATCTCGGATTGATCCGCGTTGGAGGATGCCTCGACAATGCCGAGCTACCCGAGTCAACCAAGCATCCTATTGTTCTAAGCGCCAAGCACCCGTTAACCAGTATGCTCGCAAAATACTACCACAATAACTTGCTTCATGCCGGTCCACAGTTAATGCTGGCTACCCTTCGTCAAAAGTTTTGGATTCTGGGCGTACGAAACGTCGTCAGACGAACCTACCATCAATGCATCACCAGCTTTTGTAGCAACCCAAGGCTAATCCACAAACCATAGCAGATCTACCCACATCACGTATCACTCCGACGCGTCCTTTCTCCGTTTGTGGCGTAGAGTACTGTGGCCCATTCTACGTAAAAGCGACGATTCGGAAACGAAGTCCAACAAAGGTTTATGTGGCTATTTTCATCTGTTTTTCTACACGATCCGTTCACATTGAGCTCGTGAGTGATCTAATGTCTGCTGCATTCATCGCCGCACTGAGACGCTCAATAGCTCGAAGGGGGAAGATTACCGAGCTGCACTCTGATAACGCCCCGACCTTCAAGGGAGCGTCACACGCCTTGCATCGAGTATTAAATGCTTAAGCAGGATGATGCTTATCGATACCACATCCTTTCTTGGTGCGCAAATCACGAGATCCGATGAAAGTTTATCCCACCACGCGCGCCACACTTTGGAGGACTTTGGGAGGCTGCGGTGATGTCCGCAAAGACCCATATCCTCAAGGAAATCAGGAATACCAGTCTAGCCTACGAGGACATGCTTACATTACTGGCGCAAGTTGAGATGTGCCTCAATTCGCGGCCATTAACGCCATTGTCATCGGAACCATCGGACCTGGAAGCTCTGACACCTGGTCACTTCTTGGTAGGTTCCAACCTCCAATCCGTTCCCGAAGCAGCATTGGTCAACATTCCCGAAAATTGGCTCAACCATTGGGAACAAACTCAGCGCCACCGATACAATCGCCGGAGACCATTAAACTAGTACCACACCAGTTCAAGGCACATATCCGTAGGAACCAGGTAATTATAATTCCAATTCATATAATTCACCCGTATGATCTACCTGGTCTTCCTTTTTTGTTTCCGGATAACAACATCGAGGTCAACGCACACAATCTACCTGCATCGCCACCGTTCCGATCGATATCTAGATCTTCAATGGACATCGAGGGTTCCGATCGACATCCGGCTAATAAAGATATTTCAAGGGTGGCCGGAATGTTCATGCTAAAAACTATGATTGAGAACTATGTACAGGCTAAAAATACTACCCTAAAGCTACTGGTTGTATAGAGAACTATTGCAAACATTCATGAAGGTAATTTTCGAACACTGATAACACAGATGAGAAGGAGAGCGAGATAAGTCAGATTCAAATACAATTCTCATGTAATGTAGGTAGCCGCCCGATCTGTGCAATTGTTTGAATATGAAAGTGATTGTCTGTGCAAGAGGTAAATAGATCACTCGAGTTTCTTATCAAGGTCCGAAACTGTTCAACTGCTCGTCCGCGAACTTTATGACTAAAGGTGGAGAAGAAGACGTTCGTTGTGATAAAAAAAATCCTCCAAACAGTGCTGGTAAATCGTGCTAGTTTTCTCCCTACGGAGCGAAGAAAGCACCACAGCAGAGCGACGCCCCCCGCCCCCCCCCGACCACGACCGCCGATGAGAAAAGGGGAGAAGAAGCAAAATTGCGTTTCCTGGGCTCATGGGCCACCGCCCACAACCACACCCGCAAAAACACACAAAGGCGCATGGTCGCTCACAGTTGCCACTTCCCCCGACCCCAAAAAGCCGAAAACAGAAAAAAATCCCCCCACCAACAAACAAACCAACCACCAAACAATAAATAAAACCGGAGGTTTCCCCCGCCCCCCAACCAGGCACGCACCGGGGGGGGGGGGGTGGAGGAAAGAAGGGAGGGGGGGAGGGTGAACCACCCAATGCAACAGTTGCTGGGAGAACCTCCCATCGAACATATCGCAAAAATCGGTCGACTAAAGGGTGTCCACGATGAAATTGCCACACTATGAAATTGCTCTAACTTTTTAACCGTTGGGTAGAATTTAATAAAAATTTGGGTGGATTTAGTTCATAGTGCATTATTTACATCCTGCAAGTTTTAAAGTTCTGTGATCAAAACTCGCGGAAATGGCGTCGAAAGAACAGCTTGTGCGTGATAAAATCTTGCGCATTCATCACGAGAACAAGGATCTCTCGCATCGTTCCATCGCTAAAACGTTGGGAATCGTGAATTCCACGGTGTCGCGAGTGATTAAGCGGTTCGAGGAATGGTTGACCACCGATCGGAAGCCCAGAAGTGAAGGAAAAAGTATTCCGTACAACACCAAAAATCACAACCGCGTAGTTGGGGCCTTCAACCGAAATCCGAACGCCTCCGTTCGGGATGTGGCTAAGAAGCTGCACCTAAGCCGAAGTTTTGTCCAGAAGGCCAAAACTAAGGCTGGTTTTCGAACTTTCAAGGTATAAAAGGCCCCTAATCGCGACGACAAGCAGAACAAGTCCGCCAAAACCCGTGCCAGGAAGTTGTACCTCAACATGCTGACGAAAGTTGAATGCTGCATCATGGACGACGAAACATATGTGAAGGCCGACTTCAAACAGATCCCTGGCAACCTGTTTTTCACGGCCAAGGATAAGTTAAGCGTTCCGGAGCATGTCCGCACTCAGAAGATGTCCAAATTTGCGAAGAAATTCCTGGTTTGGCAAGCCATCTGCACGTGCGGGAAGCGGAGTGCACCTTTCGTGACCCAGGACACGATGAACGGACAGGTGTACATAAAAGAGTGCCTCCAGAAGCGGCTGCTTCCTCTCCTGAAGGCCCACAACGTCCCAACAATCTTCTGGCTGGATTTGGCCTCATGCCACTACTCCAAGGACGTGCTGAAGTGGTATGCGGACAATAAGGTCAATTTCGTGCCGAAAATGTTCAACCCTCCCAACACTCCGGAGCTCCGCCCCATCGAGAAGTACTGGGCGATTATGAAGCAGCACCTTCTTAAACGACCTAAGATTGTGAAGACAGTCGAGGAACTGAAGAAAGTATGGGTTTACATGCAAAAAACGGTTGATTCACAGGTTGTGCAGAATCTTATGACCGGGGTTAAGGCCAAGGTGCGGGCATTTGCGTATGGACTGTAAATAAAATACGAGTAAAATGGTAAAATGAAGTTTAATAGTTATTTCTCAATCCCTGAAATATTGATGGCAATCGGATGAAAACTCGAATTTTGCGAATCAATTTTGTGTGTGGCAATTTCATCGTGGACACCTTTTGCAAACTTTTGCCTAAAAATCGTCGAGTTGGCTTGTGAAATTCAAATGCTACATTGATGTTCTAAAGTATTACAAGTTAGCCGGGATGTCGGTAGATATTTTCCACGCATTTGTAAAATTTCAAAAATATAAACCTTTTTTATACATTCCAACCATGAGAAACTAAAATTAATGATACTAGAAAGTTACGATGTTATTATTTTTCTTGAGGCATTCAATCGTTCGAAGCATAAGTTATGCAGTCAAAAACTAAACTAATCAGAAGAGTTAAGCTTTCTCCGTGTTCTTCTAATCTTGATAGTTTTTTTGGTTGTGTTCTTGGAAGTGATTACTAAAATTGAACTCAACATAAGAAAACCTCAGGTTACTAGTTATTTTTGGCCAACGTCATTCAGACTGCAGGTGATTTTCTGTTACGATATAGCCCAGCATAGTCCAACTATCGTATCAGATTCAGAATTCCGATGCCGGACAGGGAAAAATAAACTGAAATAGTTTTTCCACACGAAGTTTGTGCGATTACGAAGTTCGCCGAAGGCTATCAGTTGTATTTCCATGGAAATTAATAGATTTCTCCGGATGACCTTCTGCCATTCCTATTTTGTACGAATTGGTTTTCCTTGTTAGTTCAACAAATTTTCCGAGAATGCTGCTCCTCAATTATGTGCTGTTTGATTCCCCTCAGTGCGATGGAGAATGACTATAGAAACTCAAACTGGATGCAATCGTGACACGACTGGAAATGTTTGCAACTGTTCATTGAAACGTATTGGAATGGGACATCGAGTGAGTTAGCGCACGTTCCGTGAAATCCTCTGAGCACCCGAGAATTCTATGCTTCTGGTCAATATTTCAGTTATTAGCGATTGTTTTTAGGTTTATAAATATTAAAATTGGTTATCATTGGACTAGCTGAAATTCGATGATAATTGATATGTGCTCGACAACCACCAAATCAAATTAATTCTGTTAACTTACTAGCTACATTATTGATGAACGGTATCATCCAAATCTAGCCACGTATCTAGTGAGGATAAAATTGATAAACACTATTCAGGAATTAATCCACTCGAGTCCATTAGGAGGCATGGCAAACATATTCCTCATGTGATATACTGGAACAAACACATTCGAAAATCAATATTTGCCGGCCGTACTGGACCAAGCTGCGGAAAACCATTCCGCTTCGATGGGCATCGATTTGCAACAGCTGCGTTTATGGCGGATGTGGAAGCGATTTTCGTGCCTATTATCGTCACGTAATGGCCATGAAATTATTATATCTCCATTAGAATGCCGCACGATCCCTTAACGCGAATGTCGCCGCCGTTGTCATCCAAAATGTGATGCTGTCACTAAGTTGGGAACGTGAGCTCATTTGCAACCACCACCGCATCATGGTGGTAATTGTTGCACCCTGTTATCGGATATGTGTGGAGTGTTGCTCGAGTAACCGGGTGTAACTTTTTTGCACTTTTTGAGAGGGAAAAGTTTCACGAGCCAACAATAGGTAATCTGACTAGTACTTTTACTGTTCGGTACGAAATGTGAAAATGTGTTTAATGCTTTCATAAGAGCTATATTTAAATATAAATTGCCAATTTTTATAAACTAGGCCCAGTACGTTTCCTGTCAACCGAAATGCAACAGTAATAATATGTTGGTAATACTTCGTACTTTCATTCCTTACTTTCATTACTTATTTATACTTTCATGGCATTTTCAAGCTTATTGCTAATCACAATTATGTTATTAACGAGTTCAGCGCAATTGTGTGGAAAGTACAATCTACACACTTAGAAAATTTTACAGTAGGGAAGATGTACCTATATTAATCTTATCACTTTGCAATTCATCATACATGAAATAAAACGATATACGCGTGACAGGATTAGTTAGTAATGTTTGTTGTACGTTAAATAACTTTTAACGTAAGCAAACATTATTAGAAAACAAAACCGATCCTTCAACTGCCCAATTGTTTGATTCATCGTAGAATGAATATAGGAACAATGAGATTAATATGGGGGCAGTTTCCCTATTCGGTAATTTTTTACCGAACTTTCAACAGCTGAACGTTCGGTAATCCGATTTACCGGATTTGGGTGAAATTTTACAGTATTTCGGTAAAAAAATTACCGGAACTTGTCAAATTTTACCGAAATCCGTTAAATCGGATTACCGAACGTTCAGCTGTTGAAAGTTCGGTAAAAAATTACCGAATACTGTAAAATTTTCTCAGTGTGTAAGCTCAAAGAGTTGATGGTCTTGCTTTGCACTGACGTCTTTGTGGTAGAGTAGTCCTGCAATTAGAAATAAAAAATATTATTCATATTAAAAACTACTTACCTGTAATTAGTTCTATTTCATTCGCCTCGGTTACAATAAAAACAAAAACTGACCTTTCATATCTGACAGTTCCTGACCAAATTGTGTATGATCTTTAGTAAACACTGTCATTCTGCATCGGAGATAGCATAAGCAAAAAGGTACGATCACATTTGGCTATGGTGAATGAAGCGTTCGCTCGTTCGCTCGAGCGTTTGATTGTTTGGTGATGATTTCATGTTGGCTGCTAAGATAGTTTTGGAAAGCAAGTATGTAACTAGGTTACATAATATATTCTGATGTTTCATTCTCCTGACAAGCTTTGCGGTGTACGGACGTGTATTATTTCCTTATAAAAATAAGATGGTGAGCAAGCGGCCTTTCAATATTGAACCAAATCTCGAAAGTCACGACAATGGCGCAGCAGAAGCTCCCGGAATGTAAGTATGGTTAAAATTCACTTGATGAATAATAAAAATATAAAAAAATAGAAATAAAAAGAATTTGATTTGCTCGAGCAATTGTGTTGAAAATATTTGAAGCAGACTGGAGAAGACGCTCAGCCTTGCATTCGTGGAAGCTTGCGACAGGTCAAGCAGACAGTTATTCGTGCGACAGGTCACGAAAACATGAATAAAAACTGCAAAGTTTGAGAGCTTGCGACAGGTCAAGCACCAGTAATTCGTGCGGCAGGTCACGAAACTTTAAAAAAAAATTAATTCAGCTTGCGACAGGTCAAGCTAGTTTGGCAATTTAATAATAAAAGCTCGCAATTGTTCAACGATCCGACAGGTGTTGGAGATGCTTCAGCTTCTTTCATTTGGCATCGGATTGCAGTGCTGCAATCCTCTTTTGCCGGAAGTGCGGGCAAGTTGGTCACATTCAGCGAGTCTGACACCTCACGAATTTTTATACTGAATTTGGATTATTCAGATGTGTTCGATTGCCATTCGGACTATGCAACGCACCGGACATATTTCAAGAGGTGCTAAAAAGAGTGATTCTGGGAGGATGTTCGGGAGTGAAAATTTATTTACATGATGTGCTCGTGTTTGGACGTACCAAGGAAGAACATGATGCCAATCTACAAGAAGTGCTGAATCGTCTACGGCAGCATAATGTGAGACTGAACGATTCCAAATGTATTTTCAGTAGTCAAATAGTAAAATTCGTTGGGTTCACCTTGTCTTCAAAAGGATGGAGCGTAACTGACGAGAAAATGAGCACCATCAAGAGCTTTCGAAGTCCAACATCATGCGCGGAAGTCAAAAGTTTTCTTGGCTTGGTAACGTTTGCTGACCGATTCATCCAACGAAGAGCAGATTTGACGGTACACCTACGAACATTTGCAAATGCTGATCGTTTTTACTGGACGGAGCAGGAGGAAAATGAGTTCAATTACCTGCAGGATAAAGCTTTGAAAACCATCAAAGTGCTGGGTTATTATAGCCCTACAGACGAAACCGAGATATATGTTGACGCTAGCCCCATCGGATTGGGGGCAGTACTCGTTCAATACAACAACGACAATGTACCATGCATAATAGCATGTGCTTCTAAGTCACTCACCCCAATGGAGCAACGGTATCCACAAACACAACGAGAGGCGTTAGGCGTTGTTCGGGGAGTCGAGCGGTTCTCCTCATATCTTTTGGGTCGAACATTTGTGATTAGAACGGACGCACAGGCTAATGAATTTATATTCAGCACAACACATCGACTCGGGAAAAGAGCAGTTTCACGTGCTGAAACTTGGGCACTACGGTTGCAGCCCTACGACTTCGTTATGAAAGGAGTTAGCGGAAAACAGAATCTCACTGACACATTGTCCAGACTAATACACGCATCTCAAAAGGCTGAATCATTTGACGAAGATGACACAGGAAACTTCCTGTATTCATTGGATGATTCGATGAATATCACTTGGGAGGAGATTGAAAAGGCATCTGAGGATGACGAGGAAATGAAAATGTTGCTTGAGGCGTTGGTTACGGATAATTGGCCCAGAAAACTTCGGAAATATGAAACCCAAAAGATGAACATAAATTTTCTTGGTTCCTTAATTTTCAAAGGAGATCGTACAATCCTACCAAGCACACTCCGTATGAAAGTGTTGAACGCTGCACATGGTGCCCACGTTGGAGAATCATCAATGAAAAAGATTATGCGAGCGTTTTTCTGGTGGCCGGGCATGTCCATGGATACGGAAAAGTTCGTCAAAAAGTGCAAAACATGTGCGATGTTGTCCAGAAAAAATTCGCCACATCCGCTTTCCTCGGGAGAACTTCCGGATGGGCCATGGCAAATCCTACAGGTCGATTTTGTATCTCTCCCGGGTTGCGACGCTGGCGAGTTTCTGGTTCTAGTAGATACACACTCTAGATATCTCACAATCATCGAAATGAGATGCAAGGACGCTGAAAGAACGAATGAAGCTCTATGCGAAATTTTTAAGATGTCCCACCTTTTCAAAGTTTCGAATTCATACAGTTCTGGGAAAACAAAGGGGTTAAGGTTCGCAAATCCATACCATTATCTCCACAATCGAATGGAGCGATCGAACGGCAAAATCAGGGGATAATTAAAGCCGTAGCTGCCTCTAAGCTGGAAGGTAGGAACTGGAAGCAGGCTCTTCAACAGTATATACACAACCACAACACATGGGTTCCACATTCTCGTCTGGGTGTAACCCCGTTTGAGCTTTTGGTAGGATGAAAGTTTCGGGGAAACTTCCCCAGCTTGTGGAAATCCTGCCCGTTGGACTATGACGATTTGCGGGAGAAGGATGCAGAAGCTAAACTCGTCAGCAAGCAGCACGCGGACACTGCACGTGGAGCAAGCAATTCAAATAATATTCAGAATTCAAAAAATATTCATATGGGCGATACGGTTCTCATGACACAACAACGAAAGTCAAAAATGGATCCAACTTTTGGTAAAGAACGATTTAAGGTTGTGGCCAGAGACGGGGCAAAAGTTGTTATACTGAGCCGCAACGGTGTACAGTATACTAGGAATTTGCAAGACGTAAAAAGAGCACCGGATGAACACCCGGAAAGTTCTGAAGAAAATGATGAATCCATTGGGCCATCACAATCAACATTTAATGTTCCAGAAACAGTGAAAGATGATGATGAACGTTCGGATTTGGTTTCGGCAACACGTCTCTCATCAAACAACAAAACAACTTCTTCCTGCTCATTTCTTCGAGATCGTTCGAAAGTTCAAAAACCAGCTCGATTCGATAAACGATACGTATATTCGTTATATGATAAGTGTAGAGGCAGAAGCGAATGTGGTAGAGTAGTCCTGCAATTAGAAATAAAAAATATTATTCATATTAAAAACTACTTACCTGTAATTAGTTCTATTTCATTCGCCTCGGTTACAATAAAAACAAAAACTGACCTTTCATATCTGACAGTTCCTGACCAAATTGTGTATGATCTTTAGTAAACACTGTCATTCTGCATCGGAGATAGCATAAGCAAAAAGGTACGATCACATTTGGCTATGGTGAATGAAGCGTTCGCTCGTTCGCTCGAGCGTTTGATTGTTTGGTGATGATTTCATGTTGGCTGCTAAGATAGTTTTGGAAAGCAAGTATGTAACTAGGTTACATAATATATTCTGATGTTTCATTCTCCTGACAAGCTTTGCGGTGTACGGACGTGTATTATTTCCTTATAAAAATAAGATGGTGAGCAAGCGGCCTTTCAATATTGAACCAAATCTCGAAAGTCATGACAGTTACCAATGGACCCAAGGAACACCCCCACAAAAAAAAAAAAATACACCAAAAATTGTAAAAAGGGGGGGAACGTTAAAATGAAAAGGTAATCTCCACCGGGAATTAAAAATTATTTTTTTTTTTTTTTTCTGTAAACATACCTAAACCCACTTTTTGAATTTCACACAGGATTTTTTTGGGGCGCCGAACCTGCCCCCCGCTTTTTTTTTTTTTCCTTCCCCACACAAAAAAAAATCTATAAAAAAAAAATCCATTTCCCCCCCCTTCCCCTTTTTTCCAAACCACCACAAAAATGCAATCTTATTTTCTACGTTTATTGGAAAACCTTCAACATTTGACAGACCTCATATTGATATCAACAGCACCATGGTTGTTCTAATCCCAGGTTTGGTAAAATCAAACGCATTTATGGTCAGGTGAAAATTGTTGGTGTTTGTGCTTAATTTAACCCTCGAAATGGTAGTTTCTACTGCGATTATTTTTTTGCGTGAACGTAAATTCATCAACAATTTTTTTTGCGCTTTACTTCAATTCCAAAAAAAACTTTCTAAAACGTTGGAAACTCAATATTAAAGTTAGTGTAAGGCCAATGAATTCCAGCTACGTAGGTGTTTATCCGGACCAAATTTAGCGTATAAAGCTGCCCCAAGCCTTTTCAAAGGATTCGAAACGATCACAGATGGGAAAGATGGTTTAACAACTAGCATAAAAGGCAAAAAGAAATATAGTAGTTTTTGTAACTCTGATTAAAAACCAATGATTTTTTCTAATTTTTTTTCATGATTTAAAAATTAAAAAAAAAACACATATTACATAACCCATGAGAGTAGGCTTGTTTAATTAAAGATTTGTAATACCTGTCAAAGTAATTTCATTGGGATTTTTTTATTTAGTGCTAACGTAAAAACTGCAGTACACTCATGAAAACGCGTCGCGATGTCATTTGACCTGAGCCGTGCCGTGAGTGTTGCTGAGGTGCTGCTAAAATCATGTGTTTGCCTCGAAATGCGATTACATATTCACGCAACATCTCCCGATTTACCACGGCCTAGTGAGTTTAATAATGGATCGTTCTACACAATAATCAGGATCAATTCTCATATCAGAGACATTAAACAAAACTCACAATAATACTCATTAATCATTACTTTTATTTTTGAAAATTACTGCTTTTAATCACCTGTATTATCGTATACGCCGTCAATTTCTCGTCATCTGTATCATCTATTTTTTATTTAGAAAAAAGGTGGCTGGAAGCAGGTATCGCTCTTAAATCAAATTCGGGTTTGTTTTTGCTAATCGAAAAATCGATCAAACGAACTGTCAAATCTATTAGTCAGACTACCTCACACACGGTCAAACAGACCATCAACTAGACCAATTTCGTGGAGGCAGAGTCATAGTTAGTCAAACATGTTTTCCCGCGTTGTAAGGGTTATAAACCTGCTCTGTTGGTTAGTATTAAAGTTTTTGTTGCTACACACTCAGATTTTTTTACAGAAATCTGTAAAAGTTTACCGATTTCTCAACAGCTGAACGTTCGGTAATCCAATTTAACAGATTTACAGATAACTGTAAAATTTTACCGAAATCCGTTAAATCGGGTTACCGAACGTTCAGCTGTTGAGAATTCGGTAAACTTTTACAGATTACTGTAAAAAAATCTAAGTGTGTACGAACAATTTTCTCCAAGAAATAAAAATCATTTAAATGCAATACTTACCCGACTCAATTACTCAATCGGACGTGATTTCCCTTCGAGCAATCGAGATTTCCTATGCCACTAACCAGCAGGCCAAGGCAAATTGTCCATGAAAGACTTAATGCTAAGCTTTCCCCAAAAACCTGACGAAGTATCACCTACCCTATTATCCATCAGCCTTCTATGGTTGTTCGTAAAATAGGAAGATTGATTTCTTCCCAATTACATTTTCCTTCTTCCCGAGATTACCGCAAATTCGATTTGTGCCTAAGCCGACGTCCTTCCTGCCAGTTGAGTAGGAATTCTGTCGTAATCTAATCGACCGTTACGGAAACTCTGGCCCCCGTTGATCATGTGGCAACGATGAATAGCTTTCAAGAGAGGGAATCATTTTCTTTGAATATTACACAGCTCACGGCTGACCGGGCAAATAGAAATGAATATTCACTTCGTGATTGAACAGAACGATTTGGATTACTGTTGCTTTTGAGCTCTGAGATGTGCAGAGGCAAACTTAGAAATGTAATCGAGACCAATAATCTCAATAACGAAGAAATAGTGAATTTACCTAAGAATTCAATGTTTATTTTTTTCATTATGCTTATTAACTCAGTGACATTTACCTCGGCTAAACAACGTGATGTATTGCTTGCTTATTTCCGTTTATTATGCAACCTAAAACTCGTATCGCTTTAGGTGTAGCTTAGATTTTTCAAATTTTGGTGTAGCTTATATATGAACTAAACAGAAAGCTGGCAATGAAAGTTGTGGCATAGCCTCAATCATTTTCTAAGTGCATGACTTAGCTTCGCTATTTGTACGGAATCAGTAACAAAGCTACAAATGTTTTAATTATTCCCGCTAGCACTTGGCGAAATAGGACAGTTTTGAAAAAGGGTAAAAAATACCCCTTTGATTTGACGTATAGGGCTTTTACCCTTAAATAAGTAAACACTTCTTTCTCTTCTTGAGAATTCCCATAGTTCACTTCAAAAGCGGTACTTTTTGAGTGTTGTTATTAAACTTAGTTTTGAAAAACTAAATCATCATAATAGGCCAATTTACGCTTCTCTGAACAATTTACACAATGATCCAGATTGTATCGATAGCATCGAAAGCCAAGCAATCTAACAAAGACACTTTGCGATTACTCTCGAGACGATTGTCTGAAATCAGGGCAATATCGCGCTCCGAGAAAGAGTTTCAAAAGAAACCAAAGCTCCTGCAGTATCAACAATCTGAGCTCAATTTCGGTATTCATGTTATCACTTTTAGCAGGAACAGCTTCCTCGCACATTTAAGTCACCACCACGCCGTACCAATTAAGTAAAGAAATTTTACTCTTCCAATAATAGAAACGAACAGATGTTCGGAATTTCTTTGAATTTCACAGTCGTCAGGGTGAGCTATTCTTAGGTGACAAGGTAACATCCCTAGCGACCGAAATTCCTGCAGGAAACGACAAGGTATGCCAATGACTCTTGGCTGGAATGCTAACGATTTCACCTTTCTCTTGTGTTGTGTGTTTTGAATTTGTCGGTGACGACGGCGAAGAGCACGTACTGAAATTGTTTGTTCGTACAAATATTAAAGTTGATGGTGACAGGGGAAAAGTTAGTCGTTGTTTTCTTCATGGTAATCCTCATTCTTTCGGTGCCATGGAGGTGCATGGTAGCTGACGTTAATTGGTTAGTGAACTGAAATAGTTTAAGCTGATCGAGTAAGTTTGCTACTATTTTATTAGATGATGGCTCAGCACCGGTGTTTCTCACCAATGGCACTTAACATATAGGGCAACTGGGAGCATTATTACTGAAAAAAATGATTGTATTATACAGGGTGCGGCAGAAAATAGTGCGAAAATGTTCAAACTTGAGTATTGGGTTAATTCGTGTAGCTAGTGACTAATGTCTGTCGAAAGTGTATTTATTTTTTTTTCCACTAAAAACCTACACCTAATTCCATGTAATCCTTACTATGGTGGGTTCTTATCACACATCACATCATCACATCACTTTCAAGTGCTGCATCCAAACATTCTATTTGTTTTATTGCAAATTCGTCAAAATGTTCGGGAAAGAAGTGATCACCAGTTTGTTGCTCGCCCAGAAGAAGCCGGAAGAGATTTCCAAGGTGGTTGGGTGCCATTTGGAACAGTTTACCGCATAAAAAAGTCCCTGCAGGATGATCCTAAGCAGCGGAAGCCGGGAAGCGGACGTCCGTGCTTTGCACGCACGCCGAACGTGATTAAATCGGTCCGTGCAAAAATTGCTCGCAACCCGGTGCGTTCCATAAGAAAACTTGCAAAGGAAGCCAATATTTCGGAGAAATCCATGCGGAGAATCATCAAAGAAGACCTGCATGCATCTTCCAGAGCCAGAGTGAAATGCCACTTGATTACGGACCGGGTCAAGGAACTACGAGTGACTCGTTCCAAGAGATTGCTTTCCTTGTTGAAGAAGGAAAAAATGATAATCCTGTTCTCCGACGAAAAGCTTTTCAGCATCGCTGCTGTGGCTAACAGCCGCACGGACCGGTTCATTTCACCGCAGAAAATGGAGAACGTTCCGGAAAAAGTGAAATTCAAATTTCAAACCAAACATCCGGCTGGTGTCATGATGTTTGGCTTGGTGGCGTCCAACGGTTTGAAAATGCCGCCTGTTTTCATTGATTCTGGAGTTAAAATCAATACCGAAGTGTACATCGGTATTTTAAAGGACCAAGTGCGTCCCTGGGTGAAGGCCAACTTTTCCGAGGACCAAAACGTTGTCCTACAGCAGGATGGAGCGCCGTGTCACACGTCTAATCGAACCCAACAATGGTTGAACGATAACATGAAGTTTTGGCTGAAGGATTTGTGGCCCCCTAGCAGTCCAGATCTTAATCCGTTGGACTATTCGATTTGGGCATATGTGGAAGCACGAGCCTGCAAAACATCACACCCTAGTGTGAAAACCCTGAAGTCAACCATAACACGCACATGGCAGTCAATGTCGGAGGACTACGTCCGAAAGGCATGCTCTGGCTTCCGGCGTCAACTCGAGGATGTTATTAATAAAAATGGAGGTCACATTGAATAAATTTGTTTAAAAGGACTTTATAAAGAAAACTGCACTCGAAAATGATAATATTATTGCTTGAATTAGTTGAAAATGGGATTTGAAAGAAATAGAACAAATTTTCGAATTATTTTCTGCCGCACCCTGTACATGTTCCCCAAAAACGCCCCCCCATAACGATGGAAAGATTTAAGTATAAGTAATCTTAATTGCATACCTTTAGGCACTGTCAATGAGTTATTATTGCAGATAGTATAATTTAGAGTACGCATTTAAACCACCATTGAAGAGCTTTTACTTCCGGTAACTTCTGGTTTTCGTAACTTTCCAGTAAGAAAGGTTAGTCTAACATTAGTCTAACGTTAGTCGAACACGTCAGACTGTTCGTCGAACATTTTGTCTAACTCTCGTCTAATGTTAAACGTCTGTTTTGACACATCTGACACATAACGTTAGACGTTACTGGGTTAAAAGGCTAACCAGTTAGTCTAACGATAGACTTAAATTAGGCGTAATTAAATTCGGGTAGTTAGACCAAGTTAGGCTAGGTTTTTATGTTCTAGAGAAAAAGCTTACAATCAAAGTCTTTTGGTCGTTTGTTGACACTCTGCTACACAAAACTTGGCACTTTTAGAATAGTAGTTGTGAAAGTTGTGCGAAAACACAAATAGAACTGCGCGTTTACGTTAAATAGTTAAAACCACGCCGAAGATACCAAAACTATTTAACGTAAACGCGCAGTTCTATTAGAGTATTCGTACTTATTTATTATGTACGTACGGATAATAAAAAGTACTCACTTATAATTCTCGATCAGATCAATATTTTTAGTATGTTATATCAGGAAGAAAGCATACAACTTAAAGCTTTATGTTGGTAACTCGTTCTATCAACGTCTAACTCGAACATTTTTCTTGCAGGGATTGTAAACCAATTTATATTTTTAGGTTGTTGTTGCTGTTGTTGGTTCTAATTTACGTGATTTTCTGCTCGAGGCTGGTTCGTCACGCCAGAGATATGACCGTGGACCCTGTGTGGGCTGAATGTTCCGTACTGTAATATGGGCTGAAGTTGAATAACCTGCCCGATTAGATTGTGTGTGTGTGTGTGTGTGTGTGTGTGTGTGTGTGTGTGTGTGTGTGTGTGTGTGTGTGTGTGTGTGTGTGTGTGTGTGTGTGTGTGTGTGTGTGTGTGTGTGTGTGTGTGTGTGTGTGTGTGTGTGTGTGTGGAGGGCTTTACCTTTACCTCCCTTCTAAAGGAAGACGTTGATTTTTCGTCTTAGAAAATTCCTACGACGCCGACTGGAATTGATACCAGACCGAGTGTGGTGAGAGACAATCACGCTTACCACTACACCACCGGCGCCGCCATATGTTCTTGAATAAATCTCACTGAAAAATGAATTTATTACTGACAAATTCATTTAAAAAATAACGTTCTCCTTAAATCGTTTTTCGAAACATGGGGGTAACAAGGCCCACTGCACGGGGAATAGTGCGCCCCCATAACGATGTTACGATATAACTCTAGCCTTTTTGTTTGCGTCCCTGTAGTGAAAAATCAGTGGGGTTGTGTACAAGACACGACCGGTTGACGTAGACTACGTTAAACCAAGTGATGCATTATAATGTCAGGGAAATTCTGTGTGGCTATTATTAGCGTTAAAATTATTCGTGCCGGTCGCTTACCCTTACCGATAGAAGCAGTTTAAGTCACAATATGACGGGTGCGGCTCTTATGGGACATTAGACCAGCTAAAACGTTAAGGAAATCGAAATATATATAAATATATTAGATCTCGCAGAAGAAAGAGAGTGAGTTTTATAAAATATCATTATTCTTTGCAATGGGTATGGGAGAAAATGTTGGTTAATATATGATAATATCTTATAAATATAAAATAAACACCTGAGAAAATAATCACGCATTAAAACATGTTCAGCGCATTATTTGTATCGATATCATGTGTAGGTTCGTATGATGTAAAAGCACGCGGCGCATGTCATCACCAGAATACAATTAATACTATGTTGAAATTTATTAAGACAGGGAGCGATAACATAGAGAGATATTCAATTGCTATGATGACATGCACTTTGCCAAATTGATTTAAATTTAATAAATATCAATTTCCTACCTCGAGTTGAAGGACCTTCTCCAGCGTCCCAACTAGTTGTTGGCAACGCATTACCTCTTGCTGCTTTCAATTTCGCCCGATAACTACGAGCTTGCTCGGCATCGGTGCATGGTCGTTTCGGAGGATTTCCCGTATGTTCGCTCTTTATGCGCTTCCTGAATCTGCGCAAGCGTTCTGGATCAAATCGGTTAGGCATTCTCACTTTCACTATGTTTCTCAAAAAGTTTTTCTTCCTAGAGGTAGGACTCTATCCAACGCGAATCGTTAACACAACAGAACAACTGTTTATAACACACTACTAATTGGAATTTACAGAGAATGTTGGTTCGGAATATCATGTTCGACATCGAAAATGGTGTCCGTGATAGGGAATTTGTGTGATTTAAGGTATGCGACGAAGGGAAAACAAGTTTTGCTAATACCACTGGCTGCCAATCGACAATTTGAAACGAAAATCCCAATCAAACAAACTCTCAAGCTGAGAATATTAAATTGAAAGTAGCAAAGATGGATTTGTATCTGGTAGGATTTTTCGGTGAAAATAAATCAAAGCACCGGCAGGCTTTGATTTATTTTCACTGATTTTATGGATCCGCTGCATAGCACACTGTTGCCTAGTAACGACTTGGCATAATCCAATATGACTGCCAATCGACCGAAATGTAAGATAAACTCTTATTCAAATAACTCTCTTAAATTAGAAATTGAATTGATTTATTGATTCATCGTGGGTTGCGCCAACCAGCTAGGAAAATTTTTTCACCGACGGAGAATTGTCCTGCTCGCCTTCCATGGAGGCTCTCCCGCAAACAGTAGCGTTTTTGCAGTCGTGACGAACAAATCGGCACTAGATTAAATGGCGCACAAATAGAACGAAATATTAATTTAATTCTTTTTCGCCGATGATCTCAAATTTTTTCGTGTAATATGTTCTCCACGCGACTGTGTCGCTTTACAAGAGGATATTAACACATTGTTAATCTGGTGTAGCGACAATGGCATGCGTGTTAATAAAGATAAATGCAAAGTTATATCCTTCACTCGCTCCAACAATCCCGCTCATCACCAGTACAGCATGGAGTCTGCGCATCTGGATCGTGTGGCTTCAATCTGCGACCTGGGAGTTACCATCGATGCCAAGCTACAGTTCAATCAGCATGTGGGAATCACGACTGCTAAAGCCTTCTCAGTGTTAGGGCTAATCCGACGGCACGGCTCTGAGTTTACTGACATCTATGCTTTAAAATCACTCTATTGCAGTTTGGTGCGGAGCATCCTTAAGTATGTGGCCCCCGTTTGGTCTCCTTATTATGTGGCACCCATAGTTTCCATTGAACGCGTACAGAGGAAGTTCGTTCGTTTCGCACTTCGTTCACTTCCTTGGAATGACCCGAACAATCTCCCTCCTTACTCGGACCGTTGCAAACTGATAAGTTTGGATCTACTGACTGACAGGCGTGTTAAAATGCAGCGTCTGCTGGTCTTTGACATCCTTATCGGCGTTATTGACTGCCCTGCGCTGCTTGAGCAGATTTCACTGAACGTTCCTCCTCGTCGACTTCGAAATTATCCGATGCTTGCTGTTCCTTATCACCGCACTAACTAAATTTTTGGATATAATAATCCGTTTGATTCGTGTCTTCGAACTTTCAATGCTGTATGTGACGAATTCGACTTTGATATATCCAAAAATGTTTTTAAAAATCGAATAAGTACAATTGTTTAGACTTTAAGTTATTTTAAACTAGTATTAAGTAGTTCAGTCTGTACGATTATTTTTATCGAAGACGGGATAATAATAAATAATAAAAAAACAACTCTCTGAACTGGATTGGTTGTCCTCAAAAGGACAGATTATTTATTAGTGGGTTGCGCCAACCAGCTGCGTAAAATTTTCCCGACGGCTCGCCCTCCATGAAGGCGTTTTTGCAGTTGCGGCGAACGAATCGGCACCATGATATTAGGCGCACAAACCAAACGAAATAAAAGTTTAATTCTTGTATGAACAACTCTTTTAATTAAATTGGTTGTCCTCAAAAGGACAGATTATCAATTTATGGATTGCGCCAACCAGCTAGGTAAAATTTTTACCAACGGCTCGCCCTCCATCGAGCACCGAACTAAATTTAAGATTAGTTCATTAATAAACAACTCTTTTATTTTAATTTATTGTCCTCAAAAGGACAGATTATTTCCACCTACTGCTGCTCGCCCCCAAGGACGCTTTCCCCCAAACAGCAGCGTTTTCGAAGTCACGGCGAAACAATCGCCACGATGAGGTAAGATGGCGGCTTGCACAAACCGGCGTGATTGTGCGCCCTCATAATCCGCAATTTTCCTCATCGCGACGATCGCTGTTTGGTAGAGCCTTGGTACTTACCACCACCAGCTGCTACGCGAACACCAGCTGCCTCTGCGACCAGCTCCGCTGCCGGACGAATAAAGCAGCTGCGACCAGCTGTCTGCGACCAGCTACCAGCGACCAGCTCCGCACAGCTTCAATGCTGCCAAACGAATGAGGCAAATTTTTCCTAAGTGTGCGTTTTATACCGTTCTCAGCTGCATGCGAGACGTACATGGAGCGACGAATGACATGATTGGTTAAAGTCCCTCTCTAATACAAAGAAGAAGAAGATGATGCAAGACGTTCCTTGCTTCGATTTGAAAACTGTGATAGGAAATTTGGTAAATTTACTCTGCAAAATGACATTATAAGACATCACCTTATATTTGCGTTATTTTCAATAGTTTACTATTGTTTGAGAATAATGTTTGACAATTGAATTGGAGCGCGGTAAAATTTCCGACCGATTGAGGAAGAAATCATGTAAATCTATCGTGGATTATTTGAGTTATTCGCGTACAAAACGTACGGTTTTTCGTGACGGTCGCAATATTTTAGATTTTCATTTGACACCCTACCCTTGCCGTAAGACGTAGTCTACGTCAAAAAATCGACAAATTCTTCAGAAACTTCTTCAAGGTATTTGTCAAAATATTCATCAGGAACTGTTAGTACTTTTTATTTCACCATTTCATTTATAATAGGCAGTCACGCAAAACAACTGTTTGATTGATGATTGATGGATGTATACTGATGACATTAGTTCATGGAAAATAAAATCGTTTTGAATCACGAAATCACTGGAATATGTTCCAGTTTCTGGGTTTATCGATGGTTGCCGGTAGCTTAGCACATTTCCCGGCCGACATGCATAATGGACATGTAATTTTCGCTAGGTTTCCTGGGCTGGAACACTCAGTAATCACCAAGTTGGTTATATGTAGAATCAACTATCGGCAGAAGAAAGCCACCCTAATAAATTTCGTATGGTTATTTTTCTTAACGACCTATTTGGGGTATCATCCAAACCATTAAAGAAATGGTTGGAGGATTTGTGATTTAAGTTAATTCCTTATTACGGCACTGGAGCGTCTGCTTGCTTGATTTTGTATCATGCATAGAAAACGGCTCCCAAAACTATCAGAATCAATGTTTATTTGATTGGATAAAGAATTGAGGCATAGCTGGAACCCGTTCAAACATAATACAAATACAATAGAATTTACATTAGAACTTGTCCTTTTTTATAGTTTGAATTGTATTCGGGCAGTTGTTTGATATTGATTTCAGTATCGGGTCGGTCGAAGGTTTGTTAATGCTACCCGTCTACGAATCTTGCTTCTATGTTCAATCGGGATCAGAAACGGTCAAGTATGTTTTATCGTGTAAGAAATTTCCCTTCACGTCTTCAGAATTTACGTAAACATAAACAAACGAATAAAACGTCAAAAAACGAATAGGATCAGGAGTCGAGCCAAATCAAACCGAGAAAAGCGAACTTAAATTTAGTTAAAAACATTAAATCAATTACCGTATCGCTTATAATTTCGTAAAAAGCTATAATGGAAGAGACCGACGTTCACATCGACGTTAGTGGGAATATGGAAGCGCCGAAGCCGGACACAAAATCTGGTTTCAACATGTCTGCGTAAGTCATGAGCAAAGGGTTTCTGAGCATCTTCGTGATGACTCAATCGCTCTAACGTCATCTATTTCTGCAGCTTCATTTTAATTTGATTACAGGTTTACCAGTTTCGCTCGTATTCCGAGTTTGTGGGACCTCTTACGCCTCACCCGACAGAATGTTCGACCTTGGTCTGAATTTTTACAGACTTCCAATTTCAAAACAGTAGCAAACATCCCAAGACTCTCAAACCGAATCATCCGCAATTTAAGCTACTTCCAGAGCAATTATTTGTTTGTTTTTCTTGGATTGATCGTCTATTGTTTGTGAGTATTTTTTGATAACCAATTTCATGCATTAAATGTCTAACAAATTTTCATACTTATAGGTTGACGTCCCCTTTGATTCTGATAGTTTTGGGAGCCGTATTCTATGCATGCTACAAAATCAAGCAAGCAAACGCTCCAGTGGCTTTCTTCTCCCGACAGTTGAATACTAATCAGCAATGTATTGCGGTTAACGTGGCGTCGATCCCTCTGCTGTATCTAGCTGGAGCAGGTGCAGTGATGTTCTGGGTTTTGGGAGCTTCATTTTTTGTGATATCGCTACATGCGGCCTTCTACAATATCGATGCGATCGTTACGGAGGACACGGAATCTTTCCTTACGGAAACAGTCTAAATCGGGCCTACTACCTTCAAAATCTACGTCAATTGCTATATTATCTGTTCTTAATTTATTAGGAATGTAGCTAGGAAGCGAAAACGTATGCTGAGTAAATTGTCGACAGCCGAAAATTAAAAGAATCATTTACTGAATGCTTCAAATTATCACTAAAAACCACTCAAAGCAATATATTTTATTATGTTTGAATATCCACTTACCAAGAACAAACTTGATATTGAAGAATCATATAGTTAAATGAATTGTTTCTTATCATCATCACTTTTGTATGAAACATATTGTTTGATAATAAATCACGATTTAACTTCAATATCACCGTATTATACAGCAAGGTTGGGACCAACTAACCACTAAGACGAGCTTCTGCCATCAATCAGCATCAGGCGTGGAACACTCCGTGTACACTGGGCTGTTCACTACGTTTTTAAAATGCATGGCATTTTTAGAATAAAATTGAATATATCCGAAACGAACACACTTTTGATGCGCTTGCCTTGGTCGATTTCTTTTACCCGAAAAAGTGATTGTGATAAAGAATTTAACGATTCCCATATCAGAAATTATATTTAGTACCACCGGCGCAGCGACACCTATTAATATACCGATGCAAACAAGATGTAAACTCAATGGTTAATTAACCTCTTGCGATTGTCAACTGATGTTCTCCTCCCCGCTAAGTTGCGCCTGCGACACAGCCTCAAATTTCGGCGTTAAGCCTTCCTTGTATGCAACGGAAAATAAATTTCATATGATTTTGGTCGAAAAATAGCAAAAACAGCAAACTTTTGTTTAATTTTTTATCGTAGGGACATGTCGTCAAATTTAAAAAATCATTTAAATGGTGTTTATATTGTAAAAATGCAACCAGAACAATAGTTTTCTAACTAATCGTCAACATTAATCTACGGAATATTCAACAATTTAGTGGAGCTTCCGCCAACCAGATGTCGTGCACCCTCTGTTTATATGTGGCTGGTAGTGAACTATTTCAAAATGTATGGGACTTTTAGAATTAAATTGATAAATTCGAAAAAAAAAAAAAGTATGATTCTGAAACTTGACCAACATGGTTTTGAGCACATCCCGACTTTTCTCAAATCAGAAATAAATATTAACAACCATTAGCGAGACAACATCTTTCTATCTACTAAAACACTGGCCAGACTGAGCAGTTATAACATGTTATAAGCCTATCTTGATGACGAATTTCTTGTTGAAATTATTTGACAACCGCAAAAGAAAAAGGCCAATATCTAATATCAAAGGATATGCTTTTTCTAGTGAAATTTATAGGAATTTACTCGCGTTTACTAAGGATAGTTTGAAAAAGTGTTTCAGTGTTTTATTTTTAAAAAAAGAAGTGTTAGTTTAAATTTTCCTAGTTGTTTTTTACTTTGTTCAGCTACTCCTTATGAATCACTTCGAAAAAGTGGCCTAGTAACCTATCAATGGTACCCTATATGCTTAGCAAAGTTACCAGAATGTTTTTCAAACATATCAGTATCAAAGACAGTAAAATAGGGGTATTTCTCGGTATCTCTTAGGTTTGTGGGTGGTACATAACATCCAATTAGCCCCTGAATTAGCTCCATCGAACTTAATCGATTCCAAAGAATTTCTGATTTCTTCATCGATAAATATGGACGTATTCTTCCACCGACGATAGATTTTTAGGTTTTGAAACATTCCGCAACAAACATTGATGAACACTCCGTCTTTTATTTGATTCATTATAAATTCAAAACATTATAAAATACACCTCCTTCTGTTGCCTGTTCCATTACACAGATGGTTTGAATTAAGTTCGTTTCACAACTGTATTAAAACCGATTACAATGTTCTAAGCGGCAGAAACACATTTAAGAAATATGTACATAAATTAAAGTGAACATAGCAATTCGGTGAGCGAGGTTATGTTTAGTTGAAAATTAATTCGTTATAGTTGCTAAGCACGTGGTAGGCCGACACGCGGCAGCTGGTTGTTGTCCGAACGACTGTTGTACGATCCGCACGTTCGAAGTTTGCCTTGACTGTTTCGTAGTAGCGGCCGTCGCTAGAAAGAAATAAGAGAATAATACCTATTAGCAATCTTTTCAAGAATTTAGAAATCAAATCTCAATTCTTATGGCGATGAGACTCGGATTAACTTTTAATACCGTCCCGGTTTGAATGATCTCCTAAATGTTTACACAGAGTTTAGATGATCGATTTCGATGTCGACAAGAGCAGCTGGGCGATCCTGATGGGGATATTATTTGAGGATAGTGCCGGTTAGAGCTATTCATCATTAATTATTAAGCTCATCCTACGATACATACAAATCAACAACATAAGTCAACAGGATCGATTACATTAGTTCCATACAATTTAGATATTCATGCCAATTCAATTTTTTTGGAATTTCAAGTGTATTGCTTATCATAATATGCTTATTGCCTGCTCTCAACTCAGTGTTCTACATGCACTCACAGTTATTGATAGTTTCCAATGCCTGTAACATTTTCGCATGAAGATTATTGTGTGACAATTACAATTATATCATACTAGCTGAACACGGTGCGAGCGCTGCTACGCTTGCAACTAAATGTATGAAAATTGAATAGAACTGGTACGTTTATGGTTGTCTTTTCGGAATGAGTTTTTTTCTTGACTAAGCAGGGGTTCCAATTTCTTCCAGAACATGCTTCTTAGCCGAGAAATACACGTTTTGTGTTATAGTAACCTGGATAGTTCTCATGTTTGGTAGAAATTTGTGTTTCATTTGTATGGGAGCCCTCCGTTCCAGAGGGGGGTGGTTTCTCAAACCACCATACAATCATTGCCTTCAAAGCCCCTCACATGCCAAATTTGATTCGATTTGCTTGATAAGTGCTCGAGTTATGAAGAAATTTGTGTCTTATGTGTATGAGAACCCCCCCTACCTGAGAGAGAAGAGGTCTCAAACAATCATAAGAACCTTCTCCAGCCCCAAAAACTCCTGCATACAAATTTTCACGCTGATCGGTTCAGAACTTTCCGAGTCTATAAGGGACAGACAGACAGACAGACAGACAGACAGACAGACAGACAGACAGACAGACAGACAGACAGACAGACAGACAGACAGACAGACAGACAGACAGACAGACAGACAGAAATTCATTTTTATATATATAGAAATCCTGCCTTCAAGAACCCCCATATGCCAAATGTGGTTTAATAAGCTTGATTAGTTCTCGAGTTATGCAGAAATGTGTGTTTATTTGAATCCCCCCCCCCCAACCGTCAATAGGGGGAGGGGTCTTGAACTGCCATAGAAACATATCTTGCCTACAAAAACCTCAACATGCCAAATTTGGTTTCATTTGCTTCATTGGCTCTCGAGTTATGCTAAAAATTGTGTTTTATTTGTATGGGAGTCTCCCCTTTCATAAGGCAGAGGGGTCTCAAACCACCATAGAAATATTTCTCTTCTTCAAAAACTCGAGTTTCGAGTCACCTTAGAAACATTTCTTGCCTTAAAAAACCTCAACCTGCCAAATGTGGTTCTACTTACTTGATTAGTTCTCGAGTTATGCAGAAATTAGTGTTGCCGCCCTTTCAGAGGGCGGAGGAGTCTCAAACTACCATAGAAACATTTATCTCCTCCAAAAACCTCCACATGCCAAATTTGGTTCCATATGCTTGATTACACACTCAGATTTTTTTTACAGAAATCTGTAAAACTTTACCGAATTCTCAACAGCTGAACGTTCGGGAATGAGTTCGGTGATTTTATCGATCACTGAAAAAAATTGTAATCCTTCAATGCGATAATTATGGCATTAAAAAATATATGGCATTAGCTCGATCTTAGTAGGGCCCTTTTCAGCTTTAATCCAACATTAATGATGCACTAGACGTAATGCATTCTAGTATAGCTTCGTGGTTACTTGCAGAGATGGCATTTAGCACTAATGTTACGCCAGCGCGTGAGATTTGTACCTTCACAGAGGATACATCCATAACTCAGCGCAGATAATGCAAAGTGCTCTTTTATTCGGTGGTAAATAGACAGAGTGAAAGTGTGCGCCAGTGAGGCTTGGAGTGAGTCAATCACTCTCTCTTTAAAACGACCGCTCTCACGTGCTCTTATCTGTCTTCACCCACGTGCTCTCGCCTGCGATCGCTGCCGCGTACACTTGGGTGAGAGCGCGCTAGTGCTCTCTCTGTGATTCGCTGGTGCGGTTGATAGTGAAAACTTCGTCGGATTTGTAAAAGTGTCCGATAAAAGGAAGCGGGAAGACACATTCTTCTTTCTTCCTTTGTTATGTAGCGCCAAAGCGAATTTGCAATCACTGCTGTATATTAGCAGAAGAGACCACGCCAGTGAGCTCACTGGGGCGCACGCGTCAGGGAATTAATCTGCATTCACTTCTGTGAATTTGAGAGCTCTTCTTCTCACTCTAGAGCGATCGAGTGTTGTGTGAAAAAAAAACCATTTTTTACACTCACATGCGCTATCCGCAAGCAAACACGGTGGTGAATATACACAAGAGAGAAGAGCTCTCGTTGAGGTAGGAAGAGTGTGTTGAAAAATTTAAATCTCTCTTTACCACACTGAGGATATGGACATCACTGGTTACTTGGAGATTATAACATTTTTCGATCACAAATATAATAATATACCCACATTTAATTCATTTTTTAATTTTGAAAAGTGGGCTATTGAAAAAATAATTCCGAAATATTTTGAAATAATAATTGAAATAAAAATAATAATCCCATCGAATCACATTTCTGCTTCACTTTAATAGGCCGAACCGCGGCCACCACCAGGTGTTTCAATCGGTTTTCAGTTAAATAAATTCAACGGGCCGAGTTTGCCAATAAGCAAGGGATTTGAACTTTTAACAAAATCTCAATCTCAAACCTCTCGATGTTTGTTGTGCATTGTTCAATGATGTTTACCACCTGTATGATTTTAATGTAAGCAAGAATACTTTTAAATTAAAGATAAGGGATAGTAATTAAGTCAATGTCTGTGCGTTATATTTTTAATCGAAAACAAAACAATAAATAAATATGTTACTCCAAAATTTAGTTTAATACACGTATAGAAAGGAAAATAAATTTTAAACCCATCTGTATAGATAAAATTTCATTTTTTGTTACGATACGATTGATAAAACGGGACATATTGCTTCGTGTACTAATCGGCCAATAACCGGGTATGAAACCCTATGTCTAAAATATCAATAACAATATGCTGAACGATTCCATTTGAGATGTTGAGATCACTAGCCATCGCTCTAATGTTCACATGACGATAAGTACAGTTTTCTTAATAATTACCACGTTTTCTTCGGTATCACAGTGGCATTACAAGTAAGTTATGTTGCGGTTATAACAACATAATAGAATATCCTACCTCAACCCAAAGAGCTTTCTCCAGCATCTCAACAAACTTCGCATGCTCTAGACATTCTAACTGTAATAGTATAATCATTATAATTCAATTGATATTAGATCTTTTGACTCATTTTAGTCACAAACAAGTTATTGAAACAACTCATGGCGGTTGTGTCGGCGGCTTGATAGTCATTAAGAAAATGGATATAGTACAGACAGACGTCCGACTTCATCTCATTTACCTGTGTAAAAACATGGCTTCCCTCAAGATATCAAGTAGCAATAACTTAATAGATGGCGCCATAGATTTGTTTTTATTGGTAAGGGAAAAATGGATTGCCAGTCAAACTGTCAGATTTAAAGTTGCAATAAGTTGACTAGGCAGCGCTAATGTGCAAGATGATTCCAACGTAGGGAAACTGCCCCCATATAAATCTCATTGTTCCTATATTCATCCTCCGATGAATCAAACAATTGGTCATTTGAACGATCGGTTTCGTTTTCTAATAATGTTTGCTTACGTTAAATAACTACAACAAACATTACTAACTAATCCTGTCACGTGTATATCGTTTTATTTCAAGTAGGATGAATTGCAAAGTGATGAGATTAATATAGGTACATCTTCCCTAATTAGATTTGATTTAACACAACAAATTTGATTTGTTCTGTTCGAGCTTAAATGTCTGCGGATATATTCATTGGCTCAAGAAGTACCAGCACATCGGACCCAAGCTTGGTCCCAAACTTAAAAAATCGCCCCTAAAACATAACTCAAATCGAAGAACACCTCAAATATTCTGTTAAATTAACAAAGCAAATCAAAACAAAAACAAAGATTCTAGTACCGAAAAACACAAGAATAACAAGGGCACTTGAGACCAAGGGGCTCTATAACAGTTAGCCAATTTTACCATTAATAATGGAGCGACCTATCATAATTTAACACAATTACGGCACCGACTTTTTATTGGGACCAGATTGACTGGGGTAAGAGGCAACCACGCTTACCACTACAGCACCGGCGCCGTCATTCACGAAAAAGTGTTTGTCTAAAGGTGTCAAAAATGAGTCTGTTGCATTTATAAGGTTATTTGAAAATTTCCTTCTGTCAAGTTTAAGTGAAAATTAATTTGAATTCTCCAAATCACCCTAAATCGCAAGTGCAATAATATCCGAAAAAAAAAAAGGGGGGAGATAATACTTGTGATAATCAAGTCTGAAATTGTGTAAAAGTTCTCAAAGCGCTCAGAGCCTAAACCTGTTGACTGCGATCGAACTCCGCATTGGCTCTATGCAAAACTTTTATAGAAAATGTTTTGGTTGTTATTGTTCATCCGTTCTGATTCTATTACCTTTGAAAACAATATTAAGCTTCTATTTGTAACCGTGCGTTGAAGGATTTCTCATCGTTTGGTATAATAAGTCGACTCATTAGTGACAGATTTATGAGCGTTCAAAATTTTGCAGCATTTCGTAACGCTACTGATTGTTAGTTTCTGCAATCGTACCCCATAACAGTAAACATAAACGTAGTCGTATGTCAAAATCAAGTTGTTTTGCTTAAATACGGCTGAGTAATGCCAACAATCAATATGCAACTAGCGATTTGAAATTGGTTCTTATTTTTATTTATTTGTCGTCAATCAATAGTAGACCGTTTTGTTACAATAGTGCTTACATTTTATGTTTCACTTATATATACAATACGCCTTAGGAAACTAACACATCAGATTTGCATTTTTAATGTTTTGAATCGTTCGTCATTATCTAATTGAATTGAAGTATTGTTTTAGTTTTGTTTTGGTCATAGTAAAGTCTACATTTTCTCCATGCTTATTGTAAGTTGCCATCATCTGATTCAGAGGTACAAATTTGGCGTAATTTGTACGATGATGGCTTGTAATAAATATATTTCTATTTCGTAGTTGCCGCGACGGTATGTAAAAATTAAGTTTTGACAAAAGTTCTGCTGAATCAACGCGTTGCGAAACAATGTCATTTACGAATGATACTAATGCAAATTCACGGCGCTCTTTTAATGATTGGATGCTGATGAGCATGCAGCGGGTTTCATAAGATGGAAACGGAAACCTTGTCCAACCTAATTTACGAAGTGCATACAGTAAAAATTGCTTTTGTACCGATTCTAGTCGTTCTTCATGGGTGACTGAAAATGGTGACCAAACCACGCTACAATATTCCAGTATTGACCTCACATATGCAATGTACAATGTTTTTATTGTGTACGGATCATGAAAATTGTAACAAAAACGTTTTATAAATCCAAGCATATTATTTGCTCTGTTGATGATAGTATTGTAATGCTCAATGAAAGTTAGTTTCGAGTCCAAGATAACTCCTAAATCCCTTGTTCTTTTACATTTCTCAACTGGCTGATTCCCTAGATTGATAGTTATGTCTGGGGTGTTTCGTTTCCTACTAAAAGCTATCGAATTACATTTCTTTACGTTCAGCTGTAAGAGACTTTTGTTGCACCAAATATAGAAATCATTTATTTCTTTCTGGAATGTCATGATATCTTCTTTGTTTCTTATTTCTAAAAATAGTTTCATGTCATCAGCGTAAATAAGAAATTTAATGTTTTTGAGAATAAAGGAAATGTCATTTACACTGTCACTGTTGTAGAACCCCTTGGTCCGAAGTACACCTTGAAGCCAGCACCTAACTATACATATTTGCGCCTTTGTTTTGATTTGCTGTGTTATTTTGACAGAATATTTGAGAGTGTGTTCGTGTGAGTTCATTATTAGGGGCGTATTATCATATACTAACTATAAGACCAGTAGGTCCCGAACAAATACGATATTCTTCTTGGCTCAGTCAGTACTAGCACATCGGTCCCAAGCTCAATGATTCGCCCCTAACAAGGTAACTCATACCAACACATTCTCAAATGTTGTGTCAAAATAACATAGTGAATCAAAACAACAACCAAGACACTAGTACCGGAAGGTACCGAAAAGCGCAAGAATTATTGCAAGGTGCAGACTGCAAGGTATACTTCGGACCTAGGGGTTCTACAACAGTGAACCAATTTCAAATCGCTAGTTGCACATTGATTGTTGGTATTATTAAGCTTGGGACCGATGTGCTAGTACTGACTGAGCCAAGAAAAGAATCGTATTTGTTCGGGACCTACTGGTCTTAGAGTTAGTCTATGGTAATGTCCTTAGCGTGCCCTTAAACTCTTAATTTATGTACACGAATGACTTATGAAAAGGAAATAGATAGCTGTTAAAAAATCTTTTCTCGAAGAATTTGGCTTGAGTGTTCCGGAAGATGACAGCATGGAAAAAAGTGAACGGCCATCAAACATGTCTTTAACGGTAGCAATTGTAATTCATGGCACATTCTACAGCACAGCATATCCGTATACGATGTGATCTCCAGGAGTATAATGTGGAGAACCTATGAAAATGTTGTCATTCCACTGCATACTGCTGAAATCGTTAGGGTTACCAAGCATGACATAGACAAACAGCATGAGTAGAAAACAATGACTACTTGATGATGTTGGTTCACGTCAAGTTGAACCCACAAAGCTGCATCAACATCTGCGATGACAGTTCATCCCTCAAATGATAGGAGTAAAGGCCCGAACGGCAGCGGAAGAGCCCAAGAGCCTAAACCTGCGTGTCGGATAGAAAACCGATTAGATCAAAGTTGATTCCAATTGGACATATCGCCGTCATTTGCGATAACTGTCAAACTTGCCGTTTCCGTCCATATTGCGTTTGGGCCTTAACTGACCAAACAAAATAATAACGGAAGCGAAACGGCAACTTCAGCGCAAAAGATCTGAGTAAGCCTGCTTGTCAGAAAGAAAGGTAGATTCTAATTGGATAACGAGATAACGAAATCATTTGCAACAACTGTCAAACTTGCCTGTAGCCGTTCCGTTTCCGTTCACATTGCGTTTGGGCCATAACGCGTTCAAAGTTGCCATTCCAGCAAAATCTCTCCATGGCGACTTCACTTGAATAATTTCACAGTCGACACTGATCAGTTCTGAAAATTTACAGTTCTGAGCAGAAGGACAAGAACAGATGTAGACATAAAAAACGTGGCTGCCCGTCGATCCCTTACATGGAAAATACTTGCAGAGGATCTACAAGCACTGAGAATTCTCGAGAGACTTTTGCTTACTGCTTAGGACCATCTCCGGCGGTTTATATGTAAACGGCCTATGGAGGACAAGAATGAATCATTAACTCACACAAATACATATCATAGAATCCTGAAAGTTGGAAAAGCTGGAAGAATACTATGGGCCGATAAAAGATGCAGAGGCGTGCAGCGAGCTAGACCACGTGGAGCAAGATCTACACGCAACAAAAAAAAAACCGCAGTAGAAACTACCATTTCGAGGGTTAAATTAATCGCAAACATCAACAACTTTCACCTGACTATAAATGCGTTTGATTTTACCATGCCTGCGATTAGATCGACCATGGTGCGGTTGATATCAATATGAGGTCTGTCAAATATACCACAAATGTTGAAGGTTTTACCATAAACGTAGTAAATTTGACTAGAATTTCATGGTAGTTTTAAAGATAGACATAGTCGGGTGAAATGGTAGTTTTTACTACAAGATTTTTTTCTGTGTAGGAAGTGTGGGACACTCGAGGACGGGGAGGCAAGCGGCATGCGACCGAGTTTCATGACGTGCATGAGTAAGTAAATAAGAAATTTCTGTCTCACCTCTGCATCACAATTTGAAAAATAATAAATGAACTATTCAGGTTGGTATTACCCATTTTTTTTGTTCACATGCAATGTCTAAATTGTAATGTTTTTTGAAAATATGTGGGACAGCCTTCTTGAGTGAAGATATGACTCAAAAGTCTTTCCTCTGTCCCACATATCATTAAGACTTAAGTCGAATGGAAATATTTTGAATGGGATAAATGAAACTAAATTAATTGTATGGTACACACTTAGAAAATTTTACAGTATTCGGTAATTGTTTAATTCGATTTAACGGATTTCGGTAAAATTTGACAAGTTCCGGTAATTTTTTTATCGGAAGACTGTAAAATTTCACCGAAATCCGGTAAATCGGATTACCGAACGTTCAGCTGTTGAAAGTTCGGTAAAAAATTACCGAATACTATAAAATTTTCTAAGTGTGTATGGTTTGTGAATTAAGAAAAGACGAAAAATAGACTTACCTCAGAACCAAGCATCGCAACTTCAAACATTTCACGCGCAGCATATCAATGGCTTTCTGGCTCTTATCGGAGAAACGCAGGTTCTCTGGATCCCATCGCAGCTCCAATCGCTCGAGGGCGGGGCAAGACGTTCCAATCGTATCCATCAGCTGATCAACGTGAATATTACCTCCCAGCCTTTCGGTAGTTCCCATCACTATGATTTTAACGTTGACCAAAATCGGCAGAATCGTCATCCACAGTTGATCGGTAATGTGTGTCATTCCAGATAGCACACAAGCTTGCAGCTGTGCGCCATAACGGGTAATAAATCTTCCCAAAGCTTCATCAGAAATGTTATCCGAAGAGTCAATGTCCAGAGCGAGTAGAGTTTTTGGATTGCCTCCTTCGGCCCAAGCCTTAAGAACAGAATCGTTGAATCCATTGATTTGTCCAGCACTCAAAAAGCGCAAAGTGGGAATACGGGTTAGCACATCAATAAGGCATTCTGTGGATAAATCGGTTCCGGATATGTCAAGTTCCTGGACGGAACATTTGTCCCATTCGGCTTGCATTACATATTCCGATTTGAGATCGGTACCATTCATTAGCAAGCACTTGAGTTGCTTGGAGCGGGCAAGTAGGGGCTTCAGTGTAGAGCCAGTTACTTTACTGCAATAATTGACAGCCAAGCATTCCAGTTGGATACAATTGGAGCTGAAGGCGTCAATGTGTGAGTCATCGATGAAGTTGATGCCGTATAAATTGATCACACGCAGGTTTGGTGTAGCTGACTTGAGCTTGTGAACGTTTATAACTTCGTAGATTTCCTCCTCTTCCTCTTCGCATTTTTCGTAAGTACCGATCAAGTGCAAGACTTCTAGACCGTTAATGAAGTTATAAATTTTGCGCATAAAACCCTCCATGAAGATTACCTCCGACAGACAAATGCACATATAGCGCAGCTTAGCCGGGAAGGCTTGCATCTCACTGAAATCGTGGAGCTGCATCGCTGAAATACAAAATAGTTTTAAAGTTTGGTTTGTTCAAAAACTGGGTTATAGAATTGTCTTACCAGTCGAGAAATCCAGAAGCATATGTGTCAAGTTTGGACATTTGCTGGACAGCTCATGCAGTACGGTATGCGTGATAAGCTCAATTGGAAGTTCGATGTATCGAAGTGATGCACCAAAGCGTACCGAAATCATCTGAAGCAACTGCTCCAAGGAGCCTACGTGTAGACCGGACACTTCTGGGCGCAGCGACACGTTTTTCCACAGCTTGGTGTCGTATGCGATCGTACGCCAACGACGACAGACTATTGCCATGCGACATATCTCCAAGTGGCTGAGATACGAAAAGATATGCAAGATGACCTTATCCGGAAGTTTCTCGATGGACTAGAAAAATTATTTAGAAAAAGGATTAGCATTTGTTTTGAATGTTGGATACAGTGGTACATTATATAATTTAAGAACATTATTAAGCCCATAAAAAGCAATGAAATATTACAGAACTGTCACACACAGACCGTATTGGCGAAGGGGCTTTTTCCGTCCTCGGTGAAATACAGTTGGGATGCTTCCAGCGCAACCTGATTCCATACGTCACTAGAGAGATCCATCGCAAAAAATTACTGGATACAGATTAAGCACGGAACAAATCAAAACAAATGCCACAGATTTAACCCGAAAGGTTAGAAGGTATGGAAATTTCACTTAGAAAGGTCTGTCGTTCTTGTATGAGTGTGAAAATTTTCTACAAAATTTCCCGCAGCTCTCATGTGCTAAGAGAGCGGGAGAGCTTAAATTAATATCTGGGAACATGAACTTGGTGAACCAAACAGTCAGTGTTAGACGCCGAACGCATAGTTTGCCGTACATTGTATTTGAGCTGGTATGCGTAGGAGAGTGGAGTCTAAATTTAAACCTCTCACGCGTGCGACTCATCCGTGGCACACGAGCGCGCAGGCGCACTTCACTTTCACGATTATTCACGGTTAGTTTTGGGATGCAAATAAATACACAGATAGGGGAACAATATTTCTTACCGGACAAAAGTATACAACTTCTTGATTTTCATTCTCTTATCAACTGTTTAAGGTAATACGGTAGGGAAGTTTGGGGTAATTTGGACACCCTATGGAAGACAGTGATTATTTTTAAATCAGTGGTTTCTATGTTACAAACATGTCATCATACGTTGATGTATATCTGTTTGCATGGAATCAGTAGTGATAAATCAAAATCTATAAATATCAAACTACAGATTTTGTTTATCTAATTTTTTTGTATGAATAAAAGAAAAATTTTTTTTGGGGGAGAGGTTTTTAATTTTTGTTAAAAGTGGATAGCATATGTTTTTTAAAAAAAAAAAAATTTTATTTTTTTTTTAACATATAAAAAATGAGTTCTTACATCGCAAGAGTAAAAATCCACCTATTATAAGTTAATAACTCGAAAAATACGAGTGCTATTCTAAACATTTTCATGTAAGCTCTAGTTACTCTATTTGCAAAAGTGTCATAAGCTCATAATATTACAAATGGCTCAATTAATTCTCAAACTTTCTTATTCTGAGAGATAGGAAAAAAAAGTTTAACAAATTTACAGAATTTAGGAAGTTTGAAAACTTTGTAGAACATTACTTCAATATAACTCGTCTAAAAACATGTTTTTCTTACAAATTTTGAAAATTATAAATTTGCCAGACTTACTGCATTAGGCGAAACAAGAATAGCACCACCATGTTTTTTTTAACAATATTTTCGTACTTCGTAGTTCGTAACCAACAAGCATTAACATATGCAGTAAATCAACCCTAAATCTGCATTTCAGATGCTACAAGTATTATATTAGCATTATATCAGCATCTTGCATGCTATATGTTGTAAAGTTGGATTTCAAATGCTTTTTAAATGCTTGTAGTCTGTAATAAGCATTTTGAATGCAAAATAGCATTGATAAAGCATTTTCATAGCATTGCAGTAAAGCAGCCGTATATTGGGCCAAAAGCGGCATTTATGTTGCATTTAAGGTGACTTAATTGCTTGATAGGCTGCCGTAAAGACGCTTTGAAACTGCTTATTGGTTACCTAGGGGAAGGGGGGGGGGGAGCCCCGCCCCCCCCATTTAACAACCCCCAAAACCCCCACCCCCCAACCTCCAACGCACCCGCCACCACATGAAAAAAAAATAATTTCTGGCAACACCTACACCAATCGAATGTTTGTTTTCTCACTGTTTTGATTCCCCCTCGCCTGCAATGATGTTATTTAGATGATGCATAAGTGTGCGGGTATTAAACGTCAAAAAGGTCCATGGTTGACAAAAAGCATAAATTTTCGATTGTAGTATTGCCAGATAAGTTCAAACACAGAAACACCTCCGACACCCAACACATCTTCTGACACACTGAAACACAAACACAACGTGGCAGAGTGACTTACCCCCTGAGGTAGTCGGTATTGATTATTTTTGGTTTGGTTCATTATGTTGCTACTATTGTGGAACTTTTATAGTTAAGTCAAGGCGTGTCTAGAAAGTTGTGTCAAACAACTAAGACTAGAAGTGGCCTAAAAGACTGGGAAAGTCCATCTTGACAAAGTGGCATAAATTGAACCGATTGAATTTTGCAGGAAAATACATTTCATGGACGGACGAATGGAATAATATACTCTTTTCGGAAAAAAAACGAAGTTTAACCTTGGCGGTCCGGATGGCTGGCAATATTACTGGCACGATCTGTGCAAAGATTTACTTTACTTTACTTACTATAATTTAGTTTCTTTACTTTACTTACTCAACTTAACTTACATTACTTTAATTGATTTAGTTTACTTACTTTACTTAATTTACTTTACTTACTTGACTTTAATTAATATACTTTACTTACTCTACTTTACCTGCCTTACCGTACTTGCTTTACTTAACTAGCTTTATTTTTTACCTTTAGTTTGCTTACTTTACTTTGCCTACTTGGCTCTACTTAATTTCTTTAATTTCTTTACCTTCTTTACTTTACTTTACTTACTTTACTTTACTTTACTTACTTTACTTTACTTACTTTACTTACTTGACTGTACTTACTTTACTTTACTTACTTTACTTTATTTTACTTACTTTACTTTACTTCACTTACTTAACTTTACTTACTTTACTTTACCTTACTTACTTTCTTTACTCACTTTACTTCACTTACTTTACTATACTTGACTTATTTAACTTGACTTACTTAACTTTACTTACTTTACTTTACCTTACTTACTTTCTTTATTCACTTTACTTCACTTAATTTACTATACTTGACTTACTTAACTTGACTTACTTAACTTTACTTACTTTACTTTACTTATTTTACTTTACTTACTTTTACTTACCTTCCTTACTTTAATTAATATAATTTTCTTTACCTACTTTTCTTTACTTACTTTACTTTATTTACCTTACTTTACTTACTTGACTCTACGTACTCTACTTTACTAACTTAACTTCACTTATTTTACTTCACTTACTTTATTATACTTACTTTACTTTACTTACTTTACTTTACTAACTTAACTTTACTAACTTAACTTTACTAACTTTACTTTACTAACTTTACTTCACTTACTTTACTTCACTTACTTTGCTTTACTTACTTTAATTTACTTACTTTACTTTACTAAATTTATTTTAATTACTTGACTTCACTTGCTTTACTTTACTTGCTTTACTTATTAACTTAACTTTCTTTACTTTATTCAATTTACTTTACTTACCATACTTTACTTATTTCACTTTATTTACTTCATTTTACTTACTTTACTTAACTAGCTTTACTTTACTTACTTTACTTTACCTACTTCTCTTTACTTATCCTACTTTACTCTTTTTGCTTTACTTACTTTACTTTAATTACTCTAATTTACTTACTTTACTTTACTGGACTTTACTTTACTTTTACTTATTTACTTACTTTACTTTACTTTACGCACTTTACTTAACTTATCTTACTCTACTTACTTTACTTTACTTTGCCTACTTTACCTTACTTACTCTACTTTACTTATTTTACTTTACTTAATCTACTTACTTTACTGTAAATACTTTACTTAACTTACTCAACTTAACTTACCTTACTTTACTTACTTTACTTACTTAACTTTACTTACTTTACTTTTACTTTACTTTACTTTACTTCCTTTACTTTCCTTACTTTACTTTACTTACTTTTGCTGGTCCAATGTCCCTTCAGGACCATATCTGCGCCGCAATGTTTCGCCAGCAAACTCGGTTTAGGGCTACTGGTCTCCAGTTTCTCGAGCGTCCTACACTTCCTAGGTCATGCTCCACTTGGTCTAACCACCGAGCTCGCTACGCTCTCCTGTGTCTTGTACCGGCCGGATTCAATGCAAACAGTATTTCGGAAACTCCAAGTGCGTCAAAGAGGACCTCGAGCATTGTACACGTTTCGTGCCCGTAGAGAACTACTGGTCTTATCAGCGTCTTGTACACGGTACATTTAGTACGGGTATGAAGTTTACCAGACCTTAGGGTATTGTGGAGTCCATAGTAAGTACGACTTCCGGCTATAATGCGTCTCAGAATTTTCTCTGCTGCAGTCGTAATCCGTCGCCACCAATGATCCGAGGTACACAAACTCATCTATCACCTCGAACTCACCTCCGTCGATAATCACAGTTTTGCCTGTGCGAGCTCTAACGCGCTTGATTCCACCTGCCAGCAGATACTTAGTATTCGACGTGTTCACCTTTAAACCAACCGTTTCTACTTTACGGTTCAGCCTGGTGTACTGCTCAGTAACCGCCTGGAACGTTCTTCTGACAATGTCCACGTCGTCAGTGAAGCAAATGAACTGTCATTATTCATTGTTTATTCATAATCGTGCCCCGCATCTTAAAGCTTACACGTTGCATACCACCTTCTAGTGCAATGTTAAAAGGACGCAGGAAAGACCATTGCCTTGCCGAAGTCCTTTGCGTGTTTCTGCTGTCAGTCTAGTTAGTTTCCTGGGATAACCGTTCTCGTCCATAATCTTCAACAGCGCATCACGATCAATAGTATTGTATGTCGCCTTGACATCGATGAATAGGTGGTGCATAGGAATTTGATATTTGGAACACTTTTGGAGGATCTGTCGCAACGTAAAAACGTTAAAGCAAACGAAAACTCTTGTCGATCACTCGTCCGTCCTGCGCCATTCAGTATTTTGACCATATCCAGGTAGTGGTGCGAATCGATTTTTGCACCGTGATAAGTCCTGACGTCTAAAATATAAGAGACCATATTCTTGGAGGTGGCGAAATCGATGAATCTGAGGCCGTTTTCATTCGTATGCTGGTGTGCGCTGAACTGTTCTATAACCGGTCTGAATTCCTCCTCCTGGCCGACCTAAGCAGTGAGATCTCAGAAAACGATTTTGTTGTCATGACTTGAGTAGCTTTCGTATTCTCGTTCCAGTTTCGCGTAAAAAGCGTCTATATCGTCATCGTCACCTCCTATGTGAGGGCTGTGCACGTTGATTATGCTGACATTGAAGAAAACGGGCTTTGGTTCTCAGTTTGCACATTCTGTCATCGATTACCTACCACCCAATCACGTGTTTTTCTGCATTTTGCCCCACGATAAAAGTTGTAACTCCTGTAGATGGTATAACCAGCGGCTGTATAGTCCTGAAGAAAACGGATATAGTTTTTGACTCAGGAATAGCGAATCAAAACAAAAACTAACTAGTACCGAAAAGCGCAAGAATGTGTTGCAAGGTACACGTTTTCGTTGCCTGGGTCTATATCGATTGTTCCGGTCTCTATTAACATTGTGTGTTGCCTGTACTTATGATTTTTACGACTGGCCTGTAGGGCCTGCACCAGATCCCTATCATTCCGGAGGACCATCGTGCACAGCAATGATTGGAGTCTCACCATGTCACGAGTACGATGATCAGCCGCCATTACACTGGAGAACAGACGCTGTATTGAACCGCCCCTAACATGGAGAACATACGCTCGGATAGGCTGCACCTTTCGACCCGGAGGCCCGCAGGTTAGTATAAGCCGGAACTTTGGTGGCGTTACTCTGATGGTTTGAGGACCATTTTCACTTCGAAGAAAGCGTCCATAGGTGCAGATCTCAACGAGGTTGAAGTAAGAGCATTACATTGAAATGCTAGAGAAGTTTCATCGAACGCGCCGAGTCCTTGGTGAGTCCAGACTCAATTTTCCAGTCAGATAATGCTGCTATTTGCAATATCAATTCCAATTCCGTTTGACTAAAGCCTGGTTTGCTGACAAAAACATAGATGTCCTCGAGGGGCCAGCTTGTTCTCCGGATGTTAGTCCCATAGAAAACCTATAGTCAAGTCTTGCTCGTCGTGTTTATGAAAATGGTAACTTGACAACATAAAGATACAGAAATGTCGTGTTCGGGAATGCTGGGAACAGATGAGGCAGGATACGGTGGAAAAATTGGTTTTATTCATGAAATCATGGCTTATTGAAGGTATTCGAAACAATGGAAGCTTATTGCAAAGTTCATCTTTAACAAGTTAATTTTTTTTCAAATAAAATCTAAATTTCATTAAAAGCTAAATGTTATTATTCTACAATATTCCCACCATAATATACTAAACCGTGGCGAAAAAAATTGTAGTAGCATTCAAAATCCAATTGAGCATATAGTTGTTAAAAACCATGGTGGAGCTATTCTTATTTCGTTCAGTGGATGTTCAACGCAAATGCAATGTATGATTTTTTATGTAATTTAAAGCATCTTAAATTTACCAACACAAATAAACAGTGACACTGCCAACCAACTTGAAATTTGAATTGAAACTCCAGAAACATCTTCAAACAGCGAACAAAAAGTTAATATCTGCTAGCTGCCAAAGCGGTTCTTTCATTTACTATTGCATTTCTACCCACTTACCCATGGTAACAACAATTCATTGACGTAAGTAATTAAAAGAAAGCTGGAAAACGACACTTTCCAAGATATTGCGCCTATTCATTTAACCCCTGGTGTCCAAATGATCCCAAATTTCCTCTTTGTTACGAAACTTTTGTCTTTAGTTTGTTTGCCTACCGATTTTTGGGGGTAAACATTTCAGTTTGTTGTGTATTGACTTTGCTGAAACCAGGGGATTAGTCACTCTGCCACGTTGTGTTTGTGTTGATTGTGTTTCGAGGTGTCGGAAGGTGTTTCTGTGTTTCAACATACCTGTCAAAACTATAATCAAAAATTTATGCTCATTGGCAACCATTCCACCAACCAGCTGGAAATGATTTAAACATGCGTTGAAGTGGTGCCAGCAATCATGGAAATTTATCATTCATGTGGTAGCGAGGTATTGAAAGAGTATTGAAGTGTGTTTTTGAAGGTGTGAATATATGGTGGCCGAGTGACTTACTCCCTGGCTGAAACTGTCTTTTTCAATGCGCTAGTGGCTGGTCAATAATTTTGAAATTACTGATTGATTTGATAAATCTGAATTACTGTACATATTTTCCTGAAGCGTTGAAGTATTGATGTGACCCAAATTTTGAAAATCAAAAACAATTACACCTTAGGTCTCCTATAGATCAAAAAAATAACATCACGAGGTGGTATACTTGTTTCCGGTACAACTATAAGTGACGAATCAACTAGAGTGAGCTTCGGCATCAAGTTAACATTTATGATTTCGATGCTCTATGGAAACTTTGTTGTGGAATTTACCGTATCGAAGAAGCTATTGAGGAAAATCTGAAATGAGAAGCATGTTTCCGGAGGTAAGGTTTAAAATTGATAAAGCAAAACAGACATTGATCAACAACAAATATGTATACACAAACACATCTCTTACGAACAACATTTATCGATGGGATGAATCTGCACGATAACGCGAAGGGATGGCGGAAAGGTTGGTCAAAACTTGAAGCATCTCACTGGGGATTGGTACTCACTGTTCGACTCTTGCGATAGTTACTATTGAAGCTGTCCTCTCGAATAAGATTCGAGGATATATCTATTAAACTCCATGAATCCATGTTTGAAGATTAGAGCGTTATACTAACTGAAAATAATTTAGCATCTAAAATAAGATTGAAAGTATTCCAATATGGAATAACCAACAGTTTACCCCTATATATTATATGCATGACATACTCTGACATAGGAACTATAACTACGGGTTGCTCAAAAATCTTGCCAAAACTGTGGCACCAACCAAACAAGCAAAAGATCTGGTAGAATGTAAATTTCTGGCTTATCATTCATCCTGAAGAAATGGTGTCTTTGGAAATGTTGGTTGATTTGAAAGCCCCTGCTTTTAATAAGATGAATGCTTAGCGCCTCATCGAGTCGCATCCGAAGTTTAATTTGTTTCAGATGTAAACTCATAATTTGTTTCTTTGGCAATTCTTAAGAAAATATCAGAACAAGAAGTTTTGCTTAATACACCGGTTGTTTTTTTGTGTGTTTTATTGAAATGTAAAGCTTTTCTGTGTGAATGACGCCTTTATAAAGGTTTTATCATCAACTTATTTGAAATATACTATAAAAATATTTGAAATTTTACTACTCATAAATTTTAAGAACAGAACGCAAAATTCAAATGATGTAAAAATGAATAAGATGTGATAGGGTAAGTCATCCAGTTTTGGCAGTAGTTAGTATGCATAAATCTGCATGCCACAGATATGAAAGTTCAGAGACTTGACGAACTTTCCCCAGGTCTCTGCGAATTGTGAAGTTTGCATGCACACCAAATAATCTTAACTGATTCCAGCAACAGTTTTTGCTGAAAACAAATCAGCTAAACACTTGTTGCTGTTATACCAGCATATCTTCAAACAAATAACTGAAAAGCAGCAACGATATTTACTGAATATCCTTCAGCATTCATATTTATGCTATTAACCAACATTCTTTTTGACATTTTGGGGAATCCAGTAATATTTACCGAAAATCAGCAAATATTTTCTTACTGATTGTAGATTAGTAATTAATATTTACTGAAGACCAGTAAACTATTTTGCTTGTCAACTTCAAACGTCACAACAGTTTGTTTTCTCTTTTCGTTTATGACTAGAATTTTTAATGATCGTATGAATTTTGGTGATTTTGGAGAATTTAGAATTAATTATGGATGGGGAGTGGTTGTGGACGCTCTGCAAATCAAGGAAAATCTTGATTTTGAAGAACTGTTTCGTGAGTAGAAATAATTTATTCATTACATTTTTGTTTTCCAGGCAAGATGGCCACTGTGTTGAAATGCTTTCACTGTGCAAACCCCATCAACAAGGCACACAAAAGATTGCGAATTTGCGAATAGGATGCGGAAGGACATGTGCCGCATTATGCACCTTAACGTCAACAGCTGAATACGGGTCCGAGCAATCGGTGAAGACCAGAGCTACGAAACAGAACTCAGCGACTATTGGAAGCTCGGTAGGTGGAACTGCAGATCCCACTATTTCACCGGACGCACTCGAATTCTTGCCGATGTACTTAAGGATCGCAAGTTTGCCTCCAAGAATATGGCCATTTGTAGCACCTATTTTCAGCACAGCCTGCAGTATAAGTACACCTGGAGATCACCTCAGTAGACAGAATCCCAAATTGACCAAGTTTTTATTGATGGGTGACACTTCTCCGACTTAATCAACGTCTACATGGTGATTGAAAACCGCGATCAAAACTATTCCCGCCTATTCCGGGGGAAAAAACGCCGCCTGGAAGAAGCGGATTGTAAAGAAGTTGAGCATCTGCACCGTACTCAAGGCGCGCGGAAGTTCTATCAGAAGCTCAAAACACATCTCGCAAATGTTTTGTGCAACAAGCAGAAATGTATAGGGATGAAGATGGATGGAATTCTGACGAATGTACGTGAGGGAATTGATAGGCGGGAGCAGCACTACAACGAACACCTGAATGGTGCAGAGGACTCAAACGAAGAAGACCAAACATCGGAAGAAATGACTAAGTCAGCACGGTTGACAATGGGAACAAACCAGCTCCCACGCTGAGAGACATGTTAAGGATGCTATACAACAGCTCAAGAACAACAAAGCGGCTGGCAAGGATGGTATGGAAGCTGAACTCATCAAGATTGATCCGTAGAAGCTGTATATCTGTCTGCATCGGCTGATAGTCTGAATCAAAACTACCGGAGGAGTGAAAGTAAGAGGTTATATGCCCCATATACAAGAAGCGCGACAAGTTGAAGTATGAGAACTATTGAGCGGCCACAATCCAAAATGCCACCTATACAGTGCTATCCTAGATTATCTTCCGTCGTCTATTGCCAGTCTATTGTCAGACCGGTTTCTCCGACGGGCGCTCGACAACGGACCAGATCTTCATTGTACGGAAAATCCTCCAAAAATGCCGCAAATAGCAGGTTCCGATGCATCATCTGTTCTTCGATTTTAAGAGCTATGGAGAATGATGGACAAAAACAGCGTTCCCGGCAAGCTCACAAAACTACGATGGACGCAAAACTACGTGAAGATTTCTGGAGAACATTCAAGCTCGTTTGAATAACATCGGGGATCACGACAAGATGATGGACTTTGATGTCTGTTGTTCAGCACTGGGCTGAAAGATGTCATGCAAAGAGCCGGGCCTAACAGCCGAGGTACGAATTTCACACGCTCCAGCCAACTTGCTTGTTTCGCGCATAATATGAATGTTGTTGGGAGAAAACTTGGAACAGTGGCAGAACTGTACATCCGGCTAAACGCGAAGCAACGATAATCGAACTGGCGGTGAATGTGTCGAAAACAAAGTACATGCTAGTAGGAGGCACAGAGGAAACAACCTAGACGGAGCTACCTTCAAGGAATTCGTCTACCTCGGATCCTTAATTACGGTAGACAACGACAACAGCCGTGAAATCCGAAGACGCATAATCAGTGGAAGTTGTGCCCACCATGGGCTCCTGAAGAACTTGGGGTCAAAAATGAATTCACCCCCGCACTAAATGTACCATGTGAACGCTGATAAGACCGGTGGTTCTCTACGGGCATGAGACGTAGACAATGCTCGAGGAGGACCTACAAGTACTTGGTATTTTCGACCATCGCGTGCTTAGGATCATCTTTGGCAGTGTGCAGGAGAACGGTGTGTAACGGCGAAGGATGAACCAGGAGTTAGCCCAACTCTACGGCAAAACCAGCATCCATAAATTGGCGGAAGCTGAAAGGGTACGTTGGGCATGTTGACATAGATTCCAGCCAACAACCCTGCAAAGATGGTGTTGGTCTCCCATCCGGCTGGTACAAGTAGACAGCAAGATCTGGCGAGTGTGGGTCGTCAAGAGGATGGAGAAAGGCAGCCGTGAACCGAGTACATTGGTGAAATATTGTAGACGAGTTTCTGACATTGTAATGACACCAATCAAATGAAATGAACTTTACGAATTAAATGTTAAGTTAGTTCAAAGTATTGCTTCAGCTCCATCCCATTCAATCGATTGCTCATTAGTTCCTGATTCAACCCTAAGCCCCCTCCAAAATCGAGCTCAATTGGTGAACTGATTGCAAACTCGAACTGCATTTGGCCCTTTGAAGTTTCTATGGAATTACTATGGAAAAACCTAACTTTGCATTCTCTTAGCTCTTTGGCATAGTAACATATAGAAATGTTTACGAATGTTTACGAAATGTGCTCACGAGAAATTATTCAATCAATAACATTACCCAATCTTCGTCAAGTAAATAATTTATTAATTTGTTTCTGATTTGCCAACCTGTACTGTGCGCCGCATTGAACTGTTTGCCAAATTGATTTTGTGTAATGAGTGTATCGAAAATAAGCTATCCACAAACTTCCTTTCAAATTATGTTGAAAACCGATATTTTATTCATACAAAAAATTGATCCTTTATTGTACGAGGTTAAACTTGAACATAATGAAGACCGGATGAAATTTAAGTTATTCCTCTCACGAATTTTCGAACTTTGGATCGAATGCTCTTCACCAAGTTCCGGACAAGTGTTGCATCGCATTTTTTGGACGCTTGAGCCCAAATTTTTTGAACTCCTGCATGTTCCCAGCTGCCTTACCAGTCTTCTTGAAGACCCTCTTCACGATTGCCCAGTAACGTTCGATGGGTCGAAGCTGAGGGCAATTTGGTGGATTGATATTTTTCTCAACGAAATCTATACCCTTTTCCGCAAGCCAATTGAGAGTGGTTTTGGCATAGTGAGCCGACGCTAAATCCGGCCAAAATAGTGGAGGTGTACTATGCTTCTTATATAAAGGCAACAATCTCTTCTGGAGACACTCAGATCGATAGATTTCCGCATTTATAGTTCCGGTAGTGTAAAAAATGGTTGATTTCAAACCACAGGAACATATTGCTTGCCATACCAGTACCTTTCAACCGAATTTCTCCACTTGAATCGACTTGTCCGCATCGCTCACATCCTCCCCAACGACGGCAGTAAAGTATTGTGGACCTGGAAGGGTTTTTGAGTCCTCCTTTACACAGGTCTCATCGTCCATCAAAACGCATGCATCCGGACGCTGCAAAAGACGCGAATACAATTTCCGGGTTCTGCACTTTGTTTCGAGATTTTCTGCTTCTTGTAGGTCTTCAGGTGTTTTCGCCTCTTGATACGCTGGATCATTCCGACACTCGTTCCTGCTTCTTTGGCCAAATCACGTATTGACATTGATTTGTTCTTCATGATTAGAGATACCACTTTCTGCTCCAGTTTCGGGTTGGAAGAACCGGGTTGGATTTGAACCGCACAAACAAGTAAACAAAAGAAAGCTGACAGTCAAACGCACAGCATGCAGTGTTCAGAGCATAAAAAAACCATCACAAATACATGCGTACAACGCAAATGTATGTGGATAGCTTATATTCGATACACTACTTAATCCAACGTTAGTGTTTCCTGGATACGTTTAAGCACAGTATTATCAGTTGATTTTAGAATCTTTGTGCTACGTTGGGTATTCAGCGAGTGTGGGCAGACGTTTATCCCGTCTCACGCGTTTCATCTATACTATCTATACTATAAACGTACTGGGGGTATAATTGACTGAAATTTCTACACTACACAATTCTACCATCTAATCAAAAACTGTCCATTCTCCTCCTAGTTGGCGTATGATAGCAGGTAAAAAAATGGAAACGTGATTGGACCGAATTTGATGCCAGACGAGTTGTCTCATCACCTCCAATAAAAAAAAAAAAAAAACCAAGAAAATGCTAGACGCAGACGAAAGCAGCGAAAACGCCGCCTGCTGAAAACTTTCATTACCAACCAGAACAACAACAACAACAAAATGTCCTTGAACCTACCATCAGATAGAAAGCTGCTGACCACGGCAAGAATGCCATTTGCTTACCGGGAAACCTCTGTCCCACAACACACAAAAAAGCAGACAACCCATAACAACAACAATGTTGAAACACCACCAACGTAAAATGCCGTTTCGTCAACACCTGATGCGACTTCGACACCTAGCTGGTCGCTCGAAGGTGTTTTGACATGCTAGCAGATGCCACACCTCCGCCACATCAGTGGGCGCCTGGCCCAAGATTATGTACATCGTTCGGCGTTATCTGGCGTATTTACATGACAAGGACCCAGTCTTTTGCCATGAAGGGATGTCGAAAACCAGCGTAAAAATTCATTTGGCAGCCGAAGGACTACCATCGTCTAAAGACGAACTTTGGAAAATATTTTTAGAAGTGCATGAAGAATACAAAATTATGCAGCAGACGGCATCAGAGGATCGGTTGTCCTATCAACGTTATCTGAACAATCAGCAAATACAACAGCGGATGAGGGACAGCAATAACAAATTTTATAACCTGAATTTTTAGAAGTAATGACTCGTTTCAACGAGAAAGAAGCAGAAACTAATGATGTACTCTCACCAGAGGTTAATAATGATTTTCCGCCAGACCATAAAAAAATAAGGAAACTTTTTTCGAAATTGCTCAACAAATTGTATCTGAACTTCCTCCTGACGCTATCGTTCACATCGATGGGGACCTTAATCAACGTCATGCCGACTTCATTCCGGACTCTGAAAATGAATGTAACCTACTCTCAGTCGTTGGGGATAATGAAACACTGCAGTTCATTTTTGACAAAAATGCCTCTTTAGGTCTTAACCAAATTAATCACATAAAAAAATCAATAAAACTGCTCTTTGGACTTTTTGCAGATGAATATTTACGAAGATTTCTGTGTTACCAAATCATTGAGCCCGTTGTGGAAGAATGAAGCATTCCACTCAGCAATAGACTATTCTCTATTTATACATGACCACCAAAGACCCAAGGACTGCGAGTACGAGGATGTCTTTGAATACAAATCAGCAAACTACGACCCAATTAAATTAAGATTAAATAGTGTCAATTGGCAATTTTTTTTTAAGAATGATGGAATCGTCGAAACTGCTGTGGATTTATTGGAAATTATTTCACAAGATATACCATTGAAGAAAACACGACGTAACAGAAACACAAATAATCCAATCTAGGCATTTCAAAAATCTAAAAATAATAGAAAATAAAAAGCCCACAAAGTATACAAAAAAAAAATAACAACAGTGAAGATTTAGTCAACTATTTAGAATTTGGACTAACGTTTGCATTAAAAAAAAATGGACAAAAATTGCCGATTTCTCATGGGTTTACCTTCACCCGCACTGACGAAACTACCCATGCAGCATCAATCATAGTAACCCATGAATCAGCAGACAAAATGTGACAGCTCTTTCAGTCGAACTCTAACCGTGATGGCAAAAACAGTGAAGCAACTCCGTTCAGAAGTGTGCGCGTTCAAAGAACGGCACCCCGCCTCATCGAAAACGGACATCGTGCGGCTCTTTGTGGACGCCGGATACGCCCGTTCCGGTATCTACAACATCTTGGCACTATTAGATAACAATCAGAGCATCGAAAGAAAGCCCGGTTCCGGACGGCCGACATCCCTCAGCGACAATAAGCTCCAAAGGATGCGGAAGACCAAGGGAAAAGTGGCTACATCGCTGCGTGTGCTTGGCCGGGAGGTCGGTTCAACCAGCCAAACAGTGGTTTCGTAGCTGGAGGAAATGACGCAGCGGCAGCGGCTGAATAAGATGGTCACCTCGATTTTTCCGGCGAATCGCGACGTGGCGGTAGTGATAGACGACGAGAGTCAAAGCCACTCTTCTTTCGCCCCGGACTGGCCGTGAACGGGGAAATTTATAGTACGAAATGCCTGCCGGAAGTTGCGTTGTTCATCAAGAAATACCATGAGGGTGAAGACGCGGTGTTCTTGCCGGATCTGGCGTCGGCTCCCTACTCGAAGCGATCGTAGGTGGAGATGGAGCGGCTGAATATCGATGTGGTACCCAAGTCAGCGAACCCGCCCAACGTCCCCCAGCTGCGTCCCATCGAGAATTTCTGGGCCAACCTGAAGCGTAAGATCTAATCCAATAATTTTGTTGCGACAACTGAGGAGGAATTGATAAATAAAACGAAGAAAGAACTCAAAAACATGCCTACACGCATGTTTTTGTCCGTCATGGCGAATGTTTCGGTTAACTGCCGGAAGGCCGCTTGCAAGGGCGTAGACTTTTATTTTGCAAGTATGCTTAAATAATTACCATTCATAGGAAATTTATCAAAAGTAATTATCTGTCTTAGCTTTTTTTTTTATCGCCATCCGAAAAAAAGCCATTTTTTTAATGCAAACGTTATTTGGAACTATTTCAACATATTCCAGAATGAAATACACATATTTTACAAATTGTGTGAAAAAAAAGCTATTAGAACTTAATGTAAAGAAATGCATTTCAGTATCATTTGGCAGAAAAAGAACAGCTTCAAATATTACCAGGACATCAAAATGTAGAAAAATGTGAAAGAGTTAGGGACTTAGGTATTATGCCCTAAGTGAATTAGGTTGTACACCATTTCCACTACCATCATATGAAGCTCGCTGCATCTAATAAACATACAAACATTAAACGAGCGTTGTAAATATTCAATGGTTTCATTTGTAATTGATATCGTTTCGCAGCGCATTGATTCAGCTACGTTTTTATCAAAATTACACTTTTATGCACCTTCTCGGCAATTTCGTAATCGAAATATATTTGCCATAAGCCATCATTGCACAAAATATGCAACATTTGGAACGATCGATTTTATATATTGCCATAGTCTTTCAACGCACAATAGACCACGTAATTAAGCTATATTTTGATTACTTGTTACCAGCGATTTGTGGAAATTGGAAATTGATTTATCAATTTGCTACATTTATATGAAACGCCACGTTTTTGAACGAAAAAAAATCTCAAGGTATTTTCCTAGGTACCTCGAAAATAGAGTGGTATTAGAACCTTTTTTTATCTGTTACATGTATGAGACCATTCGAAATCATTCAAATATATGTACAGGGATTTCCCGAACACTTTGGAAGCCAACTAAACACTAGAAATACACAGCAGAGAATCATAGAAATTCAATGATAGGCATCCGCGAATTGCAATGGGGCAAACGACACCACCCACCGCGCTGTTTGTGATGATACCTGTATTCTCAATAATCTAGAAAAGATGGTCCATACGGTTCACTTCAAGTTACACCTCATTAATACGAGGGTGTGGTTTACACACACTGCCGGTCGATGCTTAATCGGCTGCTCGAAAATTTACTATCGGCTTGGGTGCATTCGCGCAAAACTGTTGACAGCAAATCATGAGATTTGAGAAAAATCCGCCCGTTTAACACTACCTTGGCTTGGATCCAAAACACTTGATTAAATAGCAAAATGTTTGCTCATTCGTTTTCATCTGCAACGGTTTATGCATGTCTAATAAGGCATGTCGCATGGCTCAGATAAGACAACACTTTTCGATTGCTTTAGGAGACCGTAGAAGATGCATAACAACTAAAGCCCAACCTTGATTTCATGTTCACTGTTTTTTCTTCACAAGATCATAGCATATGTTTGCTAAAGTAAAAAACAAACAACTAATGTGATAACTTTTTGTTTCCACTTAGCGATTCTAGATAAATTTTTTCTATGATTGAATTGATATATTTAGAACCAAAAGAACAAGAGCACCACTATACACCTGGAATCCACGTATCACTTCAAACCAAAATGCACTTTCTCCCACAGAATGGTTAATCCAATCCCAAACAGTTTGTGGGAGAAAATCAACCTAAAACACACCTTTTGCCCCTAATCTATCCCTACTATCTAACCGAGCATTAGTTCTCGATGGCGATGCACATGGTTTTTGGTTTTTTTTTTCTGAGAGTATCCCATGATCATCGTTCTCGATTCGAACCGGTGATGTGTAGCTAATACAAATACATAGATCTTTGATTCGCATTCTGACTGACTGCCAGAAAAATGATGCAGAACGGTGCGAAAATTAAAATAAGCTTATTTTTTGCAATGAGTAACAATCGGTTGTGCTATATTGCCTCTCGACTTACTCAGTTATTGTTGAGAAAACAGAGATTTATATTTTTGGATGTTGAGTAATTCCGATGCACCGATGGTACTGCCTTAACTGATCATTCTTTTCTTTGGATTTTAACGTTCCTACTAGGACTTAACGTCGGCGCTCAATTTGTAATGAATGCACTGCAACTATCATTGAATGAGAGCTTTTACGATCAAGCTAATTTATTCATCAATATTGTTCTGAGGACCTTCGTAAGTACGGTACCGTAAAACGGGGTATCTTTGGTAATGCGGCTAACTCTGATAGTTAGTGCAGAATTTGATCAACCAATTTTGTTATTTTTTGCATGTTTTCAAAATGCTTTGAAACAATACGCACCCTATCTAATCGAATTGAGAATGATGTTTTCTAACAATTTAACAAACTAATACATTACATATATTAATGTACATTATAAGTACTATCTACTTCAGTCAGGAGCACCTCTGAAACTCTGTTACTACAATGGCCTCAGGGTCGGCACGCTCACCGAACAATGTTTCCGCGACGCAGGGAATAATCACACTTAACACAGTAATACCAACAATCAATATGCAACTAGCGATTTGAAATTGGTTCACTGTTGTAGAACCCCTTGGTCCGAAGTACACCTTGAAGCCAGCACCTAACTATACATAAAGGGTGTATTCGATAAAAATGGCACACACATTTATACTCATCAAAAATAAACTGATTATCGGATTTTCTTGAAATTTTCAGGGAATGAAGAACTACTAATGAGTTTTGATTTACAATATTTGTTTTATTCAATTTCGTCTCCCATCCCGAATGCCCGCACCTTCCTTTTCACTCCACCCATCAAATTTTGTACAACCGATTTTCCCAGTGTTTTTGTTGTTTTTACCCAAATTTTCTTCAATTCTAGCTCTGTTTTTATAGTTTTGGGTTGTTTGCGAAGTTACGTTTTCATAATTGCCCAGAATTTTTCAATTGGACGAAGTTCCGGTGAATTTGGTGGGTTCATATCCTTTGGCACAAAATTGACTCCGTTGGCTCGGTACCACTCCAATACGTTTCGAGCGTAGTGGCAGGATGCTAGATCAGGCCAAAACAGAGTTGATCCTTTGTGCTTCTTAATGAATGGCAAGAGACGCTTCTTAAGGCACTCTTCCGTGTAAATCGCACCGTTTATTGTTCCGGAAGTGATGAACGGAGCACTTATTTCACCACATCAGCAAATCGCCTGCCAGATTAGAAACTTCTTTGCAAATTTTGTTTTGATTTACTGTGTTATTTTGACAGAATATTTGAGAGTGTGTTCGTGTTAGTTCATTATTAGAGGCGTATTATTAAGCTTGGGACCGAGCTTGGGACCGATGTGCTAGTACTGACTGAACCAAGAAAAAAATCGCATTTGTTCGGGACCTACTGGTCTTAGAGTTAGTCTATGGTAATACTTATCGAGCACTTCGTTTTACCAAAATCCCAGTTTATATTTCTGGTTCACTTTACGTTTCCATTTCCCATTTTCTTACTAGCTATCGGACGAGGTAATTGTTCTTCGGGGTCCCTTGCATCTTCACGTGCAACTACGTATCCTCGTAGACTGCTTTTTCGGCTATCACCTTGGGGTTTCCAGTTCTCACGGCGTTGGATTTCTCCTTCCCGCTCGTTCTTCTTCTTCCGGATACTGATATGTGAGGGATGGCGATGACTTCTCACTACTACCAGGGGCTGGATAATCCGGTATATTCAACAAACCACCCACTTTACACCAAAATCTACAATGAGCCTGTGCACGATGCTATAATTGTTTTGTCTTTTTGACTTTTACTGTGAGCCATGTTATGGTGTTGTCTCATTCACTCTCACGAGACGCTTGAAAACATGGCTCACAGTAAAAGTCAATTTTTTAATAGCGTGCACAAGCTCATATTGAAATTACTGAAGAGCTAACTCACACAAGCAATAGCTTCCTTCAATAAATCTAGGTTTTTTGACGTAGGACTACGTCTGTGTTTTCAATACTGGGGTACACGTTCGAATTGCGAAAATTTGGAGCGTCACGAAAAATATATAGGTTTTGAACGTTAATAACTAAGTCATTTCACGATCGATTTACAAAATGTTTTCACCAATCGATCGAGACATTTTCTACGCTTCGATTCCAATATTTAAATCTATTGATTTATAACATTCAACTATTGAAATTAACGCAAATATAAGGTAATGTCTTATAATGTCGATTTTTTCAGAGTAAATATACCAAATACACAGTACTTTTCTAGCACAGATTTCATATTTAAGTAACGAACGTCTCCTAGGCAGCCATGAATGTTATATAACGGGTACACCTTCGCATTTTGAATTAGTTTTTCGGTGGTCGTGGAGCTGTGCAGAGTAGGATCTGCAGTTGGATCGTAGCCGGCAGCAGCACTGGCGAGCAGTCGTTGCTTGGAGAGGCGTTGGGCAGTTGGCTGTTGTTGCCGATGCTCCCGTTAACCTCGCTGCGAGAAACATGGCTGCTGAAGCCTACGATTTGGCGGGAAAAAGCCGCCCGTGACAACGAGACAAGAATCAACTATCCCACGTCACCTGAAGATGGCCACTCGCAACGACGAGTAGCTGAACCAAGAATACCAAGAAGAAAGCCCAAGTTCAATCGCGAACCATGTTTCTCCCCCATCAACTAAATCCGTCCTTTTCAGGACGACCAAATAAATTTTCCAATTAAAGAGTTTATTTGGTTAAAATTTTCTCTTGTGCTGTTTAAAATTAATTTCAATCACCGCGCCCCGGCTGAACATAGCATTAATTAAACGCCGCTTCCCGGAGTAAATGACAAAGAACGTTGAACAACCAACGAACGAAATTCTAGAACGGATAATTCGAACCGAACTGCGACACTTCAGGCCGACCATGTGGTTGAGTTCGTTGAAGTTCCTAGTTGTGCATAGCGGATTAGTTGCTGGTGATAGCAAGTAATTAAGGCATATTTCTGTTAAGAAAATCATCCGTCTAGCGTGTAATAATTAAAACTAATTATTGTGCAACAATAGCTAAAGTTCGTCCCCTTTGATGCAATAAGTATCACATTGCCTTCGTTGGTACCGCCTTCTTTCGTGCACTAGCATCCGACGCCATTACCTAATAGCTCTTAGCAGTACATTTTGATTCAGTCTTACGACAGTCGTGGAGCTGCGCAGTGGCTGGTGGTTAAAGGATCGCAGTTGGCGATAGTAAGCACCATGGAGGGTGTACTGGCGAGCAGTCGTTGCTCGGAGAGGCGTTGGTGCAGTTGGCTGTTGTTGCCGATGCTCCTGTCAACCTTGCTGCGAGAAACATGGCTGCTGAAGCCTACGATTTGGCGGGAAAAAGCCGCCCGTGACAACGAATCAACTATGCCGCCCGCGCCGAGAAGCCAACAAGCGAACCGCACCAAGTCCCCCCCCCCCCCCCCCTCCGTCCACTCCCCCGCACACCCCCCATATATATGTTTATTTTTGTTTTCCTTAATTCAATTCAATCATCCCCCCCCCCCGCCCCGCCTAGCATCACCCCGGCCACCCCGAATACCAGGAACGTACAAACACCCACCAACCAACCGACGAGATAAATAGCGTGCATATAGAGTACGTATGCGTATAGCTAATGCTCAGTAGTTGAAATAGACTGGGACCCGCCCCACTCCGACAACTAATGCCTTATGTAATGTCATGCCACAAGACATACTAAGCAAGAATGATTGTAATGTATCATTTCATTAGTAATGTACATTATATATCAACCATCTCATTTCCATTACTTGACACTGTTGATTGATGCTATCCCCCTTTCATTATTTTTGTTTTGTATTAAATAAGTGATATAATTTTTTTTTTTTTTTAACTCTTTATTTATTCCAAATTTTACATTATTTTACATTCATATATTAACCTAGGTGATCCTGCTAAGTAATTAACATTTCAACCTTATATGCTATCATTTATATCTAATTGTGTTAATATTATTTTTACTTTGTCTATTCAGTATTTTTAACAGGGTTCCTTTTGCCTGCGTGTAAGAATAATTATTGATTTCTTAAAACTAGTTCTTATCTATAGAGAGAATTGATCATTGCAATTGAAGACTGCAATGATTTTTGTCTAAAATTATGAATTATTTTGTTGGACATTTCTTCTAGAGTCTCAACGTTTGAAATTCTATGTAATTCAATAGTACTGAACCAGGGTGGCAGCTTCAAAATCATTTTCAGAACTTTGTTCTGAATCCTTTGAAGTGCTTTTTTCCTAGTAGCACAACAACTAGACCATATTGGCACAGCATAAAGCATGGCCGGTCTAAAGATTTGTTTAAATATTAGAAGTTTGTTCTTCAAACAAAGTTTGGATTTTCTGTTTATAAGAGGATATAAACATTTTATATATTTATTACATTTGGCTTGAATGCCCTCAATGTGATCTTTAAAAGTTAATGTTTGATCAAGTATCAGTCCAAGATATTTTACTTGATTTGACCAAGAAATTGGAACTCCGTTCATAGTGACCATATGACTATTACTTGGTTTCAAAAATGCAGCTCTAGGCTTGTGTGGGAATATTATAAGTTGAGTTTTGGAAGCATTAGGAGAAATCTTCCATTTTTGAAAATAATCTGTAAAAATGTCCAAGCTTTTTTGTAGCCTCCTGGATATAACACGAAGACTTTTTCCTTTAGCGGAAATGCCTGTGTCATCAGCAAAGCAAGATTTTTGACAGCCCTGAGGTAAATCAGGGAGATCTGAAGTGAAAATGTTATAAAGTATTGGCCCAAGAATGCTACCTTGAGGAACACCAGCTCTGACAGGCAATTGATCAGATTTAGAATTCTGATAATTTACTTGCAAAGTTCTATCAGTTAAGTAGTTTTGAATTAATTTCATGATATAAAGCGGAAAATTGAACTTTTTCAGTTTCGCAATCAAACCTTCATGCCAAACACTGTCGAATGCTTTTTCTATGTCTAGAAGAGCAACTCCAGTGGAGCAGCCTTCAGCTTTGTTTGAACGAATTAAATTTGTAACTCTCAAAAGTTGATGCGTAGTTGAATGCCCATGGCGGAATCCAAACTGTTCATCAGCAAAAATTGAGTTTGTATTGATGTGAAGCATCATTCTATTCAAAATTATTTTTTCAAAAAGCTTACTTATTGAAGAAAGCAAACTGATTGGTCGGTAGCTAGAAGCTTCAGCCGGATTTTTGTCTGGCTTCAAGATAGGTACGACTTTTGCATTTTTCCATTTATCTGGAAAGTATGCCAGATGAAAACATCTGTTAAATAGTTTAACCAAGAAAGACAAAGTACTCTCGGGGAGTTTTGATGAGGATATGGAAAATTCCATCATCACCTGGTGCTTTCATATTTTGAAATTTTTTAGTTATAGTTTTTAATTCATCCAAATCAGTTCCCCAAGAATCATCAAAAATATTTTCTTGTGAGAAAATATTCAGATACTCCCTGGAAACTTGATCCTCAATAGGACTTGTAAGACCCAAACTGAAATTATGGGAGCTCTCAAACTGCTTAACAAGTTTTTGAGCTTTTTCCGCATTTGTGAGCAAAATTTTATCACCTTCCTTAAGCGCTGGTATAGGCTTTTGAGGTTTTTTCAATATTTTAGAGAGTTTCCAGAAAGGTTTGGAACTCGGATCTAATTTTGACACATTATTTTCAAAATTTTTGTTCCTCAGGGCAGAGAAGCGTTTTTTAATTTGTTTTTGTAAATCTCGCCATATGACTTTCATAGCGGGATCACGTGTTCTTTGATATTGACGCCTACGTACATTTTTCAGACGAATCAAGAGCTGAAGATCGTCATCAATTATAACTGGATCGAATTTAACCTCGCATTTTGGCACTGAAGCAGCTCTTGCTCTATTTATTGAGAAAGCCAGAGATTCAACAGCATTATTAATTTCATTTTTTGTTTGCAATGGAACATTGGGATCAAAGTTGTATTCCATAAACGTTCGATATTGATCCCAATTAGCTCTATGGTAGTTGAAAGTAGAACTGATGGAATTAGAAATGATTTCTTGAGATATTTCAAATGTAACTGGAAGGTGATCAGAACCAAAGTCAGCATGGGTAATCAATTGACTACAAAGTTGACATGAATCAGTTAGGACCAAATCAATAGTTGAGGGATTTCTGGCTGAAGAAAAGCAAGTTGGACTGTTTGGGTATTGAATAGTGTAGTAGCCTGCAGAACAATGATCAAAAAGTATATTACCATTGGCATTGCTTTGCGAATTATTCCATGAGCGGTGTTTTGCATTGAAATCACCAATAACAAAGAATTTAGACCTATGACGGGTAAGTTTCTGGAGGTCACCCTTGAGCCAGTTCTTTTGCTGACCAGTGCATTGGAAAGGCAAATAGGCAGCTATAAAAGTAAATTGGCCAAATTTTGTTTCAACTGAAACCCCCAAAGTTTCAAAAACTTTGGTTTCAAATGAAGAAAGAATGTGATGTTTGATACGCCTATGGACAATGATGGCAACGCCACCACCAGCTCCATTAATGCGATCATTTCGGTAGACAAAATAATTTGGATCTCTTTTGACCTTATGGGCAGGTTTGAGATAAGTCTCAGTTATAACAGCAATATGCACGTTATGAACTCTTAAAAAATTAAATAGCTCATCCTCGTTATCTCTGATGGATCGAGCATTCCAATTCAAAATATTTAATGACTTAAAATCCATTACTGAACTTCAATGTCATGACAATATTATTGGCAAATTTAATACCAGTTTGGATAGCTTCAAACATGGAATTAGTTTTTAGCATATCGGTTATCATATCGATTAACGATTGCTGTAAAAATTCTAATTTAGGAGCGGATATGTTACCTAAATCAAATTCATCAGAAGTCCCGTGGGAATTTTGGTTTTGGTTTCTACCCGCTGCAACGGCAGCGTAGGTAGGTCCATTTACATGTTGAACATTGTTAACAACACGGTTGGGTAAGAATGTAGGGTTTGAAGATTGAACCCTGTTGGTACCTGCAGGTATCGAAATAGTATTTACTCCTCGTTGAGCGTTTGAAGTTACAGTTGCGGATGGAAAAACCTGTCCGCTGTTTCTACCGACGGTTTGTAGGAATTAGTTCTTTGCTGATCGTTGTTAACAGCTGCAGAATGGGTAGTAGCTGGTCGGGAACGTTTTTCGTTTCCTACCTGGCGCTTAGTGCGCGACTGCAAAATTGCTTTGCGAGTCTTGCACTCCCAAAAATTTGATTTATGGTTTTCACCACAATTTGAGCATTTGAATTTTTGAGGATCTTCCTTCACAGGACAGTCGTCCTTAGCGTGCGAGGAATCCCCACAATTCATGCATTTACCAATCATATGGCAATGCTTTGTACCGTGACCCCATCCCTGGCACTTACGGCACTGGGTGAGGCTTTGGAAATTGGCTCCAGTCTTCCTGAAATGTTCCCACTTCACACGGACATGGAGCAAAAGGCTTGCTTTTTCTAAAGCCTTGAGGTTATTAAGTTCACTTGACTTGAAGTGAACTAAGTAGAGATCGTTTGAAATCCCTTTGCGAGCATCGCCAGGCCGGGATTTCATTTTCATCTTAATTACTTGGACTGGGCTAAATCCAAGTAATTTTGTTAACTCGTTTTTTATTTCATCGAGAGATTCACCACTGGGCAGTCCTTTCAAGACAACCTTGAAAAGACGCTCAGCTTTGGTGTCATAGGTGAAGAAATTGTGGTTCTTCTGAGTAAGATACTCAAGAAGACGTTTGAATCCGTCCAAGGTTTCTGCATGCAAACGGCATTCACCTCGTCTGGAAATTTGAAGGGAATATTTCACACCTTCAACAAATGTTAAGATTTCCTTGCGAAAAGCATGGAAATCCGAAATTGTCACCACAATAGGGGGAACTTTTTCCTTTCTCAATCGAGAAAGTTTTTTCAAATTTTGATTAGATGATGGATCACTCTCATCATCTGTGAGCATATCGAGCAATAATATAATGCTTGTGGTTACTTGGGAACCAACGAACGAAATTCTAGAACGGATAATTCGAACCGAACTGCGACACTTCAGGCCGACCATGTGGTTGAGTTCGTTGTAGTTCCTAGTTGTGCATAGCGGATTAGTTGCTGGTGATAGCAAGTAATTAAGGCATATTTCTGTTAAGAAAATCATCCGTCTAGCGTGCAGTAATTAAAACTAATTATTGTGGCGCAATAACTGAATTTCGTCCTCTTTGATGCAATTTGTATCACATTGCCTTCGTTGGTACCGCCTTCTTTCGTGCACTAGCATCCGACCCCTTTACCTCATAGCTCTTAGCAGAACATTTTGATTCAGTCTTACGACAGTCGTTAAGCTGTGCAGTGGTCTTAGGATCGCAGTTGGCGGCGGCGAGCAGTCGTTGCCCAGAGAGGCGTTGTTGCAGTTGGCTGTTGTTGCCGATGCTCCCGTCAACATCGCTGTGAGAAACATGGATGCTGAAGCCTACGGTTTGGCAGGAAAAAGCCGCCCGTGACAACGAGACAAGAATCAATCATCCCACGAGATGAACCAAGAAAGAAAGCCCAAGTTCAATCGCTAACTGTTTCTCCCCTGTCAACTAAATCCGTCCTTTTCAGGACGACCAAATTAGTTTGCCAACTGAAGAGTTCGTTTGGATGATTTTTTTCTCTTGTGCTGTTTGAAATTTCCATTACCGCGCCCCGGCTGAACATGGCATTGCTTTAAACGCCGCGTCTCGGAGTAAATGGCAAAGCGCGTTGAACAACCAATGAATCAACAGATCCATAACTATCTTCTACGCGTTAGAGATAAATAGTCGCCCTCTCAACCGTCGTAGAAAATACAACCGGGGCCGTAGCATAATTAAGAGTCACCAAATGCTTTCTGAAGAGTGTACAATAGAATTTTCTTGATTCTTTTCAGGACTGACTTAAATCAATTAGCGGATGGCCCTGACGTGTATGGGAATTCGATTGCTGCGTAGTCCTACGTCAACTTTGCGTACAACCCCATTGGGCTGTCCCTTATAGCTTTTTTCATTAGGGCGAATCTACAATTGAGAGATTCTCTCTGTTTACTTTCTAAATCATTTTCACATTTTTCGTTTAGCTGTTTGCCCAATATGCTAGCCAGCACTCTTATCCTGCGATCTGTGTTAAAGAATCAATCCATAGTTTTATAATGGCGCTGTAATTAATGAAAGAGAACGAGGCAAGAGAGAGTCTCTCAATTGTAGATTCGCCCTAATGAATAAAAACCCTAGAAATAACTTCCATTGTGAACAGCCTTACATTTATTTCCTGACAGTATTCCGCACGTTTGATCGCGAAGTCCCTCCAGATTGCCCAGTAGTAAACCGACCTTGAGACACAGTTCGAATACTCTATTCCCAAGTAACCACAAGCATTATATTACTGCACTTACTCAACCCAAAATCAACATCATTAATGCGGGATCGCATTTATTCGACATCATTAATGCGGGATCGCATTAATTCAACAGTTGTCAAGTAATGAAGCGTTAGATTAGCTTTAAGAATGTAATGATGCATTGCCAATGCAATGATGCATTACCAATGCAATAATGCTACTTTAGCAATGTCTTATGGCATAACAAAAGATATAGCATTAGTTCAATCTTAGTGGGGCCCTTTTCAGCATTAATCCAACTTCAATGATGCACTAGACGTAATGCATATGCCCTATATATGCATGCTATTATAGCCTCGTGGTTACTTGGGTTGCTACTGAGTTAGTGATACAGACAGTAAAGTTACATACTGAAGTCAGAAAAATGTTTTACTGACTTTCAAACAGCTGAGTGTTCAGTGAGCAGTTCAGTAAAAGTACTTTTACTGAACGATCGTCAAACTAGTGATGAACTCTCAACTGTCAAAAATTACTGAACAACTCAGTAAGCAATACAGAAGTTAAGTAAAATTTACAGAAAAAAAAACTGTGAAATAAGAAGCATCGTTGACTACCAAAAAGTTCTGAACACATCATCATGCTGAATTTGACAGTTGTTTCGATATTTTTGTTACTAAAAAATATCTTTCTCTTCCTAGCATGCAGCAACAATGTATAATATTCAATGGGAAACTGCCGTTTCCACATTAAAGAATAGCATTTATCCTTTGGGCTAGGAAAGTGATTCGAAATTAGAATGCCTGATAAAAAAAGAGAAACGAAGATTTTTTTTTGAAGGTGTTTAACTGGAGCTGCGTGACCGCTTAGTTGTCAAGACTAGACAGTTTTCCAACGTCACCTCTACTACAACCAATACCAATACCTTAGAAGCACTAGCCTATGTTGGCCGCTTGAGCAATAGTTGATGTATTTAGTATTGAACCGTAGTATTTAAAAAAAATCAGTTTCAATTTCCTCGCGATAATGTTTAGTTATGCAGTCGAAAATTGAAAGCTCAAATTAATACCCTATCCTAGATGTCTCGAGCTTTGTTTAATGATGTCTAATAGTATTAGCATAGTATTTATTATTCATAGAGCGAATGATATTTCTATGTTGGCTACTTGCAGCACTGCGGTATCTTCTAATAATACTCCTAAAAGTTTGAATTAGTATGTTATGAGCTTCGATTTTAAAGCGTGTTATGCTTTGTTCATACTACAGCGTTGTAACATAATACAAGGCTATCTTGATGACATCTTCCTTGTAGATACTTTTCAAAACACCCTTGTATTATGTTACAAGCCTGTAGTCTGAACAAGCCATTATAAGGGTCAATCAGTCAGGTTGTCTTACACGTTAAGATGAGAATACCTATAGATCGTTAAAACGTATCGATAATCGCTCAAAAGTGCACATACCCAAATTGTGCGTAAACTCAATTAGGTATCGGTATTTAAGGAAGATAAACGTTAAAAATTACCGATTTTTTATCGTTACTTTTTTACTGAAAATTGGGTATTTTTTTTGTAATATTATATAATAGAATGCATTAAACAAGACATGCAATTTTACAATTTATATATTCGGATTTGTATTCTAAATGCTGCACTTAAGGAGAAACACATGTTCAAAAGTATTACAGAAATATTTTTACTTTATTTAAAAAAGGATCAATGAAGTTTTACAGAAATATTTTTTTCAGCAACGACCAAACATTTCAATAAGTTCATTTTTTCGCTCCGGAGTGGAGTCGAATTGCACCTTCGGATTTACGTTGGTTCACAAGGATCCGTCGGTGCTAGAATCAAATAAAAGAATGCAAAAGTTATTGTTTCAAATAGTGGGACACAAATAAACTATTTCTTGAAAGTTTTATAAGAAATATAATTACGTTTTCGCTTAGAAAAGTATGGCGACCGCTTCTGTCCTCAGTCCATGACGAAACATTTATTCGATTTTAGGTGTATAATAACGGCTTATATTGGAAAATGAACATTACCCAAATTTCAGTAAAAATTACTTTTTATTATCGTTTAATTTTACCGATATTTTAGGTATTGTCAACAATACCTAATTTTAGGTAAAATAAATACCTAATTTTAGGTATTCTAATCTTAGCGTGTATGCCAATGACGATCATTTTACAGCCTCAAGCTATTTAGTTTTATATTAATGGAATTCACCTTAGTTTTCTGATAATCTAGGCTGTACAGTTCTATTTAAACACACACAAAAAAAAAACCGCAGTAGAAACTACCATTTCGAGGGTTAAATTAAGCGCAAACACGAACTATTTTCAGCTGACTATAAACACAGAGAACAGACATTGAAGTCCTTTTCTTGAAAAACGTGTGTAAAAGTATAAGGGGGGCAGCCGGTATAAGAAGCAAGTGCAGAGAAAAACAAACAAAACTTTTCAGGTTATGTGCTAGGCTTTTTATTGATAAACATTGACATGATAATTATCGCACAACTGCAGCGCCGCCTACCAGGAGCATAACGACATACATTTGAAATGTCGGTTTAAAGTTTTACACAAGTAGCAGACCGAACATGAACGTCTGTTCTCTGTGCTATAAATGCGTTTGATTTTACAATGCCTGTGATTAGATCAACCATGGTGCGGTTGATATAAGTATGTGGTCTGTCAAATATACCGCAAATGTTGAAGGTTTTACCACAGAGAACAGACGTTCATCTTCGGTCTGCTACTTGTGTAAAATTTTTAACCGACATTTCAAATGTATGTCGTTATGCTCCTGGTAGGCGGCGCTGCAGTTGTGTGATAATTGTCATGTCAATGATCGTCAATTAAAAGCCAAGCACATAACCTGAACATTTTGTTTGTTTTTCTCTACACTTGCTTCTTATGCTAGCTGCCCCCCCTATACTTTTACACACGTTTTTCAAGAAAAGGTATATGGACATCCATGTCTGTTCTCTGTGGTTTTACCATAAATGTAGTAAATTTTACTGAAATTTCATGGTAGTTTTAAAGATAGGCATAGTCGGGTAAAATGGTAGTTTCTACTACAAGATTTTTTTTTGTGTACATACCATCTTCTTTCCCATTACATACGGCTTACGGTTTCCATGATATTTTCTGATTTGTAGAGTTTGACTTGGGTAGCATTCAACTCTTGAAACTCGCAATGAACACTCGTTGTCTCAGGGTGACTCAGGTGTACATAGTACACACTTAGATTTTTTTTTACAGAGATCTGTAAAAGTTTACCGAATTCTCAACAGCTGAACGTTCGGTAATCCATTTTAACGGATTTCGGTAAAATTTTACCGAAATCCGCTAAATTTTTTACAGATAACTGTAAAATTTCACCGAAATCCGTTAAATCGGATTACCGAACGTTCAGTTGTTGAGAATTCGGTAAACTTTTACAGATTTCTGTAAAAAAAAATCTCCATAAGGAATGGAAATTGGAATATAGATACCATCATTTTTAATTTTTTTCGAACAAAATATTAAAACACACGGACAAATAGTTGAATAGATCATTTTTATTTATCAATACCAGTACAATAAAACAATAAAACATCTCATCTTTCTACAAAAATACGTTAGCAATCCATATGTAACAGCGTTGCTAACGATGCTGCCATTTCGTGGATTTGGATAAGCGGATAACCGGAGAGAACCGTGACGAACAAATAATGCGTTCGCAGTCGACCAGAGTAATGGCTGACCCACAATTGATACGTTGCGGATGCGTTGACGTAAATTTGACAGAAAACCTATGGGAAAACTGTCAAATTCACGCAAACGCATCCGCAACGTATCAATTGTGGGCCAGCCATAACAAATAAATGACAATCGTCAACACCGCCGACGGGTGCAACGATTTTCAACCAGAATTAAGTTGAAAATACTCAACCGTTCATTGCACCAAGAGAACGGGATGGTTGAGTAGCTTCAACTTAAAATTGAGTTGTGTTGGTCTTCAAATTAAAATACAAACAAATTAGGTTTGGAAATACCAGTTTACAATAGTTAATGGTCCTCATTTTCACGCCAAATCATCCAGTATTTGGCAGCACCCTCTCAGAATCCAATTAAACTTTGTGGGTGTGTAGACTATGTCTTTTCAAGCAACTTTGCATACTTTGTTTTTTCAAAATTTATTTATACTGCCCTTTGAAAAGGGCTTAAGTTTTTTGATCGTTTTTTTTTTTTTAAATCAACACAACTCAAAAAGGACAAGAGTTACAAAAAAGTGATGTATGGGTGACTTTTAGGAAATCGTCTTAACTTTTATGAAAAAAATTGTACAATCGCTACACGCTAAAAAAAAAAGTTAAACATTTTAAGTCAATATGTAAAAAATGGCTATCTTAGAATTGGACGATTTTTTTTTCAAAGGCAATATAATTGTCTTAAAGTTCGCCATACATCGCAAGATGGGCAGTTTTATGGAAAAAAAGTTTTTAAAATAACATTTTTTTCATATCCTGTTTTTAGCGTGTATCGCACCAACTCGTCCTATAATTTGGTCCTAGAACCTCACAACAATTTGGATGTTTTAAGGGTCTTTGAATGTTTGAAAAATCAAGGCTACCGTTTGGAAAGGGCTTGTTTTTAAATTATTAATTTTTAAAACTTAAGTGCTAATACAATTAAATCAGGTGGGTGATCCTGTTTATTACCAAAACTTGGAAGTATATTACAAGAAAGAAAATAAATTGGAAAACAAAAGCTTTAGCATAATATCTGAGGTATTGACCCATGACTCAATCACAGTTCAGTTGTTTATATCAAAATTGCTAGATTTCATTAAACAAAATTCAATATAATGCTCAAAAATTATTTTCACGTCAGATGGAGCAGCGGCTCATTATAAGAACAAAAAGAACTTTGCCAGCTTGTGCAATTGCAAGTTCAAGTATGCATTGGAAGCAGAATGGCACCATTTTGCAACGTATCATGGGTCTATTTGATGCTATTGTTGGTACTCTCAAGCGAATGGCAAAGAGAGCAAGCCTTGCTCAAGATTATGGAAACACAATCAAAACCCCTCGGGAACTATATGACTAAGCAATAGAACAGTTAAATAAAAGTATTTTAAAACTGAATTTCTGTTTTATATCAGCTTAACAGTATGCACAAATGTCAGAAGAACTTGAGGAGTTCCCGCATAATCACAAACCATTTCTGGACCATTTTCTTTATTGTTGACGACCGTTTCCGTTATTGTTACGACATTTACCCTTATAGTTGACAACTATAAACTAGCAATCTCCTTTATACTTTAAACAATATGTAAGATGCTAAAAGGCCAAATAACAATATGCTGAATAGGCGGTTAAGTTAGGTTACCATAAAAAAATTGTAATTCTCACGAACAACATTTTTGCTGCACTGTATACCAAAAAGTTGGTATATAATTCAGACCAAGTGCAGACAATATGTGTTAATGTAGAGGTTGTATGGTGAAAATAAGATTAAACTATTCGATAACAATAACATAAAATGTGATAATATATATTACATTCGAAATATAGTTTTGACTATATAGCAAATAGTTTTTCGTTATGCGGGTTATAAAGCCACGTAAAGATAATACCTGACACATAGGTTCATTGCTTTGTACCTATTCTAGAAAATAAAATTTCAACTCAAAGGTTTTCTGATTCAAAGGATTATCCAAAGAAATTTTCTTTGTATGTTAAAGATTTATAAATTAAATATATGAAGCTATGTTTATTACTAATACGTGAATATATAAACATATAAAAAATAACCCTTACCGAGCAAAAACCTATGAGTTTCCATTGACTGTCCTTGAAATACTGTTTATTATTTCGAAAATTTATATCACGTCATATTTAAATCATCTTTAAACGGATACCCAAGTAACCACAAGCATTATATTATTGCTCTTATTCAACACAAAATCAACATCATTAATGCGGGATCGCATCAATTCAACAGTTGTCAAGTAATGACGCGTTAGATTAGCTTTAAGAATGTAATGATGCATTGCCAATGCAATGATGCATTACCAATGCAATAATGCTACTTTAGCAATGTCTTATGGCATAACAAAAGATATAGCATTAGTTCGATCTTAGTGGGGCCCTTTTCAGCTGTAATCCAACTTCAATGATGCACTAGACGTAATGCATATGCCCTATATATGCAAGCTATTATAGCCTCGTGATTACCTGGGTATGCATCAAGTCTTATCCAATTAGAATTTTCTAATTTGATAAGACTTGATGCATATCCATTTAAGGACGGGTAAAATTTGACGTCTGCTATGTTTTTAGATTTATCAGCCCCCGTCTATCACAATTTCCCCATACCTTTCACACGTAAGGCCTAACTACAATAGCGAGCGCTGCGTAACGGCACGGCAGTGCGCATAGCGCGGCATTGAACTAAAATGTTTGCCTCTGCCGCGTGCCGCTTTCTTGTTTACAATGCGTTGTCATTTTCATAATCTTCGAATATGGAGAAAGCACGCCAGCTCTTAAACATTTTGCGTGATATAATTTTTTTTTAAAATAAGACAGGTGGCAACAGACATTGGCGGTTTATGTCAGCGAATTAACAAATAAAAAAAGAAGGATTTTATTAAACAGCGTTCAGTTTTATGAAAACAAAACATTATTTCATCCGATCTATTCGAATGACGCCAAAGTTTTCAGAAGCTTTTCGTTAAAGTGAACCACCGATACGTAAAATGTTCTATTAAGAAGTCAATAAACACGGAGTGTCGGCTTTTTATTTAGTTACATAAAATTTAATTTTATATTTTTCGAGCGATTTTCATCTGCCACCTACTGGCTTATGATACCATCGATGGGGGAATTTCGGTCAAACAATAAAAAACAATCCATTTTTTTTGTGATTATTTCGTTATTAATTTCTCCCAGTTTTTGATAAAATCTTGAATACTTTTTCATCAAAAGTCGTCAAGTTTGTTTTCTCGGTCAGTTTTTATTTTCCCCCCCTTTAATTTAAAAAAAAACCCCCACAAAATTTAATTCGGTACACTCAGTAATCTGATTTACGGATCTTTATTATGTTATTTAACGTCATTTAGTAATATCGCAATCATCATCCATACAGTTTTCAGAAGAATCAGTGAACATTTTAAAATATTACTCGTGAAAGAGCCGACTCGATTGTATCCAATCCAAAACTGTTCGTAGTATAATGTTCGAGTTGCCGCGCAAACGCTGCCGCACTTAAGGCCTAGCTACAATAGTGAGCGCCGCGCAACGGCACGGCAGCCTAATATATTAAACACACGTTCCCTCATTTGTTGTGCTACAATGGGCACAAGCGGCAAGAGCGGCATTGTACTAAAATGCCGCAAATATTCAGATTGTTGAATAAGGGCGGCAGCGTTTGCGCGACAACTCGAACATTACACTACGAACAGTTTAGGATCGGTTACAATCGAGGCGGCTCTTCCGCGAATAATTTTTTTTAAATGTTCACTGATTCTTGTGAAAACAGTATGGATGATGATTGAGATATTACTTAATAACGTTAAATAACACAATAAAGATCCGTAAATCAGATTAAACCGAATTAAATCTACACGGATACAAATTTCGTCCATTTAAATTAAAAAATCGATGTCCAACTTGAAACATAAGAATTGTTTAAAGTAAAAAGAAATCATGTTTCGAAGGAAAATAACATTTTTTGAATCAAATTCAAGGCATTGTAATTTCAACAATACATTCATCGGGTAGGTGAATTTGAGCGTTTATTTTCCTCTTCAGAACGTGGGGCCGAGGCAAATTTTCGACGCTCGCAACAGGAGCCAATCGTCTCATTTATTGGAAGGTTATTTGATCGAATCCAGTAGAGATACTCTGAGCAAACTCTTTGAACCTGGAATCTGTTAGGTTTCAAGCCAAATCTAGAATTTAGCTAACCAAGATTCATAGAATAAATAAAATAAATTTAGAACGCTGCCATTAAAATCTAAAATTGGTACGTTTGTTCTTATAATTAACATGCTTAAAATAAACATAAGATTATTTTTATTTCAAACATCGATGTCACTTGATTTTAAACAAAGAAAATGTTTGAAATAATGCAAGTTTATTTTTGCGGCCAGAATAAACTAAGTTTGTGTTTGGACTTACCAGGAATATGTTTGTTATGACGGTATTTTTTGCTGCGTGTACTGAGAGTTTGATATTAGATTAACGAGCTGGAACATCCAAAACTGACCGAGAAAACAAACTTAACGACTTTTTGATCAACTAATGACCTAATGAAAAAGTATTCAAGATTTGGTAAAAAAAACTGGGATTTCGAGAAATTTATAACGAAACAATCACGAAAAATTTGAATTGTTTTTAAACGTTTGACCGAAATTCCCCCATTGATATTATCATGAACCAGTAGGTGGTAGATAAAAATCGCTCGAAAAATAGTAAAAGTTTATTTAATCTAACTGAATAACTATAGGCATGCGAGAATACTAACATTAGTATAATAAAAAGCTGACATTCTGTGTTTATTGGCTTCTTAATAGAAAATTTTACATATCGGTGGTTCACTTTATCCCGAGCTTCATCCAACATGTGGATCAAGAGGCTTCTGAAAAACTTCTAGTGACTGGATGAAATAATCTTTTGTTTTCATAAAACTCAACGCTGTATCATAAAATAACCGCCAATGTCAGTTGCCGCCTGTCTTATTTCAAATATTTTTAATATCACACAAAATTTCTAATAAAATTAAACGCTGGCGTGCTTTCTCCATATTCGCAGATTTTGAAAATGACAACGTATTGTGAACAAGAAAGCGGCGCGCGGCAGAGGCAAATTATTTAGAACATTTTAGTTCATTGCCGCGTTATGCGCACTGCCGTGCCGTTGCGCAGCGCTCGCTATTGTAGCTAAGCCTTTATTCAACAATCTGAATATTTGCGGCATTTTAGTACATTGCCGCTCTTGACGCTTATGCCCATTGTAGCACAACAAACGAGGGAACGTGTGTTTAATATTTTTGGCTGCCGTGCCGTTGCGCGGCGCTCACTATTGTAGCTAGGCCTGTACTGTCACAAATCATGACTTTCCTTCCGGGTACTTTTGGGTACTTTTTTCTTAGCGTGTATAGCTTCAAACACGGTAGGAATCAAAAACCCATTAATGGGTAAAATTTCACCAATTTTTCAAACCTGTGTGCTGCTGTCAAAAAATGGGTTAATAAAAAAACACGAAAATGGGTAAAATATTACCCATTTGGATAATTTGTTATTGAAAAATAGATGGGTATTTTTTTACTCATTAATGGGAATTAAAAATATTTCAACTTTTCTTTTGTTTGCTCCTGCCATCCATCATCCATCTTATCTCTTGTCATTACGGATTTCGGTAAGTTTCTGTTTGCAATGTTAGTAAGTTTTGGCTAACTATTTTCTATTTGCAGGATGCTACAACCGAGGATACAACATCACTCGCAGAGCAACCGGTGTAAACCGACTTGTGGCAACATTCTTGTGGCAGAAAACAGCAATTATCGATGTTTTTATACTATTCGACTGTTCAATGAACAGTGTTCATACCACGTAGACTCCTCTCTCATAGATTTTTCTCCATAAATTTTTTAGAAATTTTGTATGGAAGGGTAGACTTTGGTCAAAAACCAACTTCCTTCCCCTATATAAGTCTACGTTGTTTAGGAATAGCCCCTATTCGATGAGAAATAAAGCTTAAGTTTGATGAGATTGTTGCTTGCGTTATTTTTCTTATACGGTGGAAATCAAAATCCCTTATTGGGTAAAATTTTACCCATTTTACAAAATAAGGGGTCTACCCATAACATGAGTAATCTCAATCTACCCATTATCATATATATCGCACGAATGTCGAAAAATAGGTATTTTTTACCCATTTTCAGAAAATATCATTTTTAAAGATGGGCATAAAAATACCTATTCTTGACGTCGGAGGTGTGGTATCACATACCATGTCAAAATATCGAGTCATAGTCTTGTGGCGTGAGGCGAACGTCGACAAGATGTTTTGACATGCTAGCAGATGCCGCACCTCCGCCACATCAGTGGGCGCCTGGCCTAACAGGTTAGTGGAGGCGCCCACTGATGTGTCAGAGGTGTGGCATCATATATCATGTCAAAACATCGATCCAAAGTCTTGTGACGTGAGGCGAACGTTGACAAGATATTTTGACATGCTAGCACACCTCCGCCACATCAGTGGGCGCCTCGACTTATGTGATGCTATATGCCGGCCACATCAGTAAGCGTCTAGAGCTGCCAGCTTATTGAAAAAATCTTCACCTCTGGGTATAAGGCAAAATGGCCTCTGTTAACCGCCCAAAAACCCACAGACGACTTTCCCTTAACATTGGCAGTATAACAAGTACTGTTTTCTTCCGGATTTTTCACATAATTTGCTTTCACCGGTTGTTGACGACTACCATCCGGCATCCCACCCGATGTTCGCCCATCCATCATATTTCCCTCTCTTTGACACTGCCGCCAGCCACAGTTAATTGTCCCGACCCCGACATGAAAAAACAAACCACGGACTGTGGCTGGCACCTAGTCCCCACTTACCACCCGTCAACTGCCCCTTGCCCGCGCGATATATGTGCTTAAGATTTTACCCCACCCCCACAATCGCGTCACCCCCACAGTGTCGTGCACCTCTACCCCGGGGGAAAAAAATGGATTCAAACTGGCATGTCTCTGAATTCACAAGGCTCAAGCAAGTGCTTCTCAACATTTCCACTTTCAGTAAGTTTATCATCACACAGTCAATTAAGGAGTGTCAGTAAAGACAAAGCTCTTAGATTCTTGGTCTGGCCTAGGATTTTTTCTTTTATTTCTTGATTATCAAGATTTTAGGTTTCGGGATGCTTCATCAAGTTCCGGACAAGTGTTGCATCGCATTTTTTGGACGCTTGAGCCCAAATTTTTTTGAACTCCTGCATGTTCCCAGCTGTCTTACCAGTCTTCTTGAAGACCCTCTTCACGATTGCCCAGTAACGTTCGATGGGTCGAAGCTGAGGGCAATTTGGTGGATTGATATTTTTCTCAAAATATACCTATACCCTTTTCCGCAAGCCAATTGAGAGTGGTTTTGGCATAGTGAGCCGACGCTAAATCCGGCCAAAACAGTGGAGGTGTACTATGCTTCTTATATAAAGGCAACAATCTCCTCTGGAGACACTCAGATCGATAGATTTCCGCATTTATAGTTCCGGTAGTGTAAAAAATGGTTGACTTCAAACCACCGGAACATATTGCTTGCCATACCAGTACCTTTCGACCGAATTTCTCCACTTGAATCGACCTGTCCGCATCGCTCACATCCTCTTCAACGACGGCAGTAAAGTATTGTGGACCTGGAAGGGTTTTTGAGTCCTCCTTTACATAGGTCTCATCGTCCATCAAAACGCATGCATCCGGACGCTGCAAAAGACGCGAATACAATTTCCGGGCCCTTGTTGCTGCTCGCTTCTTCTGTTCTGCACTTTGTTTCGAGATTTTCTGCTTCTTGTAGGTCTTCAGGTGGTTTCGCCTCTTGATACGCTGGATCATTCCGACACTCGTTCCTGCTTTTTTGGCCAAATCACGTATTGACATTGATTTGTTCTTCATGATTAGAGATACCACTTTCTGCTCCAGTTTCGGGTTGGAAGAACCGGGTTTTCTGCCTCTTCCTGGTAGCTCATCCAAAGAATAGTGTTCCCCAAACTTATTAATGATGGTTTTAACACTCGCATGATGAATTCCAAACCGCTTCGCCAATTTTCGCATAGTGATACCCTTCTCACTTAGCCATGTGTCCAGAACCTTAATTTTCACTTCCTTTTCAATTCGCGACATTTTGAAAACGCAGAATTTGAACCGCACAAACAAGTAAACAAAAGAAAGCTGACAGTCAAACGCACAGCATGCAGTGTTCAGAGCATAAAAAACCATCACAAATACATGCGTACAACGCAAATGTATGTGGATAGCTTATATTCGATACACTCCTTAAGTCAAAATCGCATAAAATTGTGGCCTTTATCGTATTATACCTACACATAATACGATAAAGGCCACAATTTTATGCGATTTTAATTCGTAAAGAGTGTAAATTTTCGACTTATATACGATGTGTCATTTATCCATCGTACTGCATCACAAACTAAATCAGATTCACATCATTATACTCTTTAAATTGAATTTGTTATTGTAGATTAAATCGCATAATCAAATCAACTCGTTTAAGAGAACAATGAAATTTGCACATATATCGCCTCCATTTTAACACGTACAAGCCATATTTTTTTTTGCATTCTATACGATTTGTTTGCTTACATATATGTCTGTATATCAGGAAAACAACTTTCCATATACGTGCATTTTGGTTGTCTGGGCTGGTACCACGTCGGTCCCATAGGCGTCTGTAGCCCCTGCCTGCTATTGTCGTCTACTCAACCTGCAGATCATAGAATTTTTGCTGCATCTCCTTCAAACTGTGCAACTTTGCGTCACGTTCTACTGAGTCTTTCTTTCGCTGCTTCTTGAATTCTGTGCCCTGTTTTTCTTGCTGTTCTAGTGGCCGAGATCTGCTTCCAGTTGTCGCTGTAACTCATACTGTTGTTTCATGGAATCCTTCCAGCTGATTGGTTCTGCTGACAAGGTCCAACTCAAGTTGGCGTCTCAGCTCGATTTCTTTGTTGTGTTGTTCTTGTTGCTGAACCTGCTCTTTGCGAAGGTCAGTGGGATATTCGGAATGGCGCTTTTCCTGACGACCTGGTGTTTAGAATGATTGAGCAAATTCGCAAATAACCGGACGTCTATCATGGGCACGATGCTTTCAATACCCGCTGCCACCGCTTGTCACTCATGCTTGGCTCCTTATCGTTCTCCGGAATGGTGCCAATAACGCCGGAATCTGTCTTGAACGGAGTGAATGTGGATTGTACTTTCGTGTCGTTTTCTTAAGTGTGTGTGTGTGTGTGTGTGTGTGTGTGTGTGTGTGTGTGTGTGTGTGTGTGTGTGTGTGTGTGTGTGTGTGTGTGTTCTCATTCTCAAATACTGTTTCAACGACTATCGCCATTAGCAAACCGATTTATCGGTAACTACCAGGCTGGATTGACGGATGGCTGATCAACATCCATCCTAATCTTTACGTTGTGATACTTTCTCCAGAAAAGTCGTGAGTATCAGGTCTCCCCCCACCATCTAATCATTGACTTCAAAGCCGCATATGATTCGATTGATCGAACGGAGCTATGGCAGTTCCAGTCAAGCTTATAAATCTGATCCAGGCTACGCTGCATGGAAAGAAGTGTAGTTAGTGTTCCAATATCAGGCGCACTGTCAGAATCATTCAAATGCAGGAGGGGATTAAGGCAAAGCTATGGTTCCGATGGTAGCGAGTCTAAAGATGCGGAGCATGATTTTCGATAAATCCGGTCAGCTAGTATGCTTTGCGGATGATATGGATATTGTTGGCAGAACATTTGCGACACTCGACTGAAACGCAAAGCAGCACGAATTGGGCTACAGGTGAACGCGTCCAAAAACGAAATACAAGCTAATAGGTGGATTCGTGCGCGACTGGAGCCGTCTTGGTAGCAGTGTCACGGTCGAGGTTGTCGTGGAATTCATATACCTCTGCTCCCTTGTGAAAGCGAACAATTATGTGAGCCGTGAAATTCGGAGACGCGGGCCGATGCGGTGGGCCGGGTATGTCATCAGGATGCCAGAAAACAACCCGCCCAAAATAGGGTTCGCCTCAAATCCGGCTGGGACAAGACATTCCGGTCCGCTTATCCTACACACGTGCAATTTACTTCCCCCCTTGGTGATTGTTCGAACACTTTTTCTCACGGTATTATCAGCGGCTGGATAGTCGAGAAGAAAATAGATATAGTTTTTGGCTTACGAAGTACCAGCACATCGGTCCCAAGCTCGGTACCAAGCTGAATGATTCGCCCCTTATAACGAAAATAACACGAACACACCCAAAATAACACAGAGAATCAAAACAAAAGCAAAACTTCTAGTACCGAAAGGCTCAAGAATGTATTACATGATCCAGACTGCAAGATGTACAAGGGACCAAGGGGTTCTACAACCAATTGCAAATCACTAGTTTCATATTGAATGTTGGTATTATCCCTTGGGACAGGGGTTCAACCAATGATTAGCACAACTCGACAGTCCTGACCACTAACTGAACTAACAACATTTCGACCTATGACAAACGATTCGGCTCGAAGGGCCATTAATGATGTATAAAACTTTATAACGAATTTGGCCCGGAAGACACCGTTCGACTTCTTTTCATTATGATATCCCGACACATGTAGGAGTGATGTTTCCGACATGGTTGTTTGTTTTTGAGTAGCTCTGATCTGGCTCTTGTATATTCCTTATATTTACCTCCAGAGGGAGACACCTCCAGCATACATATTGCACTCATCAAACAAATGAGCAGGGAGCAACCAACAATCAATGTGCAACTAGCGATTGGAAATTGGTTCACTGTAGTAGAACCCCTAGGTCCGAAGTATACCTTGCAGTCTGCACCTTGCAATAATTCTTGCGCTTTTCGGTACCTTCCGGTACTAGTGTCTTGGTTGTTGTTTTGATTCACTATGTTATTTTGACACAACATTTGAGAATGTGTTGGTGTGAGCTACGTTGTTAGGGGCGAATCGTTGAGCTTGGGACCGAGCTTGGGACCGATGTGCTAGTACTGACTGAGCCAAGAAAAACATCGTATTTGTTCGGGACCTACTGGTCTTAGAGTTAGTCTATGGAGCAACCGCTTTACTTCCTTTCAGAAGGAACACGTGACTAGAAATGGTTTGCCTCAGAAAAATCTCACCGACCTCAGCTGGTATTGAACCCAGACCCACTGGCTTACCACTACACCACCGGCGCCGGCTTATTTTTGACATGAGATTCACATGATATATGTTTATGCATTAACTATCCTACCTACGAAAATACTACCAACGATCGCAAGGGCGATTTCTCGATACGGACATAAGGAAACGAGATTGGTCTAGTACTACAATAGAGTAAAATAAATAAATCGTTGGAATATAATTCAACATTTTAGCTGTAGTTTTTTTTCTGTGATCTTGAAAATACGAAGTCCTTCCATAACACGGGAATAGCGCTATTGTGTCAAACAAAACACGTAAACAATGATCTCAGGCGCAAAGCCCCAAAATAATCGCTCACCTGGCCACGTTCATGCATCCGTGGAAGGTAGGAAAGAAATGTTGAACTGTTAATAACGAGAGGCCACTACTGCAGTGAGTGCAGCAAAAACTCTTAATAAATTTTGAATCGGAAATCTTTGTAGTTGCTTATAATGCAAATCGGCCACGGTGGTGACCATTTTTAGATTCCAGCGACCTTCATATAAAACCCCCTTCAATCAATCAAATGACTCCTCACCGCTCTGTTTTCTGGGTCAGATGTAAGTATGGCATTTCTAACTTTTCTGTTTTCATTTCCAGAGACACAAATACCTAGCGACATGCACAACACTGTTCTCGGCCTTGGCTCTTGAAATAGTTTGGAAATTTGAGAGATTTTGGCAAGCGTTACATCCTTATTTTTAAAACTGCATGTGTATAATCGAGGTCGCTGGGATAATTTTCCACCCGAAAATTGGATTTACTCTCAAACAACGAGTTTTGACTTGAATACTTTTGGCCGCAAATGATAGTTCCATCATGTGGAAACAAGACAAATTGTATCCAAATAATGGAGTCAGTTGTCATTCCTTGGAGTTTCTTTGATGTGTGAGAATCTTTTCTCTAGTCCACAGTAGGCGATTTTTTTTTCGTGTCGATAACATTTCCAATAATAAACATATAGGTACCTATGTTGTTAAACTTCTGTTGATATGAAAACTAGTTCACTTGCATCTGTTCCAGGACCACCACATGATGATTATGGAATGTCCACAAAATTGTCAAATCAATCAAATATCCCTCGATGAATTTCTTTCGTAGTTATAATGTGGCTACTTCTCCTAGGGCTTTTGGGACCTTGTATTCTGCAGAACATGGCCCGTGGGCTCCAGAAAGATAATATAACTCTTTCTATATATCCATGAATGTCTTTGAATGATACTATACCGCTCGAATGGTTTCTGGAAATTTGATGAATTTAAAGAAAAATTATAATAGGTTTGGTTTATTGAACAATTACGATTGAAGCATTGCACACGGTAGCGTAAATCTATATTCTATATGCACTTGTTAATCATAAGTATAGCCTCATTGATTTCATCAGACCTCTATCGACGATTATCACTAGTCTGTGGTTTGACCACACGAATTGTTTTAGTCTTATCTCGCGATAATATTCACGTATCGTAAATCTTTAAGGTATGAATTCTCGTTTATGTTTATAAGTAAATAGACACTGATGTTTTACAACGCACTCCGTAAGTACCCCTTAAACCTCATCCAGTGATAAAACTTAGATACGTATTATCTACCTATTCTTCTGCTTTGTCAAATACTTGTCAAACAAATTTTAATCTCCTCAGCAATAAATTTAAATAACAATATCAAACCCTTGCTAGTTAAGAAACGTCGGCCGAAAAGCATGAGGCAACAACTTGTGCAGTGACGTCACCATTACGCGAACTGGCGACGGTTTTGCAATGTAAATCGGAATGTCCTTGGGGCAGAACTCAGACAGGGTCTGTCGACATGTGCCGCACGGTGTGGTAAACTCCTTCTCCTGGTATGCTACTACGGCGACTGCTTCGAACTCACGAAATCCTTCACTAACTGCTTTACATATGGCGCTCCTTTCGGCACAGACACTTGGACCAAATGTGCCATTCTCAACATTGCACGCGGTGATAATTTCGCCAGTCTTGGTTCTCAGTGCCGCTCCGACAGCAAAGTTACTGTATGGGCAATAGGCATTGTTGCGAACCTTTATAGCAGCATCGATGAGCTCATGTACTTTTGAATCTGTTGAATGTAAATGTATGTATAGAAGGAGAAAGTTGAATTAGAAAAAAAAGGGTTAAAGCAAGGTCACGCGGTGCATTCTGGATATTCTTACCAAGTGATGAAAATTCCACTACCGTCTCGCCATCGACCATCCCGTTAACGTTGTTATTCATAATTACCAGTGTACGCTGTAATCTGGCGGATGAGCGCGTGCGAAATGAAAGATTTTCCTAACTCACTTTGCTTGATTAGAGCAGACGTAAGAAGCACGTATTCGTAGGATAAATATTTATATAAATAACTCTGTAATAAATTGTTGCCTATGTGCTCAGAGTTATGTCATTTATGTCTAGCATCTGATACAAATATTAGCTTTCTCTCAAGGTTACCAAGCCAAGTGCAAGGCAATCAAGATGAGCTGTTCTAGGGCTGTTAAAGAGTTCCTAAAATGCAAGTTGTTATCAGTTTCATTTCTGAATGGTAACTGTTCGGCGAGCAATCAATCGGAGATTGTTGATATTATTTGTCAGTGCGATGGTATATGATAAGCATGCTTCAGAACACCACCACTACAATTGTCGAAGTCGCTCTATAGAGTTAACTGTAACTGTATACATATTATCTTCATCTCGTTGTGTGGGATTAATATACTACCCAACGCGCTCTCTATTTGGATGTAAGAACTACAGTGACGGACAATACAATAAGACCAAAGCCCGATTTTCATACAAAATGGTCATGTTTGGAGGCTTGTCTTTCACTTTCCCGTGAAGTAATTGAACTGAAATTTTGGCAATAGCCTAGAAATAACCTGAATTTTCATCTTTAATAACCCGCAAAACGAAAAACAATTTGCTTTATAGTCAAAACTATATTTCGAATGTAAGATATACGTTCGAATAACGTTATCGAATAGTTTAATCTCATTTTCACCATACAACCTCTACATTAACTCATATTGTTAATGTATGGCATATAGTAATTGAGAGGTTTTTTATTGTCTGCTCTCGGTCTGGATTATATACCAACTTTTTGGCATAGAGTACAGCAAAAAATTTGTTCGTGAAAATTGCTATTTTTTTTTATGGTAACCTATCTTAGCCGCCTATTCAGCATATTGTTATTTGGTCTGTTACCATCTGACATATTGTTAAAACTATATAGGAGATTGTTAGTTTACAGTTGTCAACTATAAGGGTAAATGTCGTTACAATTACGGAAACGGTCGTCAATAATAAGGGAAATGGTCCAGGAATCGTTTGTGATTATACGGGAAATTCATAATTTTTCATTCACCACTTCATAAACTATAGACACCACCTACGACAAAACAATAAGAACTCCTTTTGATATCCATAGTTTAGGCCATGTTTTTTTTATCAGGTTATTTATTTATACGGCTCAATCGCGTTAGCTTTGCGGAGCCAAATGCAATGTTTGTGGGTTACACACTAAAAAACTATTTTTTAAACAAATTATGATTCTTCTTCTTTCTTGGGGGCGATTTTATGTTAGCATCTTCTTGTTCTTTCGCAATTCTAGCCGACTCTTTTTGTTTACTGATCCCCGTTGACATGAATGCAGCAAACTGCAACAACGTACGATCGCGGTTATCACACTCCTTCGCTTCATCAATGCGTATTTTGGTGTCCACCGGAATGATGACAGATTCCTCCGTTTTATCTTTTAGCACCTCTTGCGTATCTTATTCTCCCCCACCTTCAGTTTCTGATCCTCCGGTGGCTGTACCTCCAGTTAATGCACATCCGGACGTTTTCTTCAGCTTACCGCTTTGCTCCTTTTCTTGACTTTGGTGTCTCAGGTGTCCTTGCAGATAAAGCATTTGTCTTTGTTGCCTCGGTAGTATATGTTTCCCTTCCGGCTGGCAAAGTGCAGCGATGACGGGATTTCCTGCTTCACATCCACGTACGCGCCCCGCACACCAGTGTAGTTTTACGCGTCCATATTTTGACAACACCGTAACGATCTCCTGGTCAGAAACCTCCGGTGGGAGATCGTATATTCGCACATAGCAGATGTGATCCTGGGTATGGGACATGTGCACTTTAACCTTTTTTCCATTCCTATAATGGAACATCAGTTCATCCGAGTTGGCGGTCAACGCGTGCAACATCGACCGATCAGACTTGAACTTGACGAGAAGGGACTTTTCATCTGCAATCGTATATGCAGCTTCAATTTCATAAAGCTCCACATCCAAGCCTTTGACGAAATTTGCCACTTCGCCTAAGACTGGTTTATCCGCTCCATTGCCGAAGGTAAATCGCACAGTATTTTTCAACTCGCACAATGCTGTTATAACAAAAGCGACCGGGTTGATGAAAAAGAACAATGCAAATTTATTACAATGCCGTATAGAAGAAGGCTATCGCGCGAAAAAAAAACAAAACTCTCAACCGTCCCAAACGAAAGCAGAATCAGAACTCATAGGCCATGTTGATGAGTGTGAATTCCAATCTAGTATACTGATATTAAAATGACCCGTGCATCAATAATCAAAATTCAGATCCTCAAATTCGAGCATCCTTTATGGAAATCAAAAAGTGGTCTTATTGTTTTGTCGTATGCGGTGTCTGTAACTTTTAAAGTGGTGAATGAAAAATGATGGATTTAATTAAGGCAGATGAGAATTTAGACTACTTCTGGACCACAGCCGAAATTTCAGCTCAATTGATTCTCGAGAAAATTAAAGGCAAGCCCCCTAACATGACCATTGTGTATGAAAATCAGGCTTTGGTCTTATTTTATTGTCCGTCACTGTATATGATATAATTCTTGTTTTCGTTCGAACCGTATTTGTGATACAAGAATAGAAGATTTTATAAAGAAAATAAGGTTCGATAGTAAACTAGAAGAAGGGTGACTATCTGGCTTGCTTTTCGGGAATAGCGACAGTAAATAATTTTCATTTTCTAAGGTTTCTATAGTCAGCGTTTTACCAGCTTCTTTATGCACTTCCGCCGTAATTAAAGAATCAACTGGTTCGAAGAACCGAATTCTAGAAGGAAGAAATAACGACTATTTATTGTCTTTTTCAATAAATCGGAGTTACTTCTTTTTTCAACACTTTCTAAAGTCACTTGAGCCTAATAACCAGTGCTGCGAAATATCAATTTCAATACTTTCATATACCTGATTTGCACTAGCAACCAGATGTCAAGTATCAAGTATCAACTCGCAGTTAAAAAATTAATTTCGTTTGCCTCAAATCAGTACACAACCACAGAGAACAGACATTGATGTCCATATACCTTTTCTTGAAAAACGTGTGTAAAAGTTAATACAGGCACCCGGTATAAGAAGCAAGTGCAGAGAAAAACAAACAAAACTTTTCAGGTTATGTGGTAGGCTTTTTTTGATAAACATTTACATAACAGTTATCGCACAACCGCAGCGCCGCCTTTCAGGAGCATAACGACATACATGTGAAATGTCGGATTAAAGTTTTACACAAGTAGCAGACCGAAGATGAACGTCTGTTCTCTGTGACACAACTGAGGTTGACAACAGAGATTCAGGCAAATATTTTTATTTACACCAGCTGATCAATACACAAATTTTAGAATACTTCAGGGTGGTTGAAAGTATCGATTCAGTTGCTGCCTAAATGATCAGAATGATTGAAACGGAGTTTGAAATCGATTAATTTGGCTGGAGCTGGATCTTTGAACCCTTCTAGCAAGTATGTTTGTTTCTTGAGATTAATCTGATAATCGAAATTTGCCTAGTGATATGGTTTGTATGGTCAATAACGATATTTATTCAAAGTCAACAAAAGTCCCAATGGTGGTATCAACAATCAATAGAAAACTAGCGGTTTAAAATTGGTTCACTGTTTTAGAACCCCTTGGTCCCAAGTACACTTTGCACCTTGCAATACATTCTTGCGATGTTCGGTACTAGAATGTTTGGTTTTGTTTTGATTCGCTGTGTTATTTTGAAAGAATATTTGAGGGATTGTTTGTTGTGAGTTTGGTGTTAGTGCTGATTCATTAAACTTGGGATCGATGTGCTGGTACTTGCTAAGCCAAAAACTATATACATTTTCTTCTTGAGTATCCAGCCCCTTCCTTTCTTTAGCATTTCATGCTTATTGCTTTCACAATTAGCTTATTGCTTGCTCTCAACTTAGTGTTCTAAATGCACTTCCACAGTTATTAATTGATAGCTTCCGAAGTCAGTTACCATTGGTATGATTGTGTGACAAGTACAATCATACCCTATGCCCACAGAGTCGAGCAATTTTCCTTAACGAAAAAATCCTAGACCAGACCGGGATCGAACCCAGTCACCTCCAGCATGGTATTGTCTGTCGGAGTAGATGAGAAGTCATATATCGTTAAGACTTGTGCTTATTTTACGCGCCGTGTAGATCGAGCCTCGTAGAATCGAGTAAGGTAAAAATAGGGGGTTTTAATTTAAAAAAAACATGGTTTTTTCCATCCGTATCGATGATGGACATTTTTCCTAGCACAAAAATATTTTTTATGAATCTCAACTATTTTTTCTCGATTTTTAAACAAGAAAAATCTAATCATTTTTGTTTTCACAAACTGACTAGCAGTTTCACAAAGTGACATTTATACAAAGTGACAGCACTTAATTTTCAGTAACGGGGGCTCCCATTATGATATATATGTCAACTTATGTATGCTAAAAATCAATGGTTGGTTCGTTGGTTTAGGTAGTCTGTTTTTTTGTAGCGTGTTTCATGGTGAAATAGGATGGTGTTGTCTTGCAATCATAATTTTTTGAAATTGTTTTTTTCAATAGTTTCGCTTGTCAAAATTAAAAAATAAATTAAATGCCGGTATAGTATTATATTTACTATCGAACAATGTTATAATCCACATACCCCTATAATACCCTATTGTCGAATCGACAAACCTCGTCTCTAGAATTTATGTTCACCTCATTGAGAGTCACCGCACCCTAATGGCTTGGCCACAATTGATACGTTGCGGATGCGTTTGCGTGGATTTTACAGTTTTCCCATAGGTTTTCTGTCAAATTTACGTCAACCCATCCGCAACGTATCAATTGTGGGCCAGCCATAAGGCCCTAATACTTATGACAGACATACAACGCAGACCGTTGTACGAACTGTCAAATACTTTAATCCAGTACCAAAAAACACGTACTAGACTAAAGGAGTACAACGCTGTACGTTGTATGTCTGTCCCAGGCATAAGTGACAAATCTCATTTTGTCAGTGATAACGAGACGTCTCGATCCACAAAGCGCGTAGAATTAGCACAAATGCCCGTGGTCGAGCGTTGTTATTAACCTGCTCCAGGATAGTGCTGCAATCGACTCAGCCATGAAAGCGGGTCCAGATCGATCAACTGACAACAACTCTCGTAACTTGTCAAACGGAACGTGGATCTCTCCATGGCATTCTTTGCACAGCATAGAAACTTACCTATAACTGATTCAACTCTATAGGTGCCATTGATGTGCGTTGGATTCCAGCAGTAGATATCGGAGAAGTCTGCTCATCCGAAAAATAGAACCTAGGACCAGAAGCTCAGGGGCTTATTACGGTTTTCACTTCACGGTGAAAACGAAGTGAAAGTGAGGTGATGTGCGAGGGGGATGACTCTCGGAAATAATTCTAAGATTTGAAGCAGATGTATCCTTTCTAAATCCGATTTATCTGGCAGCTACTATTATCTTCTCTAGCTATGCTTATCGAAAACAATCTTATTTGAATCATTTTACAATTCAGTCGTTCCCAAATAAAATAAAAATGGAACTAATAAACATAAGAAATCAGAGAAAATTTTGGTTGAGAAATCGGAAAAAGCGGTTAACTTTGTGTGGACTGTCAACCTGAGGTCCAGCGCTTTCCTGATACTTATGCAAGATGAGTGAACTTTCATTAGATTTTTTAATAATTGGTGATTGTAATGGGTATAGGTGATACGAATTTCTTCGCTCTTAAATAACTTTCAAGCTACTCCGTCACCCAAAGGTGCATTAAAACCTATTATTTATTTGTTTCCACTCTTTTTTCCACTTTCTCGCGGTTTGAGGAAATAATCTCACTTCCTTTACGAACTGTCGTATGGTATCATGCTAATCCTGTGTGGATGTATCACAGCTGAATACTAAGAATACTTGAAGGCTCACAGGAATTGGACCGGTGAACATAGATATTTCTTTCCAGAAATAATCCATTGTATGGATGTGATTAAAAATCGAATGCAGTTGAGATATGAACATCGAGAAAAAAATAAAATTAAATGACGTTTGATTTATTAGTATTGGTAATCCAATACCGTTAAATATGTGTCAACATTGAGACAATATCCACTGAAACAAAAAATATCGATTGAAAACTGTAGGGTTCTGATATTATCCGCGATTATCCTAGTCAATCGTATTTAGTGGACCGACGAAAAATTAAATTCACATCAATTCATTGAAACAAATAATTTCGAGAAAAACCGACGTAATCATAAGATTTCTGTCATTCTCTCGGTGATGTTTAAGTGAAGTTAAAGTGATGGTAAAGGTGACAACCATAATAAGCTCCTCAGAATAACGCCTTGGTCTTTTACGGAAGTCGAAGGTTTGATTGTCGTGTCTTAGAGGATCATCTCTCATATTTGAGAGCTAGGACATCCCATAATTTGCCGATTTAACCACTATACGATTACGGCAGCGTCAGAAAGAGAAGATTTGCAGGATATCAATCGGTGATCAATTGGATTCGTAGGTTGAAATCTTCGAAGACCAAGTTTAGTTCATTAATGTATACAAATAAAACTAATGATTTTCCAGAGGTATCCTTGACAAGGCTGAACAATACTTATTTACTTTCTTAGCGTTCCAAGCTTATTGCTTTCGTAATTAGTTTTGTGCTTGCTCTCAACTTAGTGTTCTAAATGCACTTCCACAGTTATTAACTAAGAGCTTTCGATGCCAGGTACCATTTTTGCATTAGTATTATTGTGTGGCAAGTACAATCATACCCAATACCCAGGAAGCCGAAAAATTTTCGTTAACGAAAAATTCTTAGTCCAGACCGGGAATCAAACCCAGCCACCTCCAGCATGGTGTTGCTTTGTAGCCGCACCTCTACTGACTGAGCTAAGGGAGGATCCTTAGCTCAACAAACATCGGACATGCAAAGATCAACGGCTACCAGAGAGATAGGAAAGACACAATTGCGACAGAATTCCATGAACTCCAAACCTTTGTAGCTTTGCGCCAGGAATTGCGTGGATAACCTTGTCAAAACTGTTGACAAGTCTAAATAGATACGTACATATGCTCCCTCACAGTCGTGCTTTTCGTTATGTAAGAGGTTAGACACAAAAGATTAGTGGCAATAGAACGTCCGACCATGAACCCGTTTTGATTTGCTTGAATACTATTTGCAATGAGGCATTAAAAGTTGCACAATAACTAACTCGAATAGTTTCTATACTCAGTGACAAAAAACTTCGATGATTTTTACGTCTTGGTTTCTTCTTTTCATAATGAACTGGAAGAATTCGCGGGACTTTCTAACAGGAAAAAAATGTTCAAATGTGCCGTCGGATGTAGACACTCAAAATAGGCAAAGCAGTGGTTCATTGATTCATTTACCTTGGGACCGATGCGTTGGTACTTCAAGAGTAAAAAAAAAAACAAATTTTCTTCCTGACCATCCAGTCCCTGTTGTATCTCTGTTGTGTGAATAAAGGCCAGTATCGACTTCAAAAGTAGAGAGGTAACGGAATTTTGTTCAATATTACCAAGCGGAATTTTGACAATTGATCTGCATGGAACGAAATGTCACCTTCACTTAAGGTCGGTATCGTGTTCGAAAGAAATTTATTTTTCTATCCCAAACCCATGTTAAATTCCGTTTACTGAAAGGGAAAAGCAAAGAATCGAAAAGAAATTTCTGCAGCAGTATAAACCTGAAAAGAACGAAAAAAAAAATTTGAATTCGTAAGGTTTCCATGCAAACTAATAGGAGCTGTCAATTTTACTTTCGGAAAAATATTCCGCTCGATTATTCCGTAAGTGAAGGTGACATTTCGTTCCAGGCAGATCAATTGTCAAAATTCCGCTTGGTAATATTAAACAAAATTCCGTAACCTCTCTACTTTTTAAGTCGATACTAGCCTTTATGGAATAATCGAGCGGGATATTTTTCCGAAAGTAAGAGTGACAGCTCCCATTACTTTGCGTGGAAACCTTACAAATTCCAATTTTATTTCTCGTTCTTTTCAGGTGGATACTGCTGCAGAAATTTCTTTTCGATTCTTTACTTTTCCGTTTCAGTAAACAGAATTTAACATGAGATAGAAAAAGAAATTTCTTTCGAACACGATACCGACCTTAAGGCAAAAGCCGTTCATAGCATCAACGACTTTGCAGTTTAATGTTCCAATTTTGACACATAGGTCGCAATCAATGCGACTCCTATCCCTCATAGAAACGGTTATGTCATTAAGTTTTAGTTCAGTGCATTTCATGATCTGTCAGTTACGGGTGCAGCATTCTTACGTCAGATTCCTTCGTGCTGGTTTTGGATCTCGGAAAGCTAAGGCCGAAAACGTAAGATTTTAGTCTCAAATTTATATTGTTTTTAGCCTAATTTCTCCCATTCTCCATTAGATACAACTGTCTTACGATGGCTTCTCTAGCGAGCAAGGGTTCCTCTTTGGTGTCGAGTAAGTATTCTAGTGCCATTTGATATTTCAAACTATCAAACCATCGTCACCATCTCCAATGGTCGCAGATTTTATGGTTACATAATTTACTTGAATAAATAATTTGCTTTTCAGCACTGCTGACCCAGGCTCGACCAAAGTTCAACGTATTCATGAAGTACGCCAAGGTTGAGCTGACGCCACCCACTCCAGGAGACATCCCAGCCATCCGCGACGGAATCGCTCGCATTGTTTCGGGAGCCCGCACCGGAGCCTGGAAGAACTTGACTGTGAAGGAAGCCTGGTTGAACGGTTTGGTCACCGCCGAGGTGTGCTTTTGGTTCTACGTCGGTGAATGTATTGGCAAGCGCCACCTGGTTGGTTATGAAGTCTAAATCGACAAAAACTAGGTGAATGCCATCCATAAGCTAGGTAGGGTCGGATCAGTGAGAAACAAAAGGAAGTGTAAGAAGAAAACATTTCATTCGAGTCGATAAATAATTTCTATTGTGAAAACAAAGCAAGAAGCATTTTTATTCTAACGGTTTACAAAGGGCAAAAGTTTGTTGGAACTGGTTCTGATAAGTGTTCCAATCGAGAACGACATGTTCCTGATCGAGGATAGACCAATTCGGAGATGGTTTGTCTGCAGCGAGCCAATTAAAATCATCCAATTCATTCCAATTGTTCACATCGGGATCCAGACCAGAATGCATAAGGTCGTCTTCTAATCCAACATAGCTATTGTTATACTCGGCCACGTGGATTTGTTTGCAGTCCTCGATGATAGCTCGGGACGTCACTTTAAGGTATAAATCGCAATTTTTCGACCGGTGGCAACGAAGTTGCTGGCAAGCGACAACGAATTTGCAATTTGTGCAATCATCTAAGAATATTGATCTCGAAGTTGGTCCACAGATGACTAGACAATTCTTTAGTTTAGAGAATTGCAGCGAGCCAGAATGGCCTTCCAATCGAACAATGCAATTTGTCAAATCCGTCGCCGTTACCGTCTGATCATCAATTGTTTTACGTGGAAGAATGATGAGCTCGTTATGTTTGCCGGAAAATGTCCATTTCATTCGATCACCTTCCGCGTCTGAGCTTATGCATGGCCCGATCTTAATTGTATCCTTTCCATCATGGTTGCTTTTGACAATTTTCTTACTCTTGAATCCGAACTTTTTCTTGGGAATTAGTTCGTTTTTCAGATTGTCCAATTTTTTGCCAAGTTCGTTGATTGTGTTTTGGCAAATTTTGATTTTATACTCGTTGAGGAAGAACGTCGAAGTAGACAGATAGCGCTGCAGGTCGTAAATTGCGTTCTGAACTTCAGCAAAAATTCGAGCTTTAGAATCGCTATTTGACACCGTATCCAGACTGTCCATGATGAGTTTGACCTTCTGATCGAATGATGAATCAAAATACTGGATAGCTTCGGTTTCATCGGCATCTTTCTGACGTTCGAGTTTGGCTGCCTGTATTTGTATTTCGCGTTCCTTGTGCCGACGATTAAGTATTTCGGTAATTTTCTCTTTTCCACTAAAACCACTGCTGTGGTCTACTATTTCTTCCATGGTGAAGCGACAGGAGTACGTAATAGTGTTGGTTGATCAGCTAACAATTAGTCGGAATTCCTTTGCTCGTTCTTCTTCTTAAGATAGATTGGTTCGCTGGATTCGCTTGCTTCCTTCAACTTTTTCATAAACAGCGCTTTCTTGCTGGTATCTTCGACAGATCTATCTTGGTTTTGCCGCTTAAGTAGTTCTAGTTTCTCCTTGCTTGGTTTGGTTATCTCGGATAAAACGTAACCGGCGCCACCGAACACTGCTAGATAGACTACGGATTTGATATAAACATTCATGGTTTGGATGCCCCAACAGCACTCGTTTCACGTTGCTGTGACCAAATCTGGTCGTCTAGGCTACGAATCGATTTGTCTCCGCCGATGAACTCGCCCACCTGGTAGTAGCTTTCCAAAATTACGGGATAATTATCTTTGACGTAATGCCGGAGATCTACCCGTTCGATTTAATAACATGAAAAAAAAAAAACGAAACGCAGATCAAATTAAAACGTAATGAATTCGAGGCACGGGACTATTCAATGTCTTCCCGAACAATCTATCCTCTAACAATATGAAAAACAAACACTTTTGCAAGAGATATTACTCGATCTTACCTCTGTTTGTGTTAAGTCGGTACCAGCCTGCGTATGTGACACCAAAGGCGATTGCTTCTACAGCAATCAGGATTTTAGCAGTATTTTTGATAAGTCTCTTGTATCCAGGTCGCGAACTTTTACGAAGCATAATTATCCAACAATTACTTGTACCCTGGAACCATCTCCAAAGGCAAAATCGAAAAGCAAGTTTAAATTTCTATTGTTTGGTTACACGAGCGAACAACGTAACCAGGGAACCAATCAATTGTGAGACTACTTGATCCAAACCAAACCAGAGAGCAAAGAGCAACTTTTTCCAAGAATGAAAATGATTCATTAAACGTCAGGCGTGTGGGAGTGATGCAATGACATTTCTATAAAGGACACTGGGATTGATGGATGTGTGGAATGAGACAAATTCTTCTGTAGTAATGATCTGTATTACCGTTATCCTGTACCTCATTGCATCTATGTATGCGTAGGGTGTCAGGTCGTGACATGACAACCAGAGGGCTACAATAGACAGGTCCATAACTTAGAGAAGAATACCACCAACAATATCAACTAAAATTTAGTTGAACACTGGAAATTCAGTTGATTGAATATTTGGAAAACAACCTGACTGTTCCGAAATTTCAACCTTTTTTTGGTATGTTGAGAAGGATAAAATTTTGCTTGCAGTTATAAATTTATATGTTGATAGAAGTTTGAATTTCATCATAATAGTCAATATATTCGATGACTGTCGTTGATTCAGGTGTCGTAACATAATTAATCTAAATAATTCCAAATTTCAACATGGCTGGATTGGGTATCAAAATTGGATGTTTTACAAACGTCAGTTCTTTTGTATGTGCTTGGAAACCCAGCTCAGTTGAAGGTTCGCATTGACTTTTAGTTCGGTTTCGCAGTGGATTGGAACCAGTTTCTACCCCTATAATAAATGAATTCGATATAATCTTTTGATATGCTAAAGCTCTACGTTTGCTTTGTTTTACTTAATCAATCAAGTAACCATTCATTGGTGAAAAAAGTACCCATTTTAAACATAAGTAGGTTAACCCATTAAATGGGTAAGACGACTTTAACCATTAAGGATTAAACAAATTACATGTCAAATCATGGTATACTTTTTTCCCATTTCGAAATAAACGGGGTTTTCTAAAATTGATATAAATGACATATGTTTGGAAATTATCAAAATAAGATTAAATGTTGTACCACAGACAGACGTCTCAATTACCAAACAAATTTTAATTGTTCTGTTCGAGCTTGAATGTCTGTTTGCGGTTGTACTATTTATTCATTTGATAAATTAAACGCAATGACTAGAGTGATAAAAAAGTATTGATAATATCTATGTGTCCCACACATGACAGTTGGTAAGTTATGCTGCTACCCTGCTATCCGAGCTTGGTTATTTCGGACAGGTGCGAAGTTAAAATTTTACCATCGTGGCTGTATTCTATTCGAAAACCGGTTTATCAATAACACAGGGATGTTCGAACATGGCAACATAACTTTCGAAGTGTCACTTTTTAACCAAAGTTAAATTTAACTCGTGAATTGGTCACAGCCTTAATCAGTTGCATGGGAACCGAAACACTTTTAAACTGAGCCCTAGCTCCCATGCTCTCAGTTCCAAAGCGTCTTTACGGCAGCCTATCAAGCAATTAAGTCGCCTTAAATGCAACATAACTGCCACTTTTGGCCCAATATACGGCTGCTTTACTGCAATGCTATGATAATGCTTCATTAATGCTATTTTGCATTCGAAATGCTTATTACAGGCTACAAGCATTTAAATAGCATTTGAAATGCAACTTTACAACAGATAGCATTCAAGATGGTGATACCCCTCCCGGGAGGTAAGAGATGTTTTAGGAATGCGCGATCTCCCCTACATGCAAGTGATTTACGAATTCCTTTGTTTGTCTGATCTAAGAGTGTAATGTCATCACCCCCTCCCCTCCAGTCTAGTAAATTCCCTGCCATTGTGTCCCAGTTATACTAACCTTTTGTTTCCGTGCTACTTGTACCTACCCAGCAAGCAGTGGTCACCCATCTGCGGCTTAGTTCCTGAAAGGGACTACAGGGACCAAGGATTTGGTAGATGTCGCAACCATGAGCAGCAAATAATACCTTCAATAAGTTACCTGCCTAGCCCCTTCCAAACGATATTGTGACCCATTAACCTCGAGCTAGCCACGAGTAATTGGCACCCCATTTTACTAAAATTGAAAAATTATACATTGTAAATAACAATATTGAATATCGGCTCCGTAAAGTGTTACACACGCCTGAGCCTAACAAATAAACGAACTAATTATGATAATATAATAATAAAATTATGTTGCATTGAACTGGTAGGATAGAATATGTATATTTTACGGTAATGGTTATTGGTTATGGGTAACATGGTTAAAATTGGTTTGTTTTTCTGTCGCAATCTTATCCCGAAACTACCCCTCCCTTTAATGGAGGTGTTTGTGGCGGGGAGGTTTTGTGTGGGCCCTCCCCTCCCCGAAGGGGGACACCCATACAAATGAAACACAAATTTCTGCATATCTCGAGAACTAATCAAGCAAATGGAACCAAATTTGGCATGTGGGGGTTTTTGGAGGCAGGGTTTCTAAATATATATATATATATATATATATATATATATATATATATATATATATATATATATATATATATATATATATATATATATATATATATATATATATATATATATATATATATATATATATATATATATATATATATATATATATATATATATATATATATATATATATATATATATATATATATATATATATATATATATATATATATATATATATATATATATATATATATATATATATATATATGAATTTCTGTCTGTCTGTATGTCTGTCAGACTCTTATAGACTCGGAAACTGCAGAACCGATCGGCGTGAAAATGTGTATGCAGGGATTATTGGGCGTGAAAATTTTTATGCAGGGGTCCGGGTTTTTGAGACCCCTCCCCCCTGGAATAGGTTTTAAGTGGTAATATTTTTTTATGGTGGTTTGAGACCCCTCTCCACTCGGAAAGAAGGAAACAGAAATTTATGTATGACTCGAGAACCAATCAAGCAAATGAAACCAAATTTGGCATGTGGAGGTTTTTGAGGACAAGACATGTTTCTACACACTTAGAACATTTTACAGTACTTTGGTTTTTTTTGAAGTTTCTCAAATGAAAATCCGATTTAACAAATTTGGTACAATCCACCCCCTTTAACATGAGAACTATCCCTATTGTTATGAAAATGTGTATGCAGGGGTGTTAAGAGCCGGAGGAGGTTCTTATGATGGTACGAAACCCGCTCCCCCTCTGCAAGGAGGGGGGGGGGGCTCCCAAACAAATGAAACACTAATTTCTGCATAACTCGAGAACTCATCAAGCAAATGGAACCAAATTTGGCATGTAGGATTTTTGGAGGCAGGATGGTATTTCGAGATGCCAGCTTCCATACAAATGAAACACACATTTCTGCATAATTCGAGAACTAATAAAGCAAATGTAACCAAATTTGACATGCAGAAATTTTTGAAGGCAAAAGATCTTTCAATGGTAATTTGAGACCCCTCCCCCTCTCGAATGGGAGGCTCCCATACAAATAAAATACTAATTTCTGCATAACTTGATAACTAATCAAGCATACACAGAAAAAAATCTTGTAGTAAAAACTACCATTTTACCCGACTATGCCTATCTTTAAAACTACCATGAAATTTCAGTCAAATTTACTACATTTATGGTAAAACCTTCAACATTTGTGGTATATTTGACAGACCTCATATTGATATCAACCGCACCATGGTCGATCTAATCGCAGGCATGGTAAAATCAAACGCATTTATAGTCAGGTGAAAATTGTTGGTATTTGTGCTTTATTTAACCCTTCGAAATTATAGTCTCTACTGCGGTTTTTTTTGCGTGTATGAAACCAGTTTTGACAAGTGGGGGTTCTTGGAGGTAGCATTTTTATATGGTGGCTCGAGTTCCCCTCCCCTGTCTAGAAAGGCGGGGGGCTCTCATACAAATTAAACACAAATTTCTGCATAACTCGAGAACTAATCAAGCAAATGGAACAAATTTGGCATGTGAAGGTTTTGGAAGGCAAGAAATGTTTCTACGGCAGTTCGAGACCCCTCTCCCTCTGAAGGGGGGGGGGGCTCTCAAACAAATGTAACACAAATTTCAACCAATCCTGTCAATCCAGGAACTATCCAGGCAACTAAAAAACAAAATATGTATTTCTCGAGTAAGAAGCATGTTCTGATAGAAGTTTGAACCTCTTCTTAGTTAAGAAAGGGGGATGCTTGAGCCATAAAATCTCAATGCACAAAAAGTTAATCTAAGGTTTTTTTACGAGAAAATTACGTGCAAACTGACAGGATACGGAGTAGTTTGAAGCTAAAATTTTTGCCTATGAAATGCTTCTACAAAGAAAAAAATAAACCATGATAGAAACTACCGATCCGAGCGTTAAATTAAAAACAAAAACAAAAACAAAAATAAAAACAAAAACAAAATAAAAAAAAAAACTCTATAATCGAAATCACACATTGGCAAACGAAAATATTTTAATTTTCATTCATTTTGTTGCAAGCGTAGCAAAGCTAGCACCGGGTTCAGCAAGTTACTAATAATTGTATTGTTTCACGATCGTTTGAAATTCTAGTATATGGGGTATGTAGTAGATTTATTGTAACGGCAATAGTTTTATTATTTGTCCAATACATGAACAGTAAGAACCATGGTCTGCCATAGATTTTATTGTTATTGTCTATTATTGTGGTTGTTGAAGAATTTGGCCCATACTGATTAGAACATGGTCGATTTGATTTTCTGTTCGTTGGTCAGGTGATCTCCGTGTGATATATCCCGTATCCTTTGATTAGTGCAAGTTAATTCATCACACTGAAAATTAATTTTCGTTTATATTTCGAAATCGAAGATAGGACTAACAAATCTATTCGTTATTTTCTGCAACGAAACTGATTTGTACTGTTTAAGAAGCTACCTCCGTATTAAATGCCACACGCGCAACTTCCAAAAGCACTATGCATTTGTTGACACGGAAAGAACATTCGTTCGTTGTACGAAAACAATACAAAGAGCTACGAGTTATTTGTTACCAATCAAAAAGAAACGTCTCTCTGGTGGTTGCATGCATGACTAACAGATCTACTTTATCGGCTTAAAATATAATTGAAAAAAAAAGGGCAACCACGAGAAGTTGATCAGCGTTTCTTTTTTAATGTTTCTGACATGGGGTTCGATCCTGTATTTTTAGGAAGAGTTGTTATTGTGTCCGCGGTTGATCTCACTAAACCATGTTGACTCGTAAGTAGTTACTTGATTAATGTGCATGAGGTTCACCCCGTTCACATTACAACCAACTACAAATTATATTACGTGATATAGACTATCTTGATATCAGCACCTATACATCTAGTTTTCACTGGAAATAATGTGCATGGCATTTGATATCCAGATACTCTATATCACGTAATATAGGTTGTAATGTGAACGGGGCTTAACTCTCGACAGCGCTCTAATGTCTATTTTGGGATAAATTAATTTTTCCTGCCCATCCCAGCAGGAACACCAACGTTGAGTACGATCGAAGATTAGCAGCGATTGGCTGGTCTTCACGAAATTCATTTTGTGTATTATACAACAAAGTTGTAATGATAACATTTTGTTAGAAGACAAGCAATATGAATGTTTCATACAATTTACGAGACATTTTTTCTGTGTACAAAATCCATGTTTACGAAACGAGTGAAAGCTAATTCACGAAAATAAATTTTCAGTGCACTATTGAGAAATGATGAAATATTCGTTTTTGTTACAGTTGTCATTGTTTGCTTTGTTGGCAACGAATCGAGTTTTATTGAAAGTTTCCGCTATCTAAACCCTTTGAGGAGTTAGAGTACTCCTAGAGGGGCGCCTCTTTATAAGCTAAAACCGGATTCATTGCAAGGAAAACAAACAATGACTTCGATACTGATCATGCATCAGAACCTTTTAGTCCTAACCGCTTCAAACTATAGAACATCAAATCTAAAAAATTAAAATTCACATAAATGAAGACTAACTATATTTTCCTTACTTCAGCTCATCCTCGGCGGCTCAATCCGGAAATTTTCACTTTTAACAAGACATAAAATGTAAGAAGGACTAAGATATGTTCCTATGACTACAAAAATAAATATTTTATAATGTTTGCACTCTTGAGCAATGTCAAAATTAAAAAGATCAATTTCGGTTTCGATTTTTTTTTTTATTTATTTATAAGGGGGATGTTTCTGAGAGCCTTAAACTATGTTAAACATCGATCGAGTATCCACTTGCTGCAATTACGGCCTCCACACGCTTCCGGAACGCACGGCAGGTCCTAATAATGTAGCCTGGAACCATTTTGGGACAAAGTTTGTCTGAGGCTTGCTGTACTAGGGTAGCGTTTAGAATAGGCCTTTGCCTTCATGACGCGCCACACAGATTCAGATCAGGGCTGGATGGCGGCCAATCCTTCGCCCAGAAGGGCAGATGTTCCTGCAGCCACTTCTGAGTGCGGTTCAAAGTGTGGGACGGAGCCCCATCTTGTTGAAACACAACATTTGGCTTCAGGCCGTACTGCTTTTTGATCCACGGAAGAACACACTTACTTAAAAGACCTCCGTATTTACTTTGTCGCCTTCTGAAATTTACACCGGGTTCATATTTTTGCCATGGGAAACCACTAATCCAAACACCATAACGCTAGCAGGAAGCTTGGCCAGATAAACGTTTTTATGCTCGTTGGCCACGTATTTTACCGGGAGAGAACTAATTTAGCGATCGGTTCTGGAATTTGATACGGGATCGACGGTAAACATGCTCTCATCGGTGAACAGGATAACCGGATTTTTTCGCTTTAGATTTTCTTACATCGCTCGACTCGTAGCTCCTGAATGCGGTTGGTAATCATGTGGGTTCGTTTCCCCCGACTTCACCCCGTAATCTTACTTTACGATCTTCCGTGCTGTAAAATCGCTGATCCCGTGTTGCTTCGCCATTTTCCTCATTGAACGCACTAGATTAGTCCGAATCTTCCTTTTGATGGCAGCGACAACCCTCGACATTCGAGCTGATCTCGGACGACCTGTGGCCACCTTCGCGGATAGTTGTTCTTTCTTTTTTCGGTCTAAGACCGTTTTCACGGCCCACCGAGTCACACGTCCTCATGTGCAGTCTCGGAGAGTGCGACATACTCCGCCTCCATGGTTGACAGAGTCACGCGACCCTGTTTACTGCTGGCCCAGCTGACGGTAGCTCCTCCTAGACGGCACATATATTCACTACAAGACTTCCTGCCGCTAGTATCGCCGGCCTAGTCGGCGTTACCCAACTTCAGCCTGTAATCCACTGTATGAGTCAGGTAGCGTATGATCCGCTGACTCTCGATCCAATCAACCTCCGACGGACAACTGATCTTACGGCTCAGAATTCCGACACAAGCTGCAATGTCTGGATGACTGTTTGTTGCGAGGTATAACAGAGAACCAATGAGACTGTGGTAATCTTCGTTGTCTTTAAGCTTCTTCCCATCGTTACTCAGCTTCAAATAGCTCGGGTCATTTGGGTACTTGAAACCCTTCGCTCCGTAGCGCTTTACTAGTTTCTTAATGAAGCTCTGCTGGCTGTGGCTGTAGGTGCCGCTTTCGTCCTTCCTCACTCGAATACCTAGAAAACAAGATACGTCACCCAGCTTCGTGATTTGAATCTTCTCCTACAACGCTCTCTCGATGATTGTGATTTCCTCATCCTGCGCACAAACCACCAAAATGTTGTCCAAAATAACCAAAATAACAACAAATAGATCCATCCTCCGCTAGTAAGTCATTTCCGGTACAGGCACGAGTTACTTTTACATTGACTAATTCCTAGTACCATCAAGATCTGGGTTATCGTCTGATGCCAAACCCTGGCCGCCTGCTTCAGGCCATAGATACTCTTTCTCAATCTACAAACTTGGTGCGCCTTTCTCGCTTAGCGTCCCAAAACCTTTTCTGCCGCCCTGCGACTGCCAACAACACGCGAAGAGGCGACTGCATGGCAACAGGGGCAAAGATTTCTTTGTTCCCAAAGATTCTGAAGTGCTCCAACGACGGCTTCTTATTATACCAGCGTTCGAATGGACTCATACCGATGGACTTGGTTGGCAAACGGTTCTAGATATAGGTTGCCGTCAAAACCGCTTCACCCCAGAATCGCTGTCCCCAGCCTGCGTCCAACAGCATACACATCGTCATCTCCTTTAGGTAGCACACTATTCCCTCCACTTGAAGGAAAGCCAGCAGTTCCTTCCCGGTGTATTCACCGCCCCCATCGGACTGCAAAATGCGCGGGTTATGACAGATCTGTGTTTTGCAGAAGTGCACGAAATGTTTAATCTTCTCTGCGGCTTTGGATTTGCACCGCAACAGGTACACAAACGTCATCCGAGTAGTCGTCGATCAAAGATTGAAAATACTTATTCCGCTAGGCGTACTAGCCAACGGCTCACATAGATCGGTATGCACTAGATCAAGCTTGTCTCTAGCGCCGCGGTCGACCTGCTTTCGGAACGGAACTCGGCACATCTTTCCTTCCAAACAGCATTCAAAGGCAAGTCGACTTATCGCCACAATCAACCAACTTCGTTCCCTCCGCATATCCGTTGGTCGGAATTGCCCGGACAACATCGATGCTAGCAGTTCTCAGTGTGGGGCGATTGAATACTCAGAAACGCTTGCTCTGGAGTGCACAATATGTACAGAGTTCCGTGGCGCAACGCAAGCGCCCTGATCCTTCCCTGTTGGTTTAGAACCTCGCAGCGATCACCGCAGAACACCACCTTGAAACCTTTATTTGCCACTGTACTCACCGAAATCAGACCGTTTGCCATCTTCGGGGCACAAAGCACGTCGTGCAGTACAATGTAGACAGGCTCGCCGTCGCTGTTCATCCCAACGATAGTTCCGTGGCCGATTCCGGATGATTTGGCCCGTTCTTCATCTGCCAACATCACGCATATGCCATGCTTGCCCCATATGGCATCTTTCCAGGCGTGACAGTTCAGCTTGACGTTGCCGGGTTTCTTACAGTAAAAAACAAGTACGGGTATCTTTGTTTCCGTCACATGAACCACCACGGTGCCTAAGAAAATCCGTTCGCAAAACCTTTTCAGCACCTTCGCCACCTGCAGTAGATCCACTCCTCTCTCGCCGGTTTTCAGTCTCGGCAAGCAGCTTTGACTTCACCAAGGCGTTATAGTCAATTCATCAGCAGATCGCTGCTCCAGTGCCAGCGGATCGTAAGAGTCTGGTAGTGAGCACAGCAACATCGCCACCTGCCATTTCTTCGGGATCTCGTCCCCGGTATCCACGATACGCTGGAACAAGTCCGTGAAATGCTGCAGATGCTGCTCCATATCGCCTTCTTCTCCGAGCTTCAATCGCGTTAGCTTTTTGAGAAGGTAAACTTCCGAGCGTTTATCGTTTAATTATGTATCCTATGCATTGGTGCAGTTCCAGACGATGCTCGTTAGACTATCCTCGATGCATAAACAAATCGTCGCTCGGGCCTTCATGTCTGCCTTTGTCCATGCAGCCGTCACGGGTTCGGGTTCGGGATCAACAATCACGGTCCACAATTCGTCTCCGAAAAGCATCATCTCGATCTTAGACTTCCAGGACTGATAGTTCTGGTTGTTCAGCCTGGGAAGTTGGAAACGCTGCTGCTCCGCCATTCTTCACAAAAGGAAAAACTCCACACCAAACTCACGGGATCACACCGATCACGCAATTCGAGAAAACCAAGGCATTCTATGCACAGGGTCGTGGGTCACTTCCTAAGTTAATCTCTATCCCGAAACATATCGGAAGTTCGATGTAAAAATATGCTCGCTTATGATTAACAGAAGATGAATCCCCGAAAAAAAAAATCAATCAGGCGGGACAAATTCGGATCTAGGAAAAGCATGATTACGAAAAGCAAAATGGATAAATTTAATTACGGCGTAATGTGATATTGATTGACGTACGCTGACACAATGCTTGGTAGTTAAACTTGATGTACGGTATGGCTTAGTTGCAAAGAACACAAAATTACACTGTAAGGTAAATGACCGAAATGACAAAGATGGCCAGATAGACTATGAAGGCCAGCCTGTCGATCAATGCTGCCAAACGGCACCAGTCATTCTGTTTAGTGTTAATAGGAACATCGCCACCAGATGCCTCTTTGTCCTCCTCGGACGGAAGATTTCCGCTGCTACTTACACCCAGCACTGACCCAAGACAACCGTCCAGTTGGCTCTTCAGAAGCCTTGGTACCGAATGACATTGTCTGCTACGGGTGATTCTCAGTACGATAACCGATAGGATTGTACTGATTGCTACCAGGTAGAAGGTGGTGCTGTAGAAGGTTACTGTAGAAACACAATATTGATTATTTCATTTCGTTTATAAAGACCATAATCATCATTTACCAATAAGTGGCGAAGTTCCCGACATGGCTGGCAGTTGTTGGGCAAAATAGATGAGGAAAACTGTTACAATAAGGACGATAATTCCGTTGAGGACAATCTTTTCACCACATTGTGGTGGAAGCCAAAATACCGAAAGGGCTAGAAGCATAATCACGAAGGCTGGACTTACAACGATGGCTTTGTGAGTGGAAGAATGTCGTTGGAGCGTAACATTATATTGAATATCGATGTACGGTTCCGTGCAACATTTGTAGTAAGTAATATGGCGGTCGGTGGTAACCTTTCGAATACTCCATTCATTATTCGGTACCTCGATATCAATCTGAAAGGAAGTTAATGTAATTGGCATGCTGATCAAAAACATTATATGGAACACATACCACAGGTTCATCACTGTTTGTTAAATTGAGCTGGTACCCGTCAAATGTCCAGGAACCTATTTTCAGGAAGCATGTTTGATGATCGAACGGCCAATGTCGCAGATTCAACTCGCAAAAACTGTGGAAATCGCTAGGTGGGACCCATAAAACTTTGCCATTATTGTAGACGATTACGTTCGTTTGACCGTAGTGTAGATTATCGGAACCCCGGGCATTATTATAGAGGACTACGTCTGGTTTCCACACACTGTCAGGGTTAATTCGGAAGTTAGACAATTGACCATATTCTTCTGGTTTCCATTTGAGTTTATCGTCGGTCCATTCCTGAAATAACAATAGATTGTTTTTAGAACATTAAACCCCTCTACTCATATTGTAAACAATAAAACGCCTTTCTAAATGTAACAATTAGCTTTATTTCCATATACATAGAGTAAACCGTAACTTTTCGATGGAACATCAGTGTAAGTAACTAGCCGCCATAACACTGTAAATAAATACATAAACGACAAAACAGATTCGGTCCATTATTACGGCAAAATGAACCCAGTCTCGTTGAATTCCAAGCTGAGCTTGTGAGGCCTCGTCCACCGATGAACCGGATTCTCCAGCCAAGGAATCGTTTCTCATTTCTCCGATCCAATCCTCTTCTTCGGTCGTTCCAATCTGCGTGAAATGATTTAGGAATCAATTTGAGCAAATGCCACCATGTGTCATTCATCACCTACCTTCGCATTGTTCCCAGTCCAAGCAAACACGCCCATGCCTGGCAGTGAAATAAGGCCTTTGATATATGGGTGAATCGGCCTACTATGCTTAGATTTAACGATATTGACAACCACAACAGAAAGCACCAGGGAAAAGGCGGTCAGATATAAACTGTTGCTGAAAAACAAGACTGAAAATTGGAAAAATAGCAGCATAACATCGAACAAAATTCCAAAGCAGACTTTTACCTACTAATGGCGTCCTTGTAGCCAGAAGGGGCAAATGGATAGTAAAGTATAGAAGAAACGCGCAAACAATGCCAGCATTGATGCAGTTTAATAGTACTTTCTCGTTGGCATTCGGAGGAAGCCAAAATGTGACCAAAGTCATCAGAATGAGCACAACTGCCGGTGCAATGACCGTGCTTTGGAATATTTTTACCTTACGCCGGACGTCAATTCCGTACTGAATTCCCGTGAATTTTTCGTACGTCACCTCCATTGGATTTTCATAATTTTCCACTGATGTACTAACAATTTGCCACATGCTGCTGCCTTGGGAGATCCGTTCCTAAAACGATATTAATTTATTGTCAAATTGTTGTCCATCATTCGATAATTAGAGATCATTACCGACTCTGCTGGCAGCATCTGAACTTCGATTGCATCATCTTCGTTGGATACCATCTTTCCTAGCACTACAGAGCAATGGTGTGTATCGTACGGCCAGTTTCGGAAGTTCATTTCGCAGTATGATTTGAAACTCAACCTTTCCGTGACGTTGTTCATCCCATCGTAGCCCACCCGTACGTTACTTGTTCCCACGAATGATGAACTGGGCGTCTCCAATGTTACGGAATGCAAGTGCAGGTCTGCGTCCCACAGGTAATAGCTCGGAAGCACAATTGATTGTATGCCTCCATATTCTGCGGGATTCCACGTCAAACGTAGATCATTCCAACTCTGAAACATTTGAAATGGGTTAGATTGGCCGGCAGTTTTGTGTCGGTCTAGATTTCAGGTTCCTCGGAGATAGTCATGCCATTCGTGCTTTATTTCGATTCCATGCAAATCATGCTCAACTGTTTTCGTAAATGGCACTCACTTGATTCTGAGGCATGGGTTAACATCGATGGCTATTGATGGCTATCCAAACCACTTGTTATTAAGTTTGTCGATCACACATATTAACTGAACAAGGTAAGTAAGTAATCAATTAATTGCAGCGTTTTGTTTGAATCCAACTAGAGAACTAGGTTGGCCAATTGGGGCCTTCAGAATTGACTAGGTCTCCATAGAATTGTAAGGAATTTTCGATGGCTCTTTTGATTTTTGATTTACAATCACAAATAACTGTTTTATCTCATCACTTTGGATTAACGATCACACAGAACTTGAAAATTATATTGATTTTATGTATGTAAATGAAAATTATTTTCACTTATAAAGAGTGTATTGAAAAGTAGTTAGCAACATTCAAACAGCAATCACTCTAAAATGGCCTAAATTTTTTTTAGTGTGTTTTGCTGTAACGTGTTTGTTTACATGTCAATAACAGTATTAGGTGGGGTGAAAAGTAACCTCCTTGGGAATGATTTTTTTTTTTAAATTTTATTAAATGTAGTCCCCTTTTAGCTCGACACACGATTTTCCAATTTCTTGATCCCATCCAAAAAGTAATTTTCCTGCACAGAAAAAAATCTTGTAGTAAAAACTATGCCTATCTTTAAAACTACCATGAAATTTCAGTCAAATTTACTACGTTTATGGTAAAACCTTCAACATTTGTGGTATATTTGACAGACCTCATATTGATATCAACGGCACCATGGTCGATCTAATCGCAGGCATGGTTAAATTAAACGCTTTTATAGTCAGGTCAAAATTGTTGGTGTTTGCGCTTAGTTTAACCCTTGAAATGGTAGTTTCTACAGCGGTTTTTTTTTGCGTGTGGAAAGTCTGCAAAATACTCCTCCGCGGCGTCGATGATTTCCTCGCGCGAGCTGATTTTTTTTTGATGAGCCATCTTTTGAGGTTTGAGAACAGATAATAGTCCGAGGGAGCCAAATCGGGCGAATACGGTGGATGCGGAAGCAATTGGAGCCGTAAGTCCTTGATTTTAGTCGTGGTTGTGGTGCGCTTGTGCGCCGGCGCATTGCTTAGCAAAAACAAAATTGTTTTCTCTTCATGTGAGCGTTTTGCAGCGATTTCGACCTTCAATCGCTCCAATAATGCACAGTAATACTCGCTGTTGATTGTTGTATGCTTTTCGAGGTAGTCCACGAAGAGTATGCCATGACAATCCCAGAAAACCGACGCCAAAATCTTTCCGACCCATTCGGAGCACTCGTGCCGGCTTCAGTCTATTCAATGGATCCAGGTTTCATCAATCGACGCCAAAAGTCCTTCCGATTCCGCATCAGCAAGTCTAAACACTGTTTCGAAGTGCTCTCGCGTTCGTGTTTTTGGTCAGGAGTGAGCATGCTCGGCACCCAGCGGCAGGATAACTTTTCATAAGCAGAATCTCGCCCAAAATATGGTGTGTTCGCTCAATACTAATGTTTGTGGCATCTGCTAGCTCACGCACCTTCACTTTCCGGTCAGCCAACACCATTTCATGAACTTTTTTGATATTGTCCTCTGTAACTGCATCGGAGGGCCTGCCGTTGCGAACTTGATCGGTAGTGGAGTTGCGGCCACCACGCAACTCTCGAAACCAATATTTAACGGGGTAATCTGACGAAGCATTTATCCCGTAATACTTATCCAACTTTTCTTTTTTACCCTAAATCGCCGTTTTGCCTCTCAAAAAATAATGTTTTATGAGAGAACGAAAATCGTTTTTATCCATATTCAATATGATGCCAAACACGTCAACAACAATCAGCTGTCAAAACAAAACTAAGGACAGTATCGCAATGAAATTTGGCGTGTATGCCTAAATATGAACGGACTACAAAGCACTGTAACCCTGTAGCATCGCAATTTTGGCGGTCAAGGAGGTTACTTTTCACCCCACCTAATACTGCAATCGATTTGTTTCGGTACAGTGGGTTATTTCAAAGATGAGTCGAAATGATCTGGACACGCAAAAGAAAATGCTGCACATTTGATGCTCGGAAAACATTGCAAAATAGGTGAAAGTGAACCACACCAGCAACAATCAATATGCAACTAGCGATTTGAAATTGGTTCACTGTTGTAGAACCCCTTGGTCCGAAGTACACCTTGAAGCCAGCACCTAACTATATATATTTGCGCCTTTGTTTTGATTTGCTGTGTTATTTTGACAGAATATTTGAGACTGTGTTCGTGTGAGTTCATTATTAGGGGGGTATTATTAAGTTTGGGACCGAGCTTGGGACCGATGTGCTAGTACTGACTGAGCCAAGAAAAAAATCGTATTTGTTCAGGACCTACTGGTCTTAGAGTTAGTCTATGACACCAGTGTCATATATGTAATCAAAAACTTCGATGATACCCTTTCCGTAAAGATTTGCACGAAACCGGGTTCCAGTCTGCCCAGCCGGGACTTTAAAGTGGTTGAAAAAGTCCCGGGAGCAGCAAGCTCGACTCTGGAGAACAAAGATGGATGCATCCTGATCGACGTCCAAACCTACGCCAAGGAAGATTCGCGAGCGCTGTCCGGACCGCTGTATTATACGAAATCGGTGGACCAGGACCTGGACGGCGCTGACGATGGAAAAGTAAAGGTAGGCAGTTTGATTTGTACCTGTGGTTTGCAGCCGTTGATTTTGTTTTTCAAGAAGGGTACAATTAACGACAAGGTGTATGAGGAAGAATGTTTGAAGAACATATTGCTGCCACTGTACAGAAAACATAAGGCTCTTCTTCTCTTCTGGCCGGATTTGGTTTCCGCCCACTACGCCAAGTTGGTTCTACAATAATGTACAATTTGATGATTTAAAATACATAATTTAGAAAAAATATTAGTTAACTTGCCTAGCTAGCTAGTATTCAGACGAGATTTTGATGATAGCAATCGACGTATTATGATTGATTGTTTTTGAGGAAGGAGCAGGTTCAGAAAATTGACGTTAGCAGCAATTCGTGAACTGTCATATTTTATTTTGCCTTTCCATACAACCCAAGTAGCACCGAAAACATAAATATTCCTGTTTTATTTTTCATGTCTCATGCTGAGATCTATAACAGTGTGATTCGACTGGTTTTGTCATGAAGGTGCTCGTTTGATGCAATTCAAATCTAGATCTTCTGAGCTGACTAATTAATTTGTCATACATGCACATGGATGCACATAAAGGGAGCGGCCCAATGGACATAAATGTACATCTATTTTGAAAATTACATGACAGTTAAAACTAAAATTGAAAGTTTACATGCCATGACGTAAATGTAGTTATAATAAAAATTATACCTATATTTATGTAATTTTAAATAATCTTGCTACTTTTGATATAATTAATTTAGATTAATTAATGGTTCTTAAATATATATAAATTTTATCCGCCAATGGCAAAAAAGGATCCTTATCTAGGGAAAGAGTACTCCAATTTTTAGAAATAATGATTTTCGAGCGGTTGGCATAAAAATATTTCACAAGGCACGTTAAATGCGCAGTAAAAATCAATTTTCAGACTTCGTGAATGTGCAAAAAAAATGACCCGTTCAATGATTTAGATGGACAGAAAATAAGCATCCTTGTGGGCATTGTGAGTCCGATCGAAGTTTGACTTGACGTCCCCCCCCCCCCGTACTTGTATGTGTTATTACCCCCCCCCCCCCCCGATGTTTCGAATGAGGATTTAAGAATACATCCAAATGAACTTAAAACGGAAGCATGTGTAAATTTAAGTTCAAAATATTTACAGCTTGTAAGGATTACGTCACGCGTAAAATTCATTATTTTTAAGAGTGTGTGCTTGAGGTTTTCCAGCTAGGACATGTTTGGTTACGTTTGGAATCTTGTTTGTATATTATGTTTCAGAAATGGATCATCAAAAGTCTTCCGTATTTCAAGAAACAAACATTTGCGAGAAAGGCTAAATGCCAACAAAACTTTGTCAGGTATGCTTGGTTAGCGTCGTTTTGGACGGAAAAAGACAAGTTTTGAGCTTTGCTTTAGACAAATGTATATTTATGTCACATACTCGTTTGCCACTGCAACACTCAAGAACCTAGTTCAGTTATGCTAGAATGAAATATTGAAAATTTCAGTTGCCAATTGCTTACATGATCGAACATTAGGATTGGTAAAATTGGTTGTATGATATCGTTTGATACTTCAAAACGTCAGCCAACAAACAATTGCACCTTTAACTAACGTTTTAAATACAGTTTATTTCAGCATCAAGTTGAATAATACTTGAATTACTTGTAGTCAAAACTCCAGTTCATCTTCTGTTCACACAATTTTGGAGAAATTATTAAGCTATTCACCAGTCAGGTAACAGGTGTTTATGATTTGTTGATACATGTTTGTTCGACCACACGACCATTTGTATAATATGATATTAATCATTTAATAAGCTCTTAAGTTACGTTAGTATGGCCGTATGACTGATTCATACTAATTGAGATATATTTTTAACATGGTTGAAGCTCTTAACCAACTGATTGAAAAGCATTAACAAAAACTTTATTTATTTTCAATGGAAGGTTCTAAAAATAGAGTCAGCTGCTGAACTATGTTTCGAAATAGTTGATTAGTTGTTTTAACAATTATAAATAAAGTTATTTTACAGCTTGGCATAAGCTTTGCAAAAAAAAAAAAATGTTTTCACCGGTGAGTTTTTATTTATTGCATTTCTTTAACATTAAGTACCCTTTTATCTTGCTATTATTTCTCTAGGTCGTCACTAAATTTTGAGGAAAATTTATTTCTTGCCGAGATTTGAACGCGTTACCTTCAATTGATGGACCTCATCCATATCGATTGTACCACTCAAGCTTATGAAATGAGGGATAGCATTCCAATATCATGTTTAACACTAAGGTCTATACATGAATGGTACTTAGATAAGATAAATCTAGTCAAACATTTGAATAGACTCTATGATGTTAACATATACACTTTTTGTAGATTTTGCATACCTTATTTTTTCCTAACTATGCATGCATCATGTGAAAGTTTATCCTTAGCCATTATCTTACAACCTGTGATAACATGAAATTTTAAAGCATGTCATTTAACTTTGCTTGAAAATTTCAGCAGCTTTGGTGGCATGATACGTTTTCAAATATTAAGCTAACAATGTCAAATGCTTTGTCTTAAGCTTGTATTACACTGTTTGTCCAATAGCCAAATATTTGTCATAGGCAGATAGGCATCTGACAAACATCTATGATATCTGTCCGCTGTCTAGCTGCCTATGCCAAAAATTTGGCTATTGGACAAACAGTGTAATACAAGCTTTAAAGTGGCATTTGAACGCCTTGAACCAATGCTTTTTTGGCTAATTTTAAGTCGCTTTAACACCAAGACGTACTTGCTGCACAAGTGCTGCATTGACGCTGTTAAATTGGTGTGACAACGGTGCCAGGGAACAATTCTACATGTTTTATTTTTTTTCTGTCGTCAATAACCGCAACAAAAGGTTTGTTTCCGAGTAAAAAATATAACAAGTGAGAATACGGGATTTTTGCAACAAAATATGTTGATTCGCTTGTGAAGAATAACTTTGTGATTTCTTCAATCAATATGAGTAAAGGTAAGATGACATACATTGATTTTTTTTTTTTTTTGATAAAACATTCCAAAAATTTCCGTTTTCAGCTCACTTCTTTGTCATTGTCCAAACTCAAGAAGGAGGAGACCCTGTGTTGTCCATTGTTCCCAATCAGTGGGTTCTAGGCGATATCTTGATGTGGCCAAATAAGAACGCTGCCTCGCTTTCAAAAGACGCTTCATCTAAACCAACTGCATCGTGGACCAAGATTCCTTGTGTTGTGAAAAGGAAGTACATTTCTACCTATAAGGATGCAGAAAAGGAAGCCGCGGATCTTTCTGGATTGTCGACTGATACATCGGAATATGCACAGAGGAAGAAACATAGAAAAAACCCCACAAATGAACCAGCCAAAGGACACGATTTTAATCATATGCTCACTAATCAAGGTATGTTTTCCTCCATAACTTACTTGTGAATCGTTACTACTAAATTTTCATTTTGCAGCAGGTCCATCCGTTGCAATTCAGTCGCAACCAATCGAAAACCAAGGGGTCAACAAAATTAACCGGATTATTCAAACCCCTACAATAATATCTCAGACAGTGATCGCAAAGCCCGTGCTGAGGCCAACACAACAGTCGTCTGATCGGAATCCTGCTCAGCTGAAACCCATGAAAATTGTCAACACAGTTTGTACCATCGACATCGACTACTCCCGACGCTCCGTTAATTGCAGTAACTCAAACTAACAAGAATATTCTGAACCAAGTTCCGAATGTTCAACTCGTCGACCAGTCTCAAGTATCGCTGCTCAGTGATGCGGATATTATAGCATTGCTACAAAATTCAAAAGAAATGGGACTGGATAGTCAGACTGCACTAAATCAATCACAAGGAGAAAACGTCTATCATAAGGAATTCGTAACTAACGTTGGCCAGGTAATATTAATACTAAGATAAACTCTGTGACTGATTCCCTTCTAATGAAATAGATTTTCGTCTCAAAATTCAGAATAACGATAACATTTTGCCAATCAATCACCTTACATTTCTTGACATTTTACTTTTAGCCATCGACCGACAGTCAGGAAAATAGAATCATTCATGCCATTTCTAGAAAAATAGAGCAAGAGAGAAATCTTATCGTTGCAGCTGTGACTAGCAGAATAGAAGCATCGTTAATTAAAACTGTTGCTGCGATGCAAAGCGATTTTGACACAAAGATGGAAGCCGTCCTGCGTGTTCGAGATCAACACGGTTACTTAACTGAGCAAAGCTTTGAATTTTCGCCAGCAGCTACAATTGAACAAATCAAACAAAAATTTTCCAACCTCACACACATTTTTATACTTTTTACATTCCCAAGACTGATTTGCAAAAATATTCAAAACCCAAAATTTTTTTTTCAAACAGTTTACCCAGAAGGGACTGATTTCAAAAAGATTTGTACACATATTCTTAAAATTTTAAAATTTACCTCTCCTTTCAAATCTACCACAATTTGTGAACGATACCTTAAGTTATTTGCCTTCCTCAATATTATAATACCTAAATTACAGATCAATCACATGCGAAAAATCATTGGACCGAACGGGAATACCTGTAATGGGCAGAATATGTGCTATGTCCTGGTTGATTGCTTTTTCAACCGCAACGTTAAGCTGGAGTGTTCATGGAGCGGAGGAAGCAAATCTGACATGCCCAAATATGCTATTAAGGATTTTTTTAAGTGTTTGCAAAAATAATTCTAAAAAAATGTAACTTTTGGAGCTGAAATCACCGGCGAAAAACCTTCCTTTTTTAAAAATTGACGTATTTAAGGAGCGTAAATAAACGTATTTGAGATATATAATCCGAGACAAATAAGAACTGTGCATTAATAGCTTTACTCATGACAAATATGATATGTATTAAACTCATCGTTCAAATTAATTTTTTGTTGAATTCAGGCTCCATACAGCACTTAAAAAATATGTTATCAACCTCATGTTCAAATATTCATTTGAAAGTTGCATAGTGCTTCACATAATTTCGGAAAAGATTCGTATTCAGCTTTTTAAGCAGCACCTCATGTAATGTTGAAAAATAAAATTATGCAAGGTTTATTCGGCTTATCGTTAAGCTAATCCAACTGTATTGAATATTTAAGTTTTTTAAGTGGTTATACTTGATCTAGTTCAGCTTTTATCCAAGTTAAAGTGCAAACGCTGAACATGAGCTACATAAAAATTTTAAACGACTGCTAATCAGTTTTTCACTGTTCATCTTGATATCAATGGAATAAACAATCTAGAAAACGTATATTAATCTACTAAAAAGTATTTCAATAAGAAAATGGGTCAAAGAGGAATTGAAGCTAAAATGAAGATGGATGTAATGCTTATTCAACACATTATTCAGCATTCATTGATATTCAGCATCCAATACAATTGTTCGACAACTATTCAACTGGCTAGTTTAATTGCAGTTTTCAATTGTTTGTTGGGCATGGTGCGGTTGATATCAATATGAGGTCTGTCAAATATACCACAAATGTTGAAGGTTTTACCATAAACGTAGTAAATTTGACTGAAATTTCATGGTAGTCTTGAAAATAGGCATAGTCGGGTAAAATGGCAGTTTTTACTACAAGATTTTTTTCTGTGTAGATTATCTTATACGCTAAGTTGTTTTAACTCAGAATTGTTTTAATATTAAATAGTATGCCTGGGCAGATTTTACTAAATATAAAGTCCTCCTAGCTATTACCAACAATCAATGTGCAACTAGCGATTTGAAATTGGTTCACTGTTGTAGAACCCCTAGGTCCGAAGTATACCTTGCAGTCTGTACCTTGCAATAATTCTTGCGCTTTTCGGTACCTTCCGGTACTAGTATCTTGGTTGTTGTTTTGATTCACTATGTTATTTTGACACAACATTTGAGAATGTGTTGGTGTGAGCTACGTTGTTAGGGGCGAATCATTGAGCTTGGGACCGAGCTTGGGACCGATGGGCTAGTACTGACTGAGCCAAGAAAAATATCGTATTTGTTCGGGACCTACTGATCTTAGAGTTAGTCTATGCTATTACTCCGCGCGGAAATTTTGCCTGAATTTTGTTTGGGACATTAAAAAATCAATCCTATTGCTATGTTTATTATAAGTGGTCATCATTTGAGTAATGGGTCCAAATTTTCCCTAGTTCGTACGATGGTTATTAGTTGCAAATAACTGTCGGTGCAGAGCAGCACCAACAATCAATATGCAACTAGCGATTTGAAATTGGTTCACTGTTGTAGAACCCCTTGGTCCGAAGTATACTTGAAGCCAGCACCTTGCTATACATATTTGCGCCTTTGTTTTGATTTGCTGTGTTATTTTGACAGAATATTTGAGAGTGTGTTCGTGTGAGTTCATTATTAGGGGCGTATTATTAAGCTTGGGACCAAGCTTGGGACCGATGTGCTAGTACTGACTGAGCCAAGAAAAAAATCGTATTTGTTCGGGACCTACTGGTCTTAGAGTTAGTCTATGGCAGCACTCCGAACAGAGCAGCATGCCATGGCAATTTGAAGTTACGAGGGCGGCCCCCGATAAGTACTTAGCCTCACCGCCCGCTGACGCCATCTATCGCAAGACATTTACTATCGTTCTCGAAGACGGGAACTATCAAAATTGCAGCCGAAAGGGACTCGTAGTTTTGGTTTGACCACGTGGGGAATCGGGCGTGTCCGCGGATTTTAGAAAAATGGAAAAAGAGAAATATCGGTCGGTGATTCGATTGTTGTATATGGAAGAGAAATCGAACAGCACTTGGATACTGTGTATGGTAACTTTTCTCCAGCGATGGCGACCGTCAAAAATTCGGTTTTTGATGAGCTAAGGGGCCCCAAAAACGGCTCACCACGGAGGTTAACGTGAAAAAAAATCCACAATCTCGTTTTGACAGACCACCGATTGTAAGTGCGCGAGATAGCTGAGACAGTAGGCATATCAAAAAACCGCGTGGGTCATGTTCTGCATGTAGTTTTGGGTGCCGCGTTTGCTCACTCCGGACAAAAAGTGCAACTATGAGACCATTTCAGAGCAGTGTTTGACGCTGTTTAGGCGCAATCCAGCGCAGTTTCTGTGTCGTTTTGTGACCGTCGACGAAACATGGATTCACTGATACAGACCAAATACCAAGGAACAGTCGTAACAGTGCACTTCACCCGGCGAACGAGCTCCGAAGAAGGCGAAGATTGACCATCGGCCGGAAAGGTGATGGCCACCGTTTTCTGGGATTCACAAGGTGTGATCTACATCGACGACCTGGAGAAGGGTAAAACGGCCAAAGGAGCTCTACTATGCAGGAATTATTAAACAGATTCGACGCCGACTTCCAGAAAAAAACGGCCCCATTTGGCTAAGAAAAAAGTGATGATGTTGTTTAAGAAGGAAATAATTTCTTATCACCGTGAGGCTCCAGGAGTGGACATAAATTTTTGCTAGAACAAAGATGTGAAGAGAAAGTATTGATAGTTCCGTTAGAGTACGGCAGGCTCTGAAAATTGAATAGAAGTAGTTTGAAATTGAGCGGAGGGCATTGTGAGGCAGTATTTCGAAGCAACCACCGTCGCCATGGCCAAATTCGCTTACGATTAATACTTTTCGTTGTTTCAACGATGATAATTATGATCAAAATGTCAGCGCTTGAAGAAATTTAGCTATATGGTTACTATATGGCTATATAGTAAGAGTTCGGAAGGTGAATTTTATGGATTTGATTCGAAAACAAATTCAGTGCAATATCCGGAAGATTCCCGTTTGGCTACATTATTTTTTTAAGTCAACCCCACTATTTCCCAACATCTTAAGAGTGGTGTCAAGAGCAAAGTGCGGGCATCAAGTCATGGAGAAAAGATCCAATAAACCAATTAAATAGAAACCTAACTATAATGTTGTAGTTTTTTACCTGAAAGTTTCATGAAAATCTGACTAAAAATAAATATTATTGGCCATTTTTATTTTCCATTATTTTTAATTATATTCCATTTTTGTGAGTCTAATTTTTTTGACTACAGTCTTTAATAAATTAGGAATCGAAAATTATTTAAAATTATGATGTGAGAAAGTTTATCAAATTTTTCATTTTTACAACTCGATTTGAATTTAATACCAAGGGCTCTGCATGTCAACCACATATAGATGCACCATAGTTCACATGATTAAAAAGATATCTGACAATTTTGGACATCTGACAGCTGAAATCGACAAAGATTTTTCATTAGGGCTTATCTGACAAACTTAAACAATTGCTTCTTCCTTGAATTTGTCGAGCATAGAAACTTGCCTCATTAAGGTGAATTGCTGCTCCATGTATTTTTCCCTATCTTTTATCTCTCTCTCGCAAACTTACCTTGCTAAATCAAATTGATAAATTTCCATTGTTAGTGATTGAACATTGAATCGAACTCCATCAGATTGCTCACAGCAAGTAAACATACAAAGTGATGAGATGAAATATTCAATATCTCGTACAGATTCTGAGTTATACCACTTCTAAATTTTGAGGTAATGGCTGACGTCGAGAATACTTCAGTCCTTCTATTCGATACAATTGGCAGCTTACATGGGTAGATTTTGTATAACGAGACATTTACGGAAGAAGACATTGTTTACGTTTGTCAGTTAGGCCCTAATGAAATATGGCCCATCAAAACAAATCGATCAATGCCAAGGCACTACAGGCATGACAGAACAAATCAACTAGCTCTTTCACACTCGTTTCGTATCCTATAATGACATGACGATACGCACATGTGAAAGTTTTGAATGATAGGAAGAACAGGTTGATGCATTCATCCTAACCATAAATCCATGTGACTCGCAGCAAGCCGTGCTTCGAAACTGACGTGTTTTGTTTTTTGCTGCGTCGTTTACGCGAAAAAAATCAAACAGTAATTCGTAATTTAACTTGAGCTAACAGTGAAATCATAAAATCTCCGCGAAAATTGTGTAAGCCGTAGTGAATATAATCGATTCCCTCTCGAAATGTGTGAGTGCCGGTAGTATTTCCCCGTTTTTTGTTTGTTTTTGTGCTTCGCCCCCGCACCCGGAAGAAGAGTTAAATCAGCTTAGTTTTTGTTATTAGTGGTAATATTGTGACACTCGGGCATAATTTATTAGTTTAGAGGGTTTTTGCGCTTTGTCGCGAGTGAATCGATGATTATTAGCAGTTTTGAGACTCGATATAAAGTCGCCACGTAACGGGGATTTGCATTATTGGCAGAGTGTGGAGTGAAAAAAAAAAGAATACTAGTGCAATGTAGAGAACGGCCATTTGCTGGTCAGAAGCAGCAAACGAAAACAACGCGCATGGGCGGGTGAAAAGCTTGCACATAATTTTAGGTGCATTCACCACGGGGTGTACAGAGTTTTGTTATGCAGGTTGCATATCTAGCGGGCGGTTTAGTAACCTTAATTTTTGCGCATATTTAATCGCGAGTGCATGAAATTAATCACGAATCAACGTCGAAAATTTTTATATTTACGAATGAACAAGATAGTGTGATTGAGGAGGCGGACATGGGTGAGATGTATCTAACTATATAACAAAAATCTTATTTTCAAAATATACTAAATACGTGCCTGGTTTGGAAATTTTAAATTTCCAAATCTGGAAGTGTGTTGCAGTGCCCTTATCCAAATGATATCGGTAATGTTTACATGCGGGGCTTATTGTATGTGAAAGTAACCTCGGAATGGGCGTGACTCTCCAGACATTCTGAAATGGGTTGCTGGATCTGCAGTAGAGCTATCACTTTCTAGCTCCCGGATTAAAGCTGCTTCCAATGGTCACTTGAATGATTATTGTAAACAGATTTCTTCCATAATACCATTGCCGGCCGATGGGTGTTAGATTGGACACACACACACACACACCAACCCAGACGGTCCACTTAAGTTACTTTAAAATTTTGCATCGTAAAGTAGAACGACAGAGAAACATCTTTGAGAGAGACGTATCAAGCAAAGTTTCGCGAACCAAAGAATCTCGAACAAACATCAACCGACAACCTGAAAAAATCAACAGCTCAAAAGCAGTGATTAGAAACATGCAAACAAAAGGAGAAAAGGAGAGAATTAAAAAAAAAAACAAAAGTAAACTAACCAAACCAGAACCCGACCCAACCAATAGGGGACAAAGGGCAGAGATTTACCCCACACAGACAGCACAAGAATAGCGTCTAGCAATCGCTCACACACCCCCTCCCCAAAATCCGCACAAATTGTGCCTACTTGAAACACAAAAAAAAAGCCAACAAACCAAAGCTCACAACAGCTTACATTGCGGCAGAGTTAGAGTTTCCGAGCAGCAAACTTTTTGCACATCGGTTAAAATAACTTAAATATGATTCCATTAAGTCTTATTCAAGTTAAAGCAACCAATTATAGCAGTTTTGTGTTGCTTGGGTTGCTAGACGCTGTATTGATTTCCATTACGGAAGACATCATGCCTGAAAACTTCGTATTTCAGCAGGATAAGGTGGCAATTCATATCAGAAAGAAATATTTGCAATGGTTTTCGGACCGCGGCATCGAACTTCTGAACTGGCCAGCCCGTAGTCCGGATCTAAATCCCATAGAAAACAGCTTATGTACTAAGGTAGAAAACAGTTAGAAACAGTGCGCGAACTGCTGCCGTTAGGCATCTAAAACGCTACACAACCTCGTGGATTCCATTCCAAACAGAATTTTTGAAACTATTCAGAAAAACGAACAGCTAACCAAATATTAACCATTGTTTGATTGATGTATTGGCACAGGGATTGACATTGTAACTAATAAACTCACAGTGCGTTTAAACGATTTTCTCATCATCAAACATTATATTTGTTCTCAATCCAGCAAAATTAGGTGCTTACTTTAAAACCGGGGTTTGCAAAATTGTATAATATAAAACATCTTTGAACAATTTGTGAATTGTTCATAATAAAGTTTGTTCAGAAAGGTCTATGCGTTGAAAACGAAAATTTTCCTTGTCAATTTCGAGGAAAAACGTAAATGCAGAGCCTTTCAATGAAGATTTAAGGACACCAAGAGTGTTTGAAAAACTGCATCAACATGTTTGAACAGGGTATCAAACTAAAAATGGTTTGAAAGTAACTTCAATATGACTCCTTGTCGTATAGTCGTTGGAAGACCTTAAACTTTTATGAAGAAATCATGGATGGTATCTTAAATGTATTTAAGAAATGTATTTAGGATTTAATGTAATCTTATTGAACCGTTAACCATATAAATAATATCCATGTGTGATTGTAAATAAATTGATGAACTACAAATTCCTATAGAGTAAAGATATAATGATTTCGTTTAAACCGTGGTTATTTAGTAATTTGTTTGATTATAACATTTTTCCCAACCATATAAATCTTGTCTTCATTTTGGAAAAGATCACTGAAAAAGAATACCGATTCGAATATTTTTGATGTACTATCTATATTTACCATTTTCACCCATCCATAGAGGGAAAAGATGGAATTTTCCTCGTCGATATCCACGTGTCGCATTGTTATCCTTAGAAATTATAAGAAGAAAGGCAGTGAAAATATGTTTCTTTCATAATGTTTTATAACATTCTACTATATGATCACTTCTCTATGGATCACTTACCCTAGTTTCAGATTAGTAACGTTGTAGTATTGCGTCGGTCGGGCGTTACGATCGTAGTTGGCAAATAAATCCTTCTTCAACTTATCAATCCAAGTCAACGACGTCGAGGGCTTGTTGTCGTCCGCTGGAAGACGATAAAAAAAAAAATCTAGCTGCAGTGCACTGTTTTTCTCCATTTTACACTTCATTCATATCTTCTTGAGAAACTATTCTCGGATTTCCTCTGTTTGTTCTTATCAGTAGCTTTTTTTTTGCTGCCGTGGTTTTAGTTGGCATGGTTTTATTCTAGACCGTAAAATTGTGGAACATGTGCACTTTTTCTATAATTAATTCACTAATTCACTTTCGTCGTTCACAATGGATCTTTGATATTCAACTTATTACGTTGTTTTATGATTTCAGTTGCTCTTTAATTCGATCCACTATTTGAAATGCAATTTGAGGTGCAGTAGAAATATAAGATAACTTACACGTTGCATTATCTGCATAACACCAACCCACTAGGCACACTAACAAAAAGGTCAAGCGGTGACCTTTACCCATTTTTTACAAGTATTTCACTAGACACTTTCACTCTGCAAACAGTTTTTCTTAATTTATCACCAGACTAAATCAACTTGTTGCACTCCGGTCGTGTCTTACTTTCGAAATCGGACTGATAACTTACCCGGACGGGTACCGAACGAGAACTGAACCCACCCGATCTCAGAAAGGAAGTTTTTATAATTCTATTCTACAGCAATATGTGCACGACAATTGATAAAGAGGTTCATTTGCAGGCCTGATTAGGGGACCTCTAACTGGTGTTTGTTTCGGTGCTGTTTGGCGTATGCTGTGAGGCAGCATAAATTCCAATTGTGAATGTATAAACTGTCGGCATAGGTCGTCGATGTGGCGTAAATGACGGTATCGTGCAGCTGTATTACTCTTGATGAATGAATTGTATTTTTGGCAAAAGAAATGGTTATTCTGGACTGTCGATTTCAATACAGTAAGTGAGAAAGCTATTTTAACACATATCACATAATGCCACTCGGGTTTTGTTCGCTTCAGCGATGCACTGATTGATCTATTGTGCGATACCAACGGCACTTGATGCGGAAAAAAGAAATTTAAGATGAATTTCGTGTCAAGTATTGTGATGAATTAAAGAAGTTTTTTTTGTTGATATAATATAATTGTACGATTGCATTCATCTTAACACATGATAAATGTACTCCGGCCGAAAATCTTGCACTTATGTGGTATATTGAGCAAATTGGAATCAATACTAAGTTCTCGGTGAATATTAAATCTAGACTAACATGACACCATTTGCCCCCCCGCCCCTTCCCACAGCTTTTTTTACACAGAAACCCAACAATAACCCTTGGGACAACAACATCTTCAATATAAAAAAACTGGTCCTCCCAAATAAACCCTCCGCCGCCCGCCCCCCCAACACACAAAGAAGGTAGGAAAATTTCGCGGATCCGCTTTTTAAGCCGCGGACCCCCCCCCTAACCATAACCTCCAAGTAATTAAACCGTTTCCGTTTGAACCAATTAAAACCAACAACAGTGATGCTATTGGCGCCACTCCCAAAAGTTTTTTTGGTTTTTTTTAATATGTGAAAACAAAATAATTTTAAAAATGCTCAAAAACCGGTTTTAACCCGGTTTAAAACAAAGATAAGGACCCATTCGGGCACTCTCACAAAGTTTTTTTGGTGTTTTATAAAAGAAAAAAGAGTTTTTTATAATACTACACAAAAAACCATATTTAACGAGTTCAACCAACAATAAAGCTTAAAGGGGGGCCCTACAGAGTGTTATTATGGTTTTCCTTTAGGAAAAAAAGGAAATTATTCCCCACCCCTCGAGCGCCAACGTGCCCCCTTCCACCCCAACACCGATTACCCCGCGTGTCTCTCCTCTTCTTCATTTAATATATACTTATTTTTCGTATGCTATTCACCAGAAATTCCGCACGGCATGGTCTCAAGCATATACAGGTGGGAATAAAATTATTTTATATTCAATATTTAGCATTGTTGTTAATTAACACTTATGTGAAATCATAACACATATACGATAAAAAAAAAAACAATAATGCCATTTTGCATTTTGACAGCAATCAAATAAAGCATCAAATATCAGGTTTTATCAACTTCTTCTGGAAGGATTTATGCAGTTGTAACATAGTTTTATAACAGCCATTGGGTTATTGTTACTAACTCCCAGCCAGAAATCGGTTTTATTTTTAACCACGATACATATCTGACGAAAAGAGTTTTATGGGTCATTTTTGCGTTTTCTATGGAACGATTTTCATTTTTTTGTAGAATATCTATTCAATTTTAAGGTCTGAACTTAGGGCGGCATTTTCTGGCGTTTTGAGCATGAGAGTATGAAAACGCATGACTATCTCACATGACGTATGACTTTAGGAGTCCAAAGTAGCCATGGGTTTCAGCCATATTGCATCTTTGAATCTCTCTGCTGGTGTCGTTGTCGGGATATCTGCGGCGACTGATAGTAAGGAATGTGCAATACAGCTATCCTTGGAGTAGAAAGAGGGAGTTATATGTCCAGTATTCAAAAAGGGTCACAACACACCCTACAGAATGCTTTTCCAGATCATCTTCCTTCGTCTCTGGGCGAGTAGATTTATCAGGAAGTTATCAATCCAGTGTTGTGGACGAATAATCGCCAACAGACCAAATTTTTACGTTGCAACAGATCCTTCGAAAGTGCCGCTAATATAAAGTTCGTATAACAAGTTCCTCAATGGCCGCCTCTTATACAATTAATTGTGATGAGCAATGAAAAATTCTCGGTAAGAACGAGTTTCATGGAAAATTGACTATAACGGATGTCTTTATCCCGGTGAAAACTCAGTTGCAAGAGACCTCTCAAACTGTGTCTCAAATTCGGCTTACCACTGGGTGACCTGGAGGGGATTCACGATTAAACGTGCAGAATACTTCACCTGATTAAGTTAAGAGGAAATGTATGTAATGCTGTTCAAGATGGTTTGTTATTGATTGAAAATCCTAGATTGATTTTATAGACATCCATTAAAAAAACTGTACAAACTACAAAAGATAATTCAATCAAACAAATTTTCCGAAAATCCTTAAATCCTTGTACAAAAATACTCTGACGCCCTGCCGAGCGGCATTACGACAGTTGGCCGGAATCTTTTTAGCCATGGCCGATGGATGTCGGCATGTTCTTCAGGTCTTTCGTAGATCCTCCGTGTCAGGTTCGCCCAAAAATTTCCTATCTGTCACAGCTGAGGGACGTTGAGACGTTTGGCAGTCTTCGGTGCAACGTTTATTTTCAGCCAGTCCACCTCCCCCGGTGATCTATTGGCATAACTTGCGTCCGACCAAAATACCACATCCACGTTTGCGTGATACTTATTGATAAAGTAGGCACCTTCCTGTAGGCACTTTGTACTGTATATCTCCACGTTCTTCGAAAGCCCCAAGGAAAGGACCTCCTTCAGGAACATGGAGTTGGAGATATATTTGACGTAAACGCTTACCTCCTTGATGGGTGACATAACGGCCCCCTGTCAGTCGCTACCGTCTAGCGTCAAGTAGTTCTCGCCATCCAATTATGACCACGACGTCGCGCTTCGCGGGAAAGACATTTTTCACCAGCTTCTTCTGGGTGATTGCCTATTGCCCCGACACGGTCCGCCTCGGCTGACGCTTTCGAACCTAGCCCAAGTACCCAGGTAGTCTTTAACGTTCGCCTGGTTCCACCAACCTCTCAGCCTAAGCCTCGGAACGACGAGGCCGCCTTGCCTTCGTTCTTACTCTTCAGTTTCTGCTGCACTTTACGGCTTGAATTCGACGCTCTCGCCATTCTCCAGAAGGGAGGGGATGTTGTGAATCGGCTATATCCGGTGGAAACAAATTTCCACACGATGTCCACCTTCTTAGCTCCGAGGTGGAGCTGATGCAAATCAACTCAAATAACGCTGTAATTTTTTTCTATGCATAACAGGGTTGCTGCGATTGGCTATGTATAGGTGAATTCACTTTCAGGTGGCAGAGTAATCGCATGAAAAATCGCTAAAATCAGCCCACTTTTTAATGCATATGGTAGGTATCAGTAATTGGCAGAATATTATATTTGACTGGGCCTACAAAACTGAACCGCATCTTACCAAAGTTTAATATGCAGCGATCGATTACATTTTTTATTATAACTCTTAAAGTATTTGAGCTGGAAGCGATATTTAACTAGTTATACACTTGCTTAGATAAGTTTAATAAGTCATTTTGTAGTAAGTATCACGAAAAGTTACACAACTCATTTTATTACGTCAGAAACATTCGAGGGATATGGATGTAATGTAGGTCTATAAAGCACCAAACTGGGTCTATTCATGGATGAAACTTCGTCCCATTCGACAGATTTGTTATTAAATGTAGTCTTCGTACGGTTTTTTTCTGACTTTCTGATTTAAGGCGTTGCTAGCTGTATTCGCTCTACCCAACACAAAATTTCCATAAACAAACTATAATAAAACTGCTTAATAACAGTTAAGTGATTCTCATATATGATTTATCGGCCATTCGATAGTGAAAACATTATAATTCACTCTACACAGATTTTGTTACTTTGGTTCGTGTTTAGATGAGCCATTTGAAAAACATTCAACCGAAACTCATACATTTTTATTCAAAATTTTACCAATAACTGCATTTTCAATACACTTTTCATACAACAGGCCATAGTTGGGAACATAGAAAAAAATATGTTCCTAACATTGGGTCTACGGTTTTCTTGCTAAATCATTGTTATTTTGCCTATGTGAACAGTTAGTTTATAATGTGTGACTATTTTCTGTACATCTTGGCTGCATTACTCGGTTTATAGGTTCAATTTAGCCAAATTTAGATCATTCGAAGATCGTGTAGATTATCTGTTCAGCTTAGCCAGTGAAGTCATGATGTCTAAAAAGTTAAGAAAATCGTAAATTACACGGAAGTGAACAACAGTAAATTGATAAATAATGTCTGAATTCCTTCGAATTAAATCGGTTATCTTGATAGCAACATAATTTTGTTGATTATCGCTGAATTAATGACATATTTGGTACATAGGCCGAATGAAGGAGCTAGGCTAACATTACATCCCGTTACCCACCTACACCAAAAACACCAAAATTGTATTTTTAAAACAAAACTTTTTTGTTTTTTTTTTTTTAAAAAATTGATAAAAAAAACCATTTATTTTAATTTGAACAAGGGTTATTAACGTCCAAAAAAATCCCACCTTACACTAACCCCCCAATTTTTCAAAATTTTGAAATGACAAAATTTTGAAATGATGGTATAGAAAAGAGAAACGTAGTCCTACGTTAAAAATCATTACAAAACATTCAAATACCATCAAGCCACTTTCTGCGACCCACCTAGGGAGAACGCTGTGCCAAATCACTGAACTGGAGCACAGGAACATAAAGACACCCATTTCTACGTGCGATTCTTCAGCAATTGACAACCGATCACCTTCAAGGAAACACCTGCATCCAGCTGACACCGACTGCGGGTAAAATAATTCTCTGCTACAGAATAACATCGAACTCTTGCTTGTTGGTAAGAGACAGGTGGTGCGTGTTATTGACATAATAGAATTACATGCCACTGGGTGAAAAAGCTTGCTTATCATGTTGCGCGCAGATGTTCCTCGCTGTGTACACATAAGTTATTCCTCTTGCCTACCAACGTTTACTGCTGTTCACATTTAACTACGGTCTGATAACTTGCAAACCAAAAACAAACAGAACAGTGACCGCAACCTTGACATAGAAAGTCTACTGAAACCAGTCAAACACGTTTTAACTTAGTTCCATAATGTAACCCATGTGACCGAAGACTATTTCCAGCTTTTCCATTTGGCAGTAAGTATTCCACAGTCCAGTCAATGTACATTTCAGTGAATAAGTTATTGTAAGGCTGACGAGCTACCAAGTTTTCCGCTTTGCATCACTCCCGCCTCCCGTATCCGTTTAGTTGAAGCACAGACAATCGGACGTGTCTTTATTAGCCTGATCCTAGAATATAGTGGCGATACCTACAGAAAAAAAAACCTGCAAAAGGAGTTGTGTATAATTTTTCGGTTAGTTAGAAATTGAATTAGTTAAATTTAAAAATCAGTATTTCACATGGGAAACATAAGCTACAAAATTGAGGTATCTGTTCTAAATTGTGCTATCTTTAACTATAAGAGAACGATGTCGCACATGTTGCTCTTAATTTAAGGTGAATTGCTGATCCATGTATTTTTTCCTATTTTTTATCACTCTCTCGCAAATTTACCTCGCTATTTCAAATTGATCAATCTCGATTGTTAGTGTATGAACATCAAAGCGAACTCCATCAGATTCCTCACAGCAAGTAAGCATACAAACTGATGTGATGAAATATTCAATATCTAGTACAGATTCTGAGTTATATCAGTTCTGTATTTTGAGGTAATGGCTGCCGTCGAGAGTGCTTCAGCGTAAGCCCTTAATCGATCATTCCAAAAGCAATATCATTTAATCGTTTCTAAAAGCGAAAACCACGTACAATTCTGCGCAAAGGTCTGTTTGGAAGGAACCAAAATACACCTTTCACCGAGGTGCACACAATACCCTAGATTGGTGCGTTGAATTGAAAGTACAATATTGAATGTAAATAATGCCATAGTTAATGAACTCCTAAATTACAATGGTATTGATTAAAATTCTGTGGCTGTACTGAACGTAGTTAAAAGCACTAAATATGTAATGAAAGGTACTGACAATGTTATTTATGTTGTTGAATTACAAATGCTCGGCTGTAATTAATAGAATTAAAAATAAGTATGGTGTAATTAAACTGCTTACCACTGTAATAATGTGATGAGTTTTTGCCTGCATCGGAATCAACTATTTATTGCGTGCTCCTCGCCTTTCACTAAGTGTTGTAATAACTTCAAACCTTCCTTACTTGACCGTGAAACAACGTCTGTATATCTGTGATTCTATTTTATCGCGCAATACAAAGTTGAGTGTGGGAATAGGTTCGATAGAAGCTTACAACCCACACGAGTGTTGACCAACAGGTTGAATGAAACAGTGGATTTTGTACACGTGTCCATTTTTAGATGAACCATCGCTCACAATTAGAACTTTCTTGACCATGGTGTTTGCTATGGTTTTGTAAAATGGCAGCTCTTAGATCCACTGATACATAAAGCTGCTCTTCTATGCATTTTCATCCCAAGTTTCAAATGTGAGAGAACCGTGAAAACTATGTTTTGAAATCTTTTTTTTTTTTTAAATATTAACAAAATCTTGTGAAATCTACAAAAAATATCTTTTGTCAGTCTTCAAATTGGGCATCAGTAGGGCGATGATCGAACAATAATTCAGATTCTCTTCATGAGAACTTCACAGCATAACAAAGAAAGGTATATTTCATTTCAACATTACACATCGATAGAGCATCACATTTCAGATTTTTCCAGAAATGGTTTGCATACCAAATGATAACGGTCAATTTTAATGTAATTCTAATGTAAATTCTTCTGGCTGCGTCCATTTGTTTACACAATTCAGTACTTCATAACACTCAAAAACACATAGTTTCTCGTTGTTTTTTTTTCGAATGCGTGGTGCAGGATTGTTAATCGTGAACGTCTACGGTCTGTTTCATTCACATTTCATTTCATTTTCATTTTATTGGTCAATGTCAAAACCTCGTCTACAACATTTCACCAATGTACTCGGTTCATGGTTGCTTCTCTCCATACGAGAGGAGGAAATTTGGTTTGATTCAAATATATCAATAGTAATTGATAACCATATACCATATTACTGAACTAAAGGAAAATTACATGTTAAATTAAAAATGTTTTCAGGTCATATAAGTCATGAAATATAGTTGAATCTATTGCTCTAAAATATCAACCTTAAATCAGTTGACATCAACAATAAAAAAGTTACTTCAACATAATACCAATTTCAACTTTTCTCAACCATTGATGACGTTGAACGAACAGCTTGCAAGTTAAATTGACTATTTAGAAACATATTGAGACCTAGACGGAATGCCAAAAAATCTCCAACCATCCAATGTTTTACAAATACTGTTTCTACTGATAAACAAACTCTTATTCACAAAAACAAATACATAGAAAAATACATTAAAAATTTGGGTGATCGTGATACCAATACTGGCAGGTTAAAAGCACCCCGTGAAAACGGTACTTTACAGAATCCTAATAATGTACAACAATAATGTAAATACAACTACAATCAATCATCACAACCAAAAAAATAATATTAATGCCACAAATACCAACAACCCTAACAACACCACTAATCAAATCACCCTTAATGAACCAATCAATTTCATTCAAATAAATTTACATCATGCGAAAGGAGCAACGGCTGTCCTTTACAAAAAGTTCACTCAAAGCAAACTGGACGTTGCATTAGTTCAAGAGCCGTGGTCGCTTAACAGTAGGGTGTTGGGAATACCAAAATCGTCTCCCAAGCTGATAAGGAGTGTATCGAATATAACCTATCCACATACATTTGCGTTGTACGCATGTATTTGTGATGGTTTTTTATGCTCTGAACACTGCATGCTGTGCGTTTGACTGTCAGCTTTCTTTTGTTTACTTGTTTGTGCGGTTCAAATTCTGCGTTTTCAAAATGTCACGTATTGAAAAGGAAGTGAAAATTAAGGTTCTGGACACATGGCTAAGTGAGAAGGGTATTACTATGCGAAAATTGGCGAAGCGGTTTGGAATTCATTATGCGAGTGTTAAAACCATCATTATTAAGTTTGGGGATTCTTTGGATGAGCTACCAGGAAGAGGCAGAAAACCCGGTTCTTCCAACCCGAAACTGGAGCAAAAAGTGGTATCTCCAATCATGAAGAACAAATCAATGTCAATACGTGATTTGGCCAAAAAAGCAGGAACGAGTGTCGGAATGATCCAGCGTATCAAGAGGCGAAACCACCTGAAGACCTACAAGAAGCAGAAAATCTCGAAACAAAGTGCAGAACAGAAGAAGCGAGCAGCAACAAGGGCCCGGAAATTGTATTCGCGTCTTTTGCAGCGTCCGGATGCATGCGTTTTGATGGACGATGAGACCTATGTAAAGGAGGACTCAAAAACCCTTCCAGGTCCACAATACTTTACTGCCGTCGTTGGGGAGGATGTGAGCGATGCGGACAGGTCGATTCAAGTGGAGAAATTCGGTCGAAAGGTACTGGTATGGCAAGCAATATGTTCCTGTGGTTTGAAGTCAACCATTTTTTACACTACCGGAACTATAAAAGCGGAAATCTATCGATCTGAGTGTCTCCAGAAGAGATTGTTGCCTTTATATAAGAAGCATAGTAAATACACCTCCACTGTTTTGACCGGATTTAGCCTCGGCTCACTATGCCAAAACCACTCTCAATTGGCTTGCGGAAAAGGGTATGGATTTCGTTGAGAAAAATATCAATCCACCAAATTTCCCTCAGCTTCGACCCATCGAACGTTACTGGGCAATCGTGAAGAGGGTCTTCAAGAAGACTGGTAAGGCAGCTGGGAACATGCAGGAGTTCAAAAAAATTGGGGCTCAAGCGTCCAAAAAATGCGATGCAACACTTGTCCGGAACTTGATGAAGAGCATTCGATCCAAAGTTCGAAAATTCGTGAAGGAATAACTTAAATTTCATCCGGTCTTCATGATGTTCAAGTTTAACCTCGTACAATAAAGGATCAATTTTTTGTATGAATAAAATATCGATTTTCAACATAATTTGAAAGAAAGTTTGTGGATAGCTTATTTTCGATACCCTCCTTATATGATGAGAAGCAGGTCGCCCCTCGAACAGCTATTCTCGTCAGTAGCAAAACGAAATTTTTACCAGTAACTGAATTTAGGAAGTCTTAGATCTGACTCTCTGTAGTGCTAATATATCAGAAACTATTAACAACTGGCATGTATCAAATGAAACTTTATTGTCTGACCACCGACACATATTGTATTCAATATCAAGCAGCCAAACTATCAACAGATGTTTATCGTAATCCTAAAAAAGAGCCATTTTGCGGAGTCTCTGCATGCGCAATCAAAATGGAACTCAGGAAATGGGAAAAGAAGATGGTGATTACAAACTTTAATATAACCACCACTGCCCGGCAGTCTAAGAAGTTCATTACGCCTAACATATCGAATACACAGAAGCTTCTCGTTTTGTCAAAAAATGACCTATGCACATACACAGGCCTAATTACAGGACATTGTATAATTAAATATCATCTAAGACTAATGGATAAAGTCGGAGATGATATTTGTCGCTTTTGTAATGAGGAATGCGAAACCTCTGAACATTTATTGTGCAACTGTGCTGCACTTTTTAGCACAAGAACAAATTTTTTTGATAAGAGGCTTCTACAGCCCTTTGAAATATGGTCTCTATGCCCTCGTAAGGTAGTGCGTTTTGTACGACACATTATTCCTTACTGGGATAATATCCTAATTCATGAGATGATGGTTACTTCTCATAGTAGCTTATCACCTTGAAATGGTATAGAAAAATGAGTTGTGTATCACAATAGATCAAAACAATGGTCGCAGTGATAATACACCCAACAACAAAAAAAAACAAAACACTAAGTTGATTTATGCATAAATGCTTAACAGAAAAAGCTGTTTGCAGCTGGCCCCTATCATCTCTGCCATAACGCACGCTCAACAGTGATAGAAGCACTTCAATGTGCTTTAGTTGAACCCGTTGAACCTGAGCACTTCAGACACCGAAGAAAATCGCCAAATAGCCCACCATAGCGTCCATGTGTCACACCCATGCCGTGATTTGCCGACATGCCCGGACAACACGTGTACAACACTATGATACGTGTATGGAAAACTCGCGTGCTCGGCTCCATGCAGCGCTCGTGAAATGATGACCAATTAACAGTAGCAGGGATTTAGACTCCCTGCGCGTGCATCGGTATCCATGTGAATAATGAACCCATTCCGTGAATCGATCACAACAAAACCGAAACATCTGTTAAGTGTTTTCATTCATGCAAAGCAGTTGGTCCAGGCTGCGCAGCGTTTCCTCCTATAAGAAGAGTTTGTATGCTTGTTGATGGGAAGAAATTAAACTGAAAGTAATCACATCAATCATGGCATCGATACGTGCAACAGCTGGTTGGATACTTTCCCGTCCATTCACTTAGATCATTAGCGAGTTTACGAACCCATAGAGTACGAACGACATTGCAACGTGAAAAATCACCTTTATCGCCTAGCTCGTTATCATATGTAAACAGTGTCACAGTCATTCGGGAGTAGAACAGATAGAGCATCACTCTGATAAACGTTTCGACCTAATCGGAAAGATACACACGCTGTAGTGATTTTTCGCTGTTTACCTACTGCATGCTTTGTCTAATCCCCAAGTACCTAGGTGTAAACCACCATCATCGTCGCTAGTCAGTCGCATTCTTCCTGCTGTACAAAGGCGCAAAAATTTCCAAAGAACTTCAAATATTTACGACATCCATCGCTCGTCGTGCAGATAGCGGGGGCTAAGGAATGCGGTGATGAAATTCGCCATTGGGAATTTTAGCGTTAATTAAACTAATAACTCATATTGTTCATCATCTTCGTTTCTTTCCATTGTTACATCTAGTAATATTGACATCACGTGCCACGCGAGCATATTTTGTGACTAATTGTCATCTTTTTTCTTGTAGAGTTATTTTGTTTCAGGATTCGTACAATGGCAGTAGTTGCGTGGTTCCAAGTAACTTGCGCAAACAGCTACCTTGCAAAGACGGCTCTTACCGAGACAGAGACCAACGGATTCCGAAGGTCGGCTCATAAACATGTCATTGCATTCTCTGTTGGGTGGAGTAACTCACATCACAGTTTACAGTATTATGATGGCAGGATTTTTTTTCTCTACACATCTGACATACAGCCACGCAGCCACTTTGATTATAATTTGAAAGTTAGCTTCATGTTTGCTCGTATAAAATTGGACAAAAAACAGTCCAACCGAAATAAAGAAAATCATTGCTGGATTTTCCACTAAAGGAAAGTCTCTTTCCACTGAACCGATTATCCCGCGATTGCTAATGATTTCCGTCGAAATCGTGCCGTTGATCGTGCTAGCCTCATCGTTTTTGTTTTGCGGAATATATCACGTTTTGTAAAAATATTGATATTCGTTGAACTGTCGATAATGCCTAGCGCAATCTGTGTAGCGCCAACGTTAATTCTTTTTGTTTCCGGAGAATTTCACTTTTTGTATTCCGAAACATCCGATAGGTTAGGGAAGACTTTAAAATATTGACAATCGGCTGACACGTGATGGCATATAAAGACGATGATTAATTTCCGCATCCGGTTTTGAAATGCTTCGATCATTTTTTATTCTATTGACATCACACGTCATACTGAACAATTAATAGTTCATGCGAATACGTCTGATAATTGGCATTGATCCGGATGAGGGAAGCCGCTCTAATTACCTCATTAGTTGCCAATTGAGTTAAAATTGTTCTTGATAATTGATTTACTTTGCTTTTCTCCCATCTAGGTTTCGTGACGCGTTAATATGAGCACATTAACCTTTGTGAACTTTTAAGTGGGATCAAAATTGAATGAAACTTATAACTCAATTTCATATGATTGCAAAGCACTGATTTGGGAACGAAATACTACTGTACCAATTTGCATGATTCACCGCACCATTGCATGGTGCAAATTCACGAACGAGTTGAAGATACATTTATGTCCAATACCTTTGCCTTGGATGTTTGAGCTCCGAATGCGCAAATTACAACCTATCCACGTAAAATTTCGGGTATTTAGATAATGTTCGCAGGAATAAAAATCTTCACACAATACAGAATGATTATTTGAGTAAGGACTTAACCCCATAGAAAAATTGCTTACTTCATACAAATTTTCTCATATAATAAATTACCAAACTTTCTGTGATGCATCTGCCATAACGATATCCAATATAAAGTCCGTTCACACCAAAATCCGATTTGGATCCATAAGCAACAATTTCTAATTTGCCTCTTTTCAACATACCGTTGCATATTCTCGTCAGTTGGCATCCAGCTGGGAAGGCTCAGCGACGAGGTGTTAAATAAACTGCTGTCCAGTGTGAGCCAATTGTCAGAAAGTGGTGGCTAAGCAGACTAGCAACCGGAGCCAGTCGGTAAGGTGCAACGATAAGGAGTTAAATATTTGTTTACTTATTAATTTGTCGTCAATCAAGAGTAGACTGTAACAAAAAAAATTACACATTGTGTCTTATTTATGAACAAATGATAGTATCCTGTCAGTAATATATTGATTTTGCGATTTCTTAAAAAGCGAATAAATTTAAAATATTACTCCAATATGGATTTTGTCATTGAAAAGACCATCTTTAAGTAGGAGGAAAACGTGTCCAACCTAATTACGAAGTGCAAACAATAGAACAAAAGTTGTTTTTGAACTCATTCAATTCGCTTCTCATGCGTAAATAAAAGCTACTTTCCTAATATTCCAGTACTGCCCTCACATAGGCAATGAATAATGATTTAATTGCATAATTTAATTAAATTTTGTATAACAATGGTCAATAAATGTAAGTACGAAATCTGACATTTTCCTACTGACTGATTACCTAAACTGATTGATTATACAGGGTGCGGCAGAAAATAATACGAAAATTTGTTCTATTTCTTTCAAATCCCATTTTCAACTAATTCAAGCAATAATCCAACATTTTCGAGTGCAGTTATCTTCAAAAAGTTCTTTTAAACAAATTTATTCAATGTGTCCTCCATTTTTATTAATAACATCCTCGAGCCGACGCCGGAAGCCAGAGCATGCCTTTCGGACGTAGTCCTCCGACATTGCCATGCCATGTGCGTGTTATGGTTGACTTCAGGGTTTTCACACTAGGGTGTGATGTTTTGCAAGCTCGTGCTTCAACATATGCCCAAATCGAATAATCCAACGGATTAAGATCTGGACTGCTAGGGGGCCACAAATCCTTCGGCCAAAACTTCATGTTATCGTTCAACCATTGTTGGGTTCGATTGGACGTGTGACACGGCGCTCCATCCTGCTGTAGGACAACGTTTTGGTGGATGTTTGGTTTGAAATTTGAATTTCACTTTTTCCGGAACGTTCTCCATTTTCTGCGGTGAAATAAACCGGTCCGTGCGGCTGTTGGCCACAGCATCGATGCTGAAAAGCTTTCGTCGGAGAACAGGATTATCATTTTTTCCTTCTTCAACAAGGAACGAGTCACTCGTAGTTCCTTGACCCGGTCCGTAATCAAGTGGCGTTTCACTCTGGCTCTGGAAGATGCATGCAGGTCTTCTTTGATGATTCTCCGCATGGATTTCTCCGAAATATTGGCTTCCTTTGCAAGTTTTCTTATGGAACGCACCGGGTTGCGAGCAATTTTTGCACGTACCGATTTGATCACGTTCGGCGTGCGTGCAAAGCGTACAAAAAATTTGTGTAGGTATTTCGATTGGAAATAGTTTTGATTTTATTTAATAATTTTTTTACAAAAAAAAAAAAATGGCGCTCGCAATGTCACTTAGAGCTGGATGGTAGTTCTCCATCTGCGTTTTCATAAGTCGATTTTGCATTAAATTTGGCGGAGTCTGACGTAGCCGAAATTTGAATAACTTTAAACTTGAAAATTTTGTGCTAACTTGATGTTTGGGTATTGTTTTTTCGTGTTATTTTCAATGTTTAAAGGGCGAACACGAAATTATTGCGACACCGAAAATGTCATGCCAATTTTCTTATAATGTTTAGAATCAAACCAAAATTTTAGGGTAGCTTTATACATATATTTACTTCAAAAATCAAAAGAAAAGTTAATCGATGGAGCCTTGAGTGTAAAATTGAACGCATTTTCGCTTGATGCCCTCCATAAAAAGTCTTTACAGTGTCATCCGGTACCAGTTTCTCAGTTTTTTTTTCCATTTTCTTAACATGTCCTTCTCGTCTTTGACTGTCTTCTTGCTCTTCAGAAGTTCCCGCTTCATCATTGCCCAGTACTGCTCCACCGGGCGCAGCTCCGGACATGTCCTTTGGAACAAAATGGACAGAATTGGCCTCATACCACTCCAGGACACTTTTAGAATAGTGGCATGATGCCAAATCTGGCCAAAATAGCGGAGCTTCGTCGTGCTGCTGCAAGAACGGCAAAAGGCGCTTCTCGAGGCACTCAGATTTGTAGATCTCGCCATTTACTGTGCCCTTTGTCACGAAAGGCTCACTCCTCAGTCCGCAAGAGCAGATGGCCTGCCAAATGAGATATTTGGAGGCGAACTTCGACATTTTCTTCTTCTTAAATTTGTCGTCCACATAGAACTTGCTCTTGCCGGTGAAAAACTCCAACCCCGGAATTTGCTTAAAATCGGCTTTTATATACGTTTCGTCGTCCATCACACAGCAGCCATATTTTGTCAGCATCTTCTCGTAGAGCTTCCGTGCCCGAGTTTTAGCCGTCGATTGTTGCCGCTCATCGCGGTTTGGGAAGTTCTGTACCTTGTATGTATGTAGTCCAGCTCTCTTCTTTGCATTCTGGACGTAGCTCTGCGACATGCCGATCTTTTTAGCCAAATCACGGCTTGAGACGTTGGGATTTGCTTTAATCATCCGCTTCACCTTTCCCTCCGTCTTTTTGTTCTCCGGTCCCGGTTTTCTTCCAGCTCCTTTGCCGTGGTCCAACGTCAACCGCTCCTGAAACTGCTTCAACACTCAACATTTTTCCCAACTGCCGGTGCGACAGGTCAGGAAATTCCAGGTGTTTGGAAAGAATTTGTTCTCTCGACTCGCGTTGGTTCACCTCCATTTTCGTTGAATCGAAAAACACGACTTCGAGTTTGACAGCATGTAAAAAATACACATCAATGAGAAAGTGTGCAAAATTTGGTTGATTTTTACCCAATGGTAAAAAAGTTATGCCCTGTTGAATGTGTCGCAATAATTTCGTGTTCGCCCTTTAAGACTGTAAAAAAAAAAAATTATCAAAAAATTACATTTATAAGATCGACAAGCTCCAATATAAAGTTTTTACTTTTCCTGGTCAAAGGTAGAAGTTAATTGGTCGAGCCGTTTTTTTTTTTTGTAATCGTACACGCAGTTTTGAAAAACATTGTTTCGAGAAACACGCGTTTAAAGTTCGGGGAACAGTTTTCGATGCATTACTAGTTCAATTTGCTCAATATCTGCATGTTATCTTGTATTTTCGAGGTCACTGAATACGAATATATGAAGATAGTTTTAGAAAATTCAAGATTGCGGACCAAAACCAATCAGTCTTACGCGAATTCAACCATAATTGAGATAAAAAGATTTTTTCGATTACTGAACATGAATTTGGAGTTAGATTTTAAAAACTCAAAATGGCTGATACAATACAGCGGACTAAAATGTTCATTTTGTTCAATTTTGACCAAAAAAATTGTTTTAGTTACTTACGTTTAGTTTGCTATTCCAGGACCGTACATCAATCCTTCTTCTTCCTCGAATTGTTCCTTCCGAGCAATTGTCTCGTAGCCCAGATAGCGTCCTTCATTTTTGCCGCAGAATCCGGATGCCTTCTGATCGCCAGTCCATAGTAGGTCGTCAAATCTGCTATCAGCTTGTCAGTCAGTTTGCCAGTGCCTTTTCCTCCGAGTCCCTTTGTTTCTTTTTTCAATGTCCGCAGTCGGTTGCCCATTTTCTTTTGGACATGCCCTACACATTCCTTTTTATGTAAGGAACATCATACGGATCAAGGTCAAGCTATGTTTTGAACGTTTTGGTATTGCCGTCGCCGATGTAATTAGCAAATTTCACGCCAAGCAATTCCTCAGAACGTGAAAACATCTCCTACATCGCATCCACATCCATTATGCCTGCAATGCCATGGTGATTTACATTGCACTCCACCCATACGTTATATTCTTCCGTTCCCAGTTTCGATTTCCAGTTCTTACACCCTTCACAATATGACGATTTCACCACAACGTCCAAAACTTTGCCTGTTATTTTCCAATAAGTGACGCGATACCAAAAAGAGATGAAAACCTCGTTTATTCCAGGAACCGTCTCCTGAAACGCTTAATTCTCGTGCTTCATTTCCATTTTTAGCTATGAGCTTAATTTCCTCCTCTACTGATTTCGTTTGAATTAATTCAAACAATGATTTTGTGGCAATTTGAAGCATGTCCAGAAAAGCGTAATATATGTTATTACTGAAACTGTGCGATATGTCCATGAGCCCGCAAAACGTTTTCATACTCTGTAGTCCGTTCCCTAGAATGCACATGGCAGGCATAAAACGGTGGTTCGCTTCATACGCATTGCCGATAGTAAGGCTTGAACCAACGTACCGCGTGGCGCACGAACACTTCACCACTAATTTAAACGCTATTATAGTTCCAGATGTACGACTGAATGTCATATTTTTATGGCACGATTTGCACACTAAGCATTCGCTCAAAATAGTAAACACGGTTAAAAAGTTGCAAATAACATAATTTATGTTGAATCCATTTGAATGTCTTAATAATGCGCGCTTTTTAACTTTTTCGCCGACGTGCTCACGTATGATGTACTGCTCTCGGCTTCAAAGCGATTCACCGGTGCTTTCTTCTTTTGCGGTCTAGAACTACGCTGTTTCGAACCCCGTTCGCCTTTTCTCCCTAAATTCGGCATCTTCACTTTGACAAAAAGTACACGCAACCGGTGACAACAACGTGTTACTCACCACTAGCTATGAAAATACTTTACCGGCAAACGCATTTCAATAGAGGCGGAAGTGCTGCCATCTGTAAAATAATATCTTTTAGGGTCCGAGCCGGTTTGTACTGCGTCGCACGCCTCTCGCTGAGAGCGGCGCGCGGCGGCCGTGACTCTGCTTTGAACGTTGCGCTGTAGAATCTTTTGTACTTCCTGGATCGAAAAACCTTTTTGCCCCAACATTTTAGACACATATACCTATAAAAAAGTGCAATTAAAAAAAGATCGATTTTTCCAACATTTTGAATGAGAACCTGGCCTTGAGCATTGAGGGGATACTCAGTACACAACTTTGGATGAAATTTGAATAAATATATAGAATAAAATGGCTGAGCATGAATTGATTTGAAAACTACAAATGAGAGACTAACACTAACTAAACGACGTTGTGCTTCTAGTGGATAAATTATTCTTTTTAAGAAGCACAGTTATAAGAAAAAAGAAATACAAATAAAATATTATTATATGAACAAACGAACAAACTATTTGAATATACGGCTGCGTACGACAAGAAAAATATATTTGTATCTTTAAAACACAAAGAGAAAAATTATATTATAAGAGCAGGTATTTGGCTTAGTAAATAACGTTTAACTTTTGACTTGAATAATATACGATTGTTTATCTTCTGTATGTCTCTTGGCAGAATATTATATTTGGCTGGTCCTACAAAACTGAACCGTCTCAGACCAAAGTTCAAATACGCACGGGGCCATGAGAGATGATTAATTTGTTTGGTGTTGTGTAATCGTGGCTTTTAGTGAAATTGTTGATATTTGCTGTACAGTGTGTCTCACAATATGTGTCACCTTTTTTCAGTCTTGGTTTATTCCAGCTGGGTAAGTTTAATAGCGGAATTGATTATACCCGTTTTAAGTGTATTCTTTTGACAGCTTATCGCTGAAGATAAATAAGCGATTCCGTTTGTTTATATTTATCAGCTACCATGGAAGCCATACGGGAGCAAGTTTTAATATTACATTTGCTGAAGCTTAGACCGTGTCAGATATTCAATAGCCTTAAGCAGTTCGGAGTGAGTAAGCGATTTGTTTTTCGTATCTTGAAACAGTTCAAGGAAACAGGAAATGTCCATATTCAACACAAAGGAGGTGCCAGAACGAAGAATAAGATCAAATTTGTGAACAGGCTCCTCAGACATGATCTGCAATGCAAGCCGTACAAGAAACAACGGGTTCACGGGTTGACGGAGCGTCAAAAGCAAGCCAGGGTCCAAAGAAACAGACATCTTTTTGTTTGGCACGGTGATTTTATGTTCGGATGAAAAGCTCTTCCCCCTTCAGGACAGTCATAATCAACCAAATGATCATGTGTATGGCAAAAGTCTTGCCAATATTCCAAGAGATAAACTAGCTGTTGAACGCTATCAGAATGTATCGAAAATCATGGTATGAGGCACCGTTTCACGAAAAAGAAAATTTCCTCTTCTTTTCTTAGAACCTAACGTAAAAATCAACACTGAATATTACATCGAGCAGGTTTTGAAGAACCATCTGCTTCCTCATGTTTCAACGCTGTTTGGGAATACACCATATTGATTCCAACAGGACTCAGCTCCAGTTCACAAAGCAAAGAAGACACAAGCGCTTGACTACTTTGTTTGGGGTTATATGCTTCAACATATAGGCCCTACGAAAGGGTTTACTTTAGATCGATTCAAGAAACATTTGGTTGATATTTGGGACCAATTCTTTAGGAAATCGTGCGTACCAGCTGTGATGGGTTTACAAAGCGTTTGCGCAAAGTTATCAAGGAAAAAGGCAAAAGATTCGAATTGAGATAATATGGTTTATTTCTATAACATGTATCTTTCAAATGAGAAATGAATGCTATGATTTGGTTGATTTGTTTTGCTGTGATCCCATTTTGTTTTAGTGACACCTATTATGACACACCCTGTATTATGCAGCACATTGTGTATTAAGTAGTGTTTGCTCTTCACACAAGCCTAGAATAGGCAATATTATTTGGGGAAGTTCTACATACAAACGGGCTGTTAGAAGCAGACATGGCAGGTTCTAGATTATTTTAATGCATCGATTTTGTAGTATTTGGGGAGTCCTTTCTCATGCAATAAACAAATAACTCAACTGGGAGTGTATATATGCAAAATAGAACATGAGTAAAGCTTTTCGGCTAAGAAGACAACTCACACGTTTTAAAATTCCACACAATGAAGAAACTTTCTTCGCAATTTCCTCAATGTAAGCATTCCAGACAAAGTACAATCCAGACGAACTCCCAGATACTTGAATAACTATACTTTCTCCACGGTTTTACCTCCCACATTTATGTTTGGAACGCTAGGAAGGACTTTTCATGAATTATGAATTTGGTTTTCTGCAAGTTTAGAGAGAGTGAGTTATTACAAAAATATTCCTGGAGAATTTGAAGATCTTCTTTCATACTAGTTATTATTGAACCTGCATTGACATGAGGATAAAACAGAGCTGTATCATCGGCAAAATGTCTAGGAATGTCAATAAGAAGCACTTCTCATTTTCTTCGTTGAAATTGGCGATACATGAATTCCCATGATGCCATTGTTGAATGTCTCGAAGTTGTATGACAAACTGATTTTATTAACAATAGACTCCGCTGAAGTCGATGAAGCTAGAGACGTAACGGATGGGATGGTATTGACTATGGGTTCACTTTCCATATCTACAGGTCTCGTTGATTGCACACCACTGGTAGAAGGCACTTCCTCATCATTCGAAGGTGGTGGTTTTCGTTGGGGACGATAAACTAGGGAACGACACTAATTGCAGATTCGCATCGAATTATCTAAGATACCATTAAGGTACCTAAAGATCTTAATTTTTCAATAACACCATCTGTTAAGTTTCTAGTCTATAAACCAAACTACTTCGATTTGAGTAGAGGTTTACAACACTTGAAATCATTATCTATGTTTGAAAATAAACTTGCTTGTTTAACTTGAAAAGCTATGAAGGATAAACTAAATTGATGAGGTGAAGAACTTCCCAATGTAAAGCGCTCTGTTGACTTTGTACCTATCTTCATTTCAAATGTATGGCAGACTCCATTGCATTGAAATGTACCTATAAGAAGTTTGTTCCAGACACGGGTATAAATAAAAATTTACCTGACTGCTGTCTTCTCAACGAGAGGCTTAAAAATCCCGATATAGGGTAAGGGGATGTTATGTTAGCCTATCACCTTCATTCGGCATATGTACCAAACATGTCATTAATTTAGCGATAATCAACAAAATCATGTTGCTAAAGGGTGTCCACAGTTAAATTGCATCACTTTAAACTCGTGCTCAAAAACAAGTCTGTCAACCGGGAATAAAATACAACGTATAATCTTGGTTTTATTTCACTGTAATTCTTTACCAAATCCAAAAGCCCGAACTTTCTTCTTAATACCACGCATAAAATTTTGTACAACGCTTGAACCGATATTTTTTTCCGCTTTCAACCATGACATCAACATTGGCCGCAACTCTGGAGAGTTTGGGGGATTTAGATCCTTCAGCACGAAATTGACACCATTCGTCTTGTACCACTCCAGAACATCCTTGGAGTAGTGACAAGAGGCTAGGTCCGGCTAAAAAATTACAGGAACGTTGTGTGTTTTGAGAAACGGAAGCAGTCGTTTTTTCAGGCATTCATTCATGTATACTTGACCATTTACAGTTGAAGTTGTCACGCAAGACCACACGAACAAATCCCTTGCCAAATCACGAATTTCTTGGGGAACTTTGACACTTGCTGTTTCCAGGAGACTCTGGAACATCGAACTTGTCTTTTGTAGTAACATACTGGTTGTCGGGACTTTGTTTAAAGTCCGCTTTTACGTGTGTTTCATCGTCCATGATGCAGCAGTGTGGTTTCGTCGTTTGTGTGTACAGCTTACGCGCACGTGTTTTAGCTGTCCTATTCATTTTTTTCATTGCGGTTTGGAGCCTTCTGAACTTTGAATGAACGGAGCCCGGCTCGTTTCTTGGTTTTCTGCACGAAACTTTTGGTCAAGTGCAGCTTTTTCGCGACATCCCGAACGAAACAGTTGGGTTTACGTTTGAAGGCAACAACCAATAGCTTGTGATCCTTCACACAGTACGGAACACTTTTTCTACCACTCACTTTCTTCCAATCGACAGTTAAACGTTCCCCAAAACGTTTTATGACACGAGACACTGTAGACTGGTGAATTTTCAACATCTTTCCGATGGCTCGGTGCGAAAGAAGTGGGTTGTCGAGGTGCCTGTACAAAATGTTCTCACGCACTTGCTGTTCCTTCGACACCATTTTCGAAACTACGACACATTTCACAATGAAACTCACGCAGTTTAAACAATACACGCTGAGATCATTTCACCCAAAATTTCGTTGAAATCAACCCAAAGGGCGAAATGTTACAGCTTATTGAAAGTGATGCAATTTAACTGTGGACACCCTTTAAAGATTGGACTCGGAAAAAATGTGACACTTTGTTTTGGGTGTAACTTTTTATCGCGTGGGTAAAAATAAATAAAATTTTGAGTAATACTAGTTTAAAGTGTTATGTTTATAGCTGCGAAATTTAGTATTTTTCAAGATGCATTGGAAACAAGAAGAGCTACGTCAGCAAATCTTGGGCGCGGTGATCGATAATCCTGGTCAGTCGCACAGATGGATCGGCAAAAGGCTTGGAATCCACCATTCCACCGTGTCCCGCGTTGTGAAGATGTTCCAGGAGACGAAGACCATCGAGCGGCGCGCTGGAAGCGGCCGAAAACCGAAAACGGAATACCCAGAGAAGGTGCGGAAGATAAGGCAGTACTTTAAGAATAACCCGAACCTTTCCACGCGAGACGGGGCCTAAAAGGTCAATTCGTCGAAGTGGTTCGTCCAGCAGTGTCTTGCCATGGACGACGAGACATATATCAAGGCGGACACCAAACAAATCCCCGGCTTCGGGTTTTTTGTCGGTACGTCCCGCATGGAGGTTCCGGAAAAGTTTCGGAGGGAAAAGATGGACAAATTTGCGAAGAAGTACCTGTTGTTGCAGGCGATCTACGAGTGCGGACGGTACAGCAAGTCGTTCGTTACAACCGGCACCATAAACGGGCAGATTTATCGAGAGGAATGCTTGCAGAAGCGCTTGCTGCCCTTCCTCCGCTCTCACCGTGGTCCCACGCTGTTCTGGCCGGATCTCGCTTCGTGCCATTAAGCCAAGCCTGTAATGGATTGGTACGAAGCGAAGGGCGTTAATGTGGTCCCGAAGGAGGCGAACCCGCCAAATACACCAGAACTTCGTCCGATCGAAAAATTTTGGGCGATAATGAAGAAGAAGTTGAAGAAAAGCGGAAAAACATTCAAAACCGATGAAGCTTTGAAGAAAAACTGGGAGAAATTGTGTAAGGAAGATGGACAAAGCCTCGCCCAAGATCCCATGAGCAGTGTTAAGAGAAATGTACGAGCATCCAGCTTGGGGGAGGAAATTCAATAAATTAATTAAGCCAAAACATAGTTAATATATAGTTATTTAATCCCTAAAAATTTGAGAAGTATCCGATTTAAAATGAATTTTTGGTGATCATTTTTGAGTGTCTCATTTTTTCCGAGTTCAGTCTTTAAATCCATCGAATTGGACGAAGTTGCATCCATGAATAGACCCAAATTGATGCTTATAAACCGATATTACTTCCATATCCCTCGAAAGTTACTGACTTTATCAAATGAGTTGCATAGCTTTTCATGATACATACTACCAAATGTCTTATCAAATTTATCTTACCAAGTGTATAACTAGTTAAATCTCGCTTACAGCTTAAAAACTTTAAAAAAATAAAAAATAAAATTAAAAAATGTAATCGATCGTTTCATAATAAGGCTGAGTCAAGGGACACATACTCTATTAATCGTTTTTGTTTAAAAAAAACAAAAAGTTTGGTCATTTACTTCAGATTGCATTAGTTTGTACCGCTTCCGTTGCGTCTAAATAGAAACGGGTAAGGCTGACAGCCTCTATGAAAGATTTGTTTCTTATTCAATAATCTATCATGTAACATACATTTTTTTTGTGGACATCGCGACGACCAATTGAAAATGGCTGAAAATATTGTTACAACAAAATTTCCTTTTAATAAAATTCGCAATAACTTCAGAACGGTGTGCTTATGTGCTTTTTTATTAAAAATAAAAACGTAGAATCTGATTACTCGCGGCCGTGAAATACGCGATTTCACAAAATTCAAAAAATCCATAAAAATTTCAAAACAAAAATTTAAAAAATTAAAAAAGTGACCGTCTTAAACACTTTATCAGATTTAAAGATAAAACTTTATTTTCTTTAAAAAAAATTTTAGAAAATTTGAAGGCGAATCAATGAAAAAAAAATCAATGTTTAATGTTTTTAGCATGAATTTACATTTTTTATTTTCAGTGTCTTTTTTTCTTGAAGAACACTTAATGACCTACAACTTCTTCTCAGACGACATTTTGGTCAGAATAATCGTTTACATGTTATGATTTTTTGAAAAAATAAAATTCTTGTTTTACCAAAGCCCTCATAGAAAAAATTTCCAGGACGTGTTAGGTTTTTTTATTTTTTTTAATTAAATCATTTATTAGCCTGTACAAGCTCAATCGAATCAACTTTACAGAGCCAAATTTTCATACAATTATACATCAGTTATCTTAAAGCTAAAATTAGAAGAACAGAACCGATTACTCGCGGCCGTCTCGAGGTTAGTAGGAATAACAATTTAAAGGATACGTAGATGGACGGGAATTTGAAGTATGGTTTACATTTATTTATTTATTTTTTTAATTTGTTTAAAAACTAATAACTATACAATTTTGAGTATTCTTTTGACTTAGACATTTTTGAAAAAGAAAGAAAAAACACACAAATACAGTTAAAAAAAACTTAAACTAAACATACAGGTTAAACTAACTACAACCTAAGGCTAATGTTAGTTAAAAACACATAAATGAGCTTCACAAACTCCAGATCACGTACCGCCAAAATATCTCGAACCGGTACATTGGGTTGTCTTCCTCGAGCCCGAAGGGAATCACAAAGCTCAGATCTGACTCCACGATGTTCGGCACATGACCAAATAATGTGATCTGCGTCATGGTAACCTTTTCCACATTCACAGAGATTGATGTCGCACAGCCCCACACGGAATAAATGATCGTTCAAAGAATAATGATTGGACATGAGGCGAGACATCACACGAATGAAGTCTCGACCCACATCCAAACCTCCAAACCAAGATCCATGCTCCAAAAGTCTTGTATAGTTAAAAAATTATCCAAATCCCAATTGATTGACTTGGTTTTTTTTTTTGCCTTTGCAGTTTTCTTCAAGATTCGACATGAGCAGGAAAATTTTCTGGATAATTTAGTGAATTCAGCTCTTTTTATTCTAGAACATGTCTTCAGAAAGAAGTGTCAAAGTCATTGGTGGTAAAATTACTAGCTTCAACGTGAAAACAGTTAAGATGAAAGCCTACTAATTTGATTTACGCTACATTTCATACATTACCACCGGAACAAGTACAGTGTCCCATTTTCCGCAAAAAAAATTTTCAAGCGACCCACCCTACGGGCAATCTCTGGCCGGTTTTTTTTTTGTTTTCATTCATCGTCTTACTGTCTCGCATCTTGCTTGTTGTTTTTGCTCATCCTCGTTTCGGCTGAAAATTTTACCCATTCAACCGGGAAGAGCGAGCTAGCACCCAGCCGGTGCGGCATCAGCTCCCGGTAAACGCATGCGCTTTCCACCAGCTATAAAATTTTCCACTCGCAATTTATAGCAACTCTCACCCTAGCCGCGAGAGCTGTGCGAAGTAGCTGGCAGATGTTCGCACAAAATATATATGACTCGGCACGGCTTGATCTGGTTTCAGTCTGTTGAAGTAGCTTTCTCGCAGTATTTCGCGAACCGCGCATTCTGTGCATTTTTCTTGAAGCAGAAGCAGTACCTATCAGCAGGATTGTTTGCATGTCTCTATAAGACTAGTGTGTGTATGCAAGCGCGTGTGTGTGGCGCAACAAGTTGTTTTCATTGAGTTAAAGCTAGCAGGAATCATCTTCCGTTACCGTGTATGATGGTGTGGTAGCAGTTTCTCGTATTCCATGCCACAATGAACTTAACGCTGCCCAGTGTAATGGACTGAAGAAACGCACCGTGAAATTGGTTTCATTTCGGTGAAAAGAGCACAGCAGAAAATTGCTTAATGTAAGCAACAACAACAAAAAGTTCATAGTGCAGTGGTTATCAAGTTACAAAGAGTGATAAAAGTTCAAGATTGTTCAGAAAAGAAAATTTGCTGGGACTTTGCACAGTGCCCATGTGCGTTGAAGAGGGAAAAAGAAGAACATTGTCGTGGGAAAATAATTGAGACAGTGTGAAGTGAAGATTGAATTACTTCACAAAAAGGACTCGTCGCAATCTTTAGACTGATTGGATTTTAACAGTGGCTAGTCAGGATAATTCAGAAGCCAAGGTAGGTGTTGTTGGTCACACTCGAATTTACATTCTTTCCCACGCTCTTTTGGGTCATGTCGAACATTAGCGTCCTACGCACAGAAGTAATACTAGGAAAACCGGGTTTATATGTTTTGCAAGTGGGTGGAAAAGCTCACCACCCACCTTGGTCATATTGAACGCCCATCATCCGACAAGATAGAAGCGCGTTGATAATGTCAATGGGTTTGCACACTGCTTGTAGCGAAATTCCTCACGTGCGATAAAAATTCTTGTTTTCCACAGTTTGCTTCTAGAATGGATGCGTAAGCTTCCGCTTTAGAGTGGAATAGTAAGGCCAACTGAGGTACAGCATGAATAACGCTTTGTTTACAATACTTCCGCACATAGCCTACTAGATTTCACACCTCCCGAACCGGATTGTTTACCGCACTATCCCGCAATGCCGCATTCCAATCCGCATGTGTTCAGGTCTTAAAACCTTAAAATGGAGGAGTACATAGCGGAGCTGACTTTTATGAATGAAAATTTGCGTTTCAAACAGAGCAGAAGGTGAATCAGCATCGTTTGGTTGCCTTTCCTTAAGTCGGTTGACTCTTTGTCGATGGTCTCTGTTCAAAATAAATGATGGATGTCCGGATGGGCGAGTCTGAATCTCGTGGACATATGCTGATGGTAATTGCGTCAGAACCGTGTAGAAGATCGGTGAGGAAGCAACAACAAAAATCATTCAATACAGTGCACCTCCCGCGATATTTATGAGCGACGTGCGTTGATGGGTGGTTTGCTAGATACTTGGATTGGAAATGGGATGGATTCGAGATTTCTGTTTTCTTTTCTGACGGCACTTGGCTGGGCAATGGTTTGTTTTTCACGTTCCGCACTGTTGGTGGGATTTTCTTTTTGTGTTTGGACGACAGTTTTTTTGTTTGAAGAAATAAACGAACCAACGGACGTCTTTTTGTTGAATGTCACAAAGATGATTTTGAGAGAATTAAACTGAGTGCTACACTTCGGCTCAGGCAAGGGAAATTTATATTGCTAACTTTTTAAGAGCATTACAACAGATAAGAAAGTTGAAGATTTGAAACAATTTATCAATATCTATGAGCTACAATCTTATGCTAAAAAGCGATACACCAATTATGTGAGGTATTGTTCCAGATTTTTTAACCAATCCCCCACTCTGTGTAAGATTTTTTATTTACAAATCTGAAAAATTTGGTTAGGCAGGTAAACAATGCCAGATTCAATACTACTCTGTGAAAAATAGTAATAGTAGTAGCTCTCACACATAATTGCGGCTCAATGAAATTCTTTCGTTATGTAGCTTCCAATATTTACAAAAAAAAAATGTTGCAATGATCAATCTTCACACGTTGTGGACCCTCTTAAGTAGTTTTGAAACGAAGATCTTTTGTTATCTAAGTATATGGTTTGTATTGTTTATTGAGAAACATTAAGATTACTGATAGTGGTTTCAGCTCACATAGGCAACTACACCCAGCTTAACTATCTGCCATAGAAAGATGGCGAAAGCGATATGGCAAGCACTCTTGTTGACGCTGTTCTTGAAATCCCGTTATTCTGGCTTTACTCCCAGCATCGACCAGCTTGGCTGTTTGATCAAGAACCGATTGAGCAGACGCTACAGTGTATGCTGCTCATTAGATCATCACATTATGTTATGGTGTTACCACTCCAAGCTGCGCCTACTCAACAAATCGGCTTTAATGCCAGTGGAAGCGATTTGGTAGGTGTTTTTTCATTGACACTTCTATTTATCTCTTTCTATGCCCAAGCACGCTGCAATATTATTCAAATTCATATTTGGCAATTTTGATTAAATAGGGACGACGAAATTTTCATGTCTAAGTTCGTTTACGCTTAAGTTATGACGGGAAAATATAGAATTCATGCCTTTGTTCTGATTTTTGAACTATTTAGAGAAACATTAATATTTAAAAAAAAATCTTTATTATCTAAGGGTTATCACTATTTGTTCTGCATATAAAAAATAAATGAATTTGTTAACCCTTAACCAGCACATTCCGTTCTAGAAGGTTTTCCTTCTAGAAAGCTGAATAACTTCTCCAAATCTGTTTGAACAAGCGCTTATTCGACTCCGATGTTTGTTAAGCAGTGCTTAAACGATTGCAAATAGCATCTTGATCGTCCTCCAAAAAATTTAATTAATTTCGTAAAAAATGTCCACTGCACAAATGAATTTTCATGGAAACTACAATGGGAAAAGCAAACTTTCGATCATTGCATATGTATAATATGGACTACCAGCAATAGGCTCTCCTTTCTGTTTGACTTGATCAACCTTTAATAACAACTGTTTGTCCTCATCATACCATTGTATGAAGCGTCAAAAACGGGTTAGGTGGATCGGTAGGAAACATCACTTATACGTATCCACGAGGATATAAAAAAATCCCCTGCCTACAACAAAATTAAACAATTGGCATAAAAAGCTAGCACTTCAACATGAGGACGCCCCAATGGATGAGGAGAAGAGTCCGCCTTATATCCACAAAGTGTTAGCAATGAAGAATCATTCTACCTCTTCCCATTCGGTCTGCTTCAATCGAGTGCCCTTATGGTCCCTCCCATTCCCCAATATAAGCATCTAGTATTCATACAATCATGTATATTCATATAATAATTATGATTTGAGTAAATACATATAATTCGGTTGATTAGAGAAAAATATTACAACCATTAGTATCGTCATTTGGTTAATCCTGAAATAAATGTAGTAGACCGCTTCCTGATTAGTCCTTGTATAGCTTTTACAAATCAAGAAAGTCATTTCTATATTTTTCGTTTAACTTTGATCATAATAAAGTGTAATTTTTAATTGCTAACCCACAATTTATTCTGTTAGATTTTTACTTTCGCGAGAGGCAAACAAACATATCACCTTGAACATTTCATAGAGTAAAATCGGTTTATTTACAATTTGGCGGCACATAATGAGTGATTTCCATGAAAGAAAATAACATGCGGAAAATACAAGGTATTTTAGTATGCTTTGAGGAAAAAATACAAGAACAAATATTCATCCGCTTTTTGGATACGTTTTCGAACTTTTCACTGAATTCCACCCATCATTTCTTGCACAGTTCTTCTGTCCACTTTGCCTGCGATCTTTTTCCAACATTTCTCCAAATAAGACGCTGTTTTGATTGTTTTACCACTTTTCTTTAATTTACGCTTGCTATTGCCATAAAAAATTCGATGGAACGAAAATCTGGACAATTTGATAGATTGACACTTTTTTTCAAAAAAAAAAAACCGACATTATTATACCTTTACCACTCTATGACTTAACGCCTGTAATGATAGCTGTCTAAGTCGGGCCAGAATTTCACAGGACCTTCGTGCGATTGAAATAATGGTCAAATTATTTCCTGAAGACGCTCCTATTTGTAAACTTTTCCATTCATAGTCGCTCCAGTGATGAAAACCTTTGTTTATCTTCCACAACTGCTGATATTTTTCCAAATCATCAACTTTCGAGTAAATTTATCTGCAAAGACAGATTTGAACTCTCCCGGAGCATCCCCTTTACAGTTATCAGGGTATCATGTTTGACCCGGGATTTGTCCGAGTTCCATTTTCACGTAAATTTCATCGTCCATCACAATACATCCGTTGAACTTGGTCAGAACTAGCTCGAACAAGAAATTTGTTGGGTTTTGACAACCAGGCTTCTTCGTCAAATCACGCCCGGAGATTCCAGGATTCTTTTGGACTGCCCTGATTATCTTCGCTTGTAGTTTCCGGTCGTATGTTCCACTTCTACTGTTTTGTTTTGCTCGATCCAACGTTAGGAGCTATTCATAAACCACGTAGACTTTTCTGGGGGGAGGAGGGAGGGGGGGGTTCGACCACGCTCCATACAAAATTTCAAAAAAATGTATGGAGAAAAGTCTACGAGGGGGGAGGCGGGGGTCTGAGATTTTCAAAAATGAGTCTACGTAGTTTATGAACAGGCCCTTAGTGTTTTCCGTTAACGTTTAGACACGGTATTTACGGTTTATTTTGGAGATTTGAAAACGTTTGCAGTCATTCCTTAACCACGTTGAGTTTTCAACGTGAGTGTACGGAATTCTCTCACGGTTTTCGCGTTCCATCCTCGATAACTTGAAAATGTGTATGAATCTTGGTGAAACTTTTACCGCCGAATAAACAATCCATTTGAATCAAAAGTATACTAAATTCAAACGGTGTACATTTTGTCGAACATTAATGCGTGTAAATTAATATTTTTTTTAATTCAAATTAGTTTCAAATTTTATTCTCAATGAATTTTCGGGCCTTTCATTTAACCCCTGCCGTCTGATTCTGTATTGCCACCTCATCCACTTTGTTTGCCATGCTAGTTTGTCTTGAACAACTTCTCGTTTTCAACAGTTTTTCGAGTCTTCTCGAGGTCCCGCTAGACGATGACCCATTATTTATTGATTGGACGGAGCTCTGTTGTGTTGTGAGGGTTCCTGTCATTGGGCACTACCGGCAGATTGCGTGATTTTTTTCATACTGTATTGTGATGCTAAAAAAAAGGCAGAGGATGGTTTTCCAAACAATCGTTCAAGTAAATTTCCTGGTTTACGGTCCCGGTTGCAATAAGAATTTCGTTTTTCAAACCACTGGTACGGATAGCCTGCCAAACGAGCTATATTTTAGCAAATTTTGACAGTTTCATATACTTGAAAATGTCTGCTCCTTTACCCTTCCAGATGCCGAATAAAATTTTTGACCAGGAAGCTGTTTTAAGTGCACACGTAGGTTGACGTAAGTTTCGTTAACACGCGATTAAACTTCATTACCAAGCAATCAAACTTCATCAGTATCCCCGTGTTGAACTTCCGGGATCGAGTTTTGGCCATCTTGTAATGTTTTTTATCGCGTTGACAAAATTTGACAGTCTGGCTTAATTTTAGCTCGATGCACGGTTGTGGACGACATTCTCAGCTTGTTTGCAACATCTCAGACGAAGATATTGGGGTTTCGCTTGAAACTACTAACCACTGATCCAAGAAATATGGCAAAATCTATTATAATACCATATGGTTTTATGCTAAAAGAAAACAAAAAAAAAAATTTTTTTCATATTTTTTTAAAAACATAATGGCGCCCACAATTTCACTTGGAGCTGGATGGTAGTTCTCCATCTGCGTGCATTGTAGCTGCTCACACGTTTGCTGGAATCAAAAATCGTTTTCATTAGTCGATTCTGCATTTAATTTGGTGGAGTCTGGCGTAGCCGAAATTTGAATAGTTTTAAATTTGGTGCTAAGTTGAAGTTTGGGTATCCTTTTTTCGTGTTATTTTCAATGTTTAAGACTGTATAAAAATATTTATTATCAAAAAATTACATTTATAAGATCAACAAGCTCCAATAGAAAGTGTTTACTTTCAAATTAGAAGTTAATTGATCGAGCCATTTTTTTGCAATCTTGCACGCAGTTTTGAAAACTTGTTTCGAGAAAAACGCGTTTAAGTTGGTCACGTGTACGCTAAATCTTGTACTCGGATCGAAAAACTTTTTCCCCAACATTTTAGACACATATATCTATCAAAAAATGCATTAAAAAAATCGATTTTTCCAACATTTTGAATGAGAACCTGGCCTTAAGTTGGTACATCTTTAAATGACATCTGTAAGAAATTTTAGCGTGATCAAAGCATTAGCTTGGTAACAAGCTCGGCAGTTGTTTACATCAGACAGGTTTTTGGGTTTTTGTTCGCATTTTACTATGAATTATTATGTTAAGCAAAGAGTTTGTTTGAAATTTTGTGTTTGCAACGAACCGTTGAACATATTACAGAAGGTCTTTTAGGAATCTGCTGTTTCGAAAACCAGAGCATATGAATGAGAAAATGAGTGTAAACAAAGTTCGTGAAGTGGTCGAAGATTTGCTCGTTCCGGACGCCCTTCAATATCGAATACCGACCAAAACTTGGCAATTATTCATAAAACTGTGCTCGGAAAACAGTACGTGAGTATCAGAGAGTGGGCCAACCAGGGAGGACGGCACAGCCAAGTTAACAGCTGAAGGAGCGATAAAATCGAAAAACGGGATAACTACCAATGTGTAAGGACTCAGAGGAAAAAGTAACGGGCTCGGCAAGAAATCATGATCAAAATCTGGATTTGGTATTCAGATGTTGTTGTCTCCTGCTCAAGTTAGAATTCCCAGTGCATGGTCAGTAACTTGTAATGTGGTATGAAATAGCTAAGCATTTCATTATTTCCAAAACAAAACAACACACCAGAGCGGAAAGATATGACACTTAGCTGAAATGCAACACAAAAAATATTCTTTCTTTGTATACAGCAAGCAAGAGCGCGCAGATTAGCTAGCTTTCTTTTAAATTTGTGCTGCGGTGCTGCAGTAGTTTTCCTCAACAATAAGGAAAAAAGAGATATGCTGAGACTTTGCATTTCTGTACCTGGTTATTCTAATTAAACTGCGCGATTACTTTAGATTTTGCTAGAGACATTTCATGTTCATGTTTGATTATCATGCTTATACATTGTTTGACTGATTTGTCAATCAATACTGTTCAGAGTACACCATCTTCATAATAGTACCATTAATTATCAAATAGAAATACAACGATTAGTTTTTTTTTCTCCTAAAAAGTATGGGATATTTTGTCTAAAATTGTGGCTCCTTTTTTTTCTCCTATTGGGTTTTTGTCTAATATGTTTTCCCTAGCCTCACTTTTGCAACGTGAGGCCAGTGCTGTAAATAGTCATTTCGACCCAATGCGCTAAATTTACCAACAACTAGTTCCAGAAGATGATTTTCACAATAGCACGTATGACAAAATTCTTGTGCTAGATTATTTTCATATATTGGGTTCACAATGTATTGTTCTAACTTTAAAACCTAAGATGTGAGAGCGTAATATCTAAATATTCAAATGATATTCATCATTGAATATCATTTGAATACGACAGTGAATATAACACTTTCTATATACCAGTTAGGGCAATGCACTGTTACACAAAGTTGTATAATTTGTCAAGAGCTACAATTTTATCATGCACAATATTCACAAATTCAGCTGTTGAACCAAGTTATCGGTAAATTTATCCAATTGCACGAAATGACTTTTTACAACACTGCGTGAGGCACAGATTGAGTCCTTGCAAAAACAAATTGAGGAACTGACCTTCGAGAACACCATCTTGAAGGATAAAAACTCCAAGTTAGACAGTCATAATTGGAAACTGTAGTGTCCGAGATCTGGAGCACAGCACGATTATTCTTTGAAAAATATTGTTGTCTGTTTGCACCTTAATCATACTCGGTCCACAATTGGTGGAAGTATCGCTCTTCGCTGAAATACTTTCTGTCCAAATTTCCTCAAAGTTATAATGAGCTTCGGAACGATGATCAATCTTCCGGGCACCAAACTTTTCTTAATTTTACTGAAATAAGCTCGCCCTAACGCGGCAAAGAAGATGACCCAACCGATTTGAGCTATGTAATTCGTAGAACTTTCACCAAACGAAAGAATGATTGCACTTGTCACACATTTTCCTTGTAATCAGATTTGTGCCACGATGTAGCTTCCGGCAAATCAGTCAGGGCCATAACGTAAAAGTTCGTTAGCTGATAAATTATTTCTAGGAAATCCGTCTCTCTCCATCCCAAATCTTCCATCTGGGAACGGCTCATTTCCAAAGTCGTATTTATGACTGTTGAATCAATGGAGTCGCTTGGTCGTTTGTTCGAATCGTCTACCAGTTGATTCTTGGAAGCCACATTACATTATTTTATGATCAGAAACCTTCACAACCACACCTTCGAAAGTACAGCAATCCGTGAAATGTCAAGGGGAAACCTTCGAAAGTATCATCAAATCGCTGTGGGCTGGCTGCTACCGAAAAGCCGTGAAGATGCCGTTAAACTTCATTCGCTTGAAACGGTAAAAATTAAAATAACCTCAAAGTGTTCTCCCACATTCTTGCCATAACATAGATGTACAGGGGGCGGCGACGGCTCAAAACAGCACGACGCAGCGTATCGCGGTTGTTGGCTCCTTGTTGTTGAAAATTGGCCATTTAGATGCACGCGAGCTATGCTGCTAATCCACTATGCTAGTACGAACACATGCTGCCCGTTTGGGGTTAGCAACCTTTCCGGCTTGCTATGGGCAGAAGGAGGCTTCAGTGAAGTTTCGATGCCTTGATACGTACACGTGTCTAGGTTGCAAAGGTCAAATCAAGCGCGTTTCTAGCGGAGTAGCAACTATCGAGAAACTTAATTGTGTCCGACCATTGCTGCGTAGGATTTAATTTTGGCTTTAAACGAATGGAGGCCAAAAACAACAACAAATCAGTGCCTGCATTCTTCGCCGCTCGGGATAGATAAAATGTAGGTATGTGAAGGAGGAATTCAACGGTACACATGCACTACGGGCTTGGTGGAGCTTGATGTGTGTTAGTGTAGAGATTGCTCAGCGCATTGTTAGTTGGCGATACATGAAAGTCATTCCTGACGTTGGCGAGAGTTGGGTTGAAAGTGAGAAAAACGAATTGAAATGAGTGGATTGATGTGGGGAAATAAAGCAGCGGGGAATTACTTTCGTTGTTTGTTTGATTGTGTAGATGGGAAACCGTATCAAGTCGGGGAGCCATAAAACAGCAATAACTTACGTTAGCTGATACGTTTGTAGTTTTTGTCACTCTGAAAAACAATATGCTCTGATGGCTTTTTAAAATAATCGAAGGGGTTTTCCAAATTTGTTTCAATTCGGGATAGCTCTGGGCTTGTCAGAACTAACATTTGCAGTAAGACAAAAATTGCACAGTTTGAAAGAAATATTTAATTTTCTGCGTTATTTAATGCACATAAAGGGAATGCTAGATTTCACATCAATTGATGAGATCTTTCAAATAAATGTATGCTTGATATCGCTGGCATCAGGTCTGTTGTATGAAACATTGCAAACAGTGACGTTGTTTATGCTTGCTTTGACATGCAATTGCCCGAGAAGAAATTTAACACGTCTGTTAAAATTCATTATTTCTGTGTACACCTTCATTCATTAATTGGTAGTAGAAGCCCCAGGATGAATTTCATTATCTTAATGGTTGCTTAGTAGGGGGAGCTAAGGCACTCGTTGATCAAATTCAATTGCCTGGAAGTCGTTTTCTAACAGCAAGCTACTGAAGAGGAAGCAAGATTTCCACGGATTTACTGATGGTTTCGATCATACGATTCGGATATTCAGGATCAAGTTATTGAACTAGCCGAACATTAGTATCTGTAGCTGGTAGAACTGCTAAGGTCTCGGCTGGATTCAGACTACCGATGTGGCCAAGAAGAGCCCACGTCATCTAAGAAGCGAGACGACCCTTCAGAACTCGCCAGATTTCAAACAACGAAGGATCCAACTCCTCGAGTCTCTTCTAGTGAAGGCAGAATCTAGCCACCTCAACTGACAATTCAACATCACAAACGGAAGCCGTTCTCAGTGAAGGTCAACAGCAACGCCTTACAGTGGAATACCACTAAGTGGCTATGGATTTCAGCATTCCTGAGAATGTCGCTTACAAGCACAGCCGCCCTGTCGCAACTATCTCAAACGAGGACATCTAGCTTAAAATTCTTTGTCGAATTACCATTCGAGGCAGCCAAAACTCGATTACAGGGTAAGTGGTGATTCCTGTCAGTGTTTTTTAAACATGTAAAACTTTGGATGGGTTGATAACACGCATATATGCACACCCAACAAACATCGGTGTTGAATTAGAGCTTGTTCAAACAAATTTCGAGAAGCTATTCAGCTATTCTAGAAGAAACAGCTGAATAGCTTCTCCAAATTTGCTTGAACAAGCTCTAATTCAACACCGATGTGTGTTGGGCATTTTTCTCTAGAGTGTATTCAAATGTCAACACGACTTGCAAGTTTGTTTTGAATTCTCATTCGTGGTAATCATTGACGGAAAAAGGGGGCTCAAGATAGGTCTGTGTTTGGGGGACTAAGATCATCTTGTACTACTTCAAAACATCCTTGGAGTAGTGACAAGACGTTAGATGCGGCCAAAATCGTAAAAACGGAAGCAATCGTCTCCGACTGAGCCATGGTTGCAGTTCTTACGAGACACTTGCTCCGTATTCCACATGAACAAATCGCCTGAAAATCATGAATTCCTTTGGGAGCTTCGACAATTGCTCTTTCCAGAGGGATTTTGAAATACAGTGCTTTTCACAATGATATGACCACTAATGAATTTCATGGTGCAAGAAAGGAGCATAATTTTGAGATATTTCTTTTATGCCCTATGAAATTCCAAAACATAAATTTGGGTACAATAATTTATATATTTTGTTGCAAAACTGATCGCGAATAGCAATATTTTAGGAAAAAAAAAGGCTTTTCAAAATGATACGACCACGTTCATTTTCTGGTCAATGATCTTGGAAAAAAAGACAAAAAAAGATCTAATAATCTGTTACTCCTCCAGAATGACTGATTGCCTGGGAGATACGTTTTGGCATACTTTGAATCAATTTCTGCAGTGTTGCCAGCTCAATTTCTTCCCATGTCCGAAAAATTGCAGTTTTCAGTTGCTGAGTTGTTGAAAATTGAAAATTGATTATCAGCATAACTTCGTCGAACCATTATTCCCCAGAGGTTCTCAATTGGATTTAAATCCGGTGAACAAGCTGGCCAGTCCAAAACGTCAACCTTTTCAGATCTCAGCCATTGTCATTGTTTCAGTGCTGGTGTGAATGCTTGCGTTATTATACTGGAAAATGAGTTTTGCTCTGCGTCTTCTTCGAATTACTCGTAGCAAACTGGCTTTTAGGACATTTATGTAGTCAGAGCTTTTCATTTTGTGTGATACAAACTGAATTTCCAGCTTGCCGGAGTCACAAAATGCACCCCAGACAATAACAGATCCGCCAAAGTTCGGCCAAATATCGTGCTTCCTTGCGTAAATCTCGCCAATAGCCATCGAATCCGTCTGGTCCATCTAAGTTAAACTTTTTCTCGTCCAAGAAAATCACCTGAGAGGGTTTCACATGATTTTTTGTAAGATAGTTTCTATGTATGCATTACTTAGTTATCCAAAAACTACAATCATACCTTATTTCAGTCCTGGGACATGTTTTGGCGCGCGAATTCTAGCCGTGCTTCTTTGTGTCGAGGTAGCCAACGAGGGGCACTGGCCATTTTTGATCGTGTTATGTTGAGTGATCGTTTTAATATTCGCCAAACCGTCGAAACTGAAGCATCTAGCTTAAGTTCGGTTCGAATTTGTGAACAACTCGTCGTTGTATTTGATGATGCTTTGCTGATAATATGACGCTTAAAGCACGATTCAAAGTAAATTTGTCCGTTTTCAAGTGATCATAACTTAAGAATTAAATATAACATACAAGGTTGATCAAAACGTCAAACAAAATGATATTTTTTCAGCTTTCAAACGATGTATAACAAGTTATTACATTTTACCGTTTCTAATGAACTGTCGCACTTTACTTGTGATCGATGCTATCATGATCTGCACAGTCGCTGGTGACACTATACCGGCGAACTTATTCCACTTTAAACGCATTTGTTGTGCATTTGTCACTGCTTTACCGAATCCTCAAAGTTTTTGCTCGACAATTGCCAATATTTTTCGATCGGTCTGAACTCAGGGCGATTCTGAGGATCAATCTCTTTGGCGACGAAATTAGCATTGTTGGCAGCATACCATTCTAGTACCTCCTTAGAGAAGTGGCAGCTGGCTAGATCCGGCCAAAACATAATGTTGGTCTTGTGTTGCCGAATGAAGGTTAAAATCCGCTTCGTGTCATTGTGTGAGATGTGATGAAAACCTTGGTTTTGAGGCCACAACTGCAGATTCCTTGCCAAATCATTAGTTTGCGAGCAAACTTATCAGCAAAAACAAATTTATATTTCGAAAGAACATCCCCACGGCCAGTTGCCAGGTAAAATTTTCGTCCGGGGATTTGTTTATAATCCATTTCGACATATGTTTCGTCATTCATTAAAATACAGCCTGATTCGTCAAAACTCGTTCGTATAATAATCGTGCTCGCTTTTTGGCCACTAAATTTTGTTTCAGGGAGCGATTCGGATGTTTACTGGCACAAAAAGACTTATATCCTTCTCTTGAAAGGATGTTACGCACGGTGAAAAAGTTGGAATCGTATTTCTTTGCCAAATCACGTATGGAGACACCTGGGCTGCCATTCACGTACCTCAACACCTTTCTACTCAGCTCTTTGTCCCTAGTGCCACTTTTATGATAGATGCGCTGTGCTATATCCACACTCAGAGTATTCTTGTAACGTTTGATTACAACCCGAGCAGAACACAAAAGCATATGAATACCTAATTTTGATCTTGATAACTGGCCTTGGTATTAAAGAGCTCAGATTAAGAGGTAAAATACCTAAGCGAAATACCTAAGAATTGCAAGCAAAATGTCTCTAGAATAACAAATTATAATTCCGAAAACCAGGGGAAAGTCTGACGACCCTGGTAATATTATTTTTTTTTTTTTGTTTTACTTTTCTCTCGTCTCGGCATGACGGTGAAATAAGATGATGATTTTATCATCATTATTTTTACTTATTCTTCCTCTCAAACCACAAACACCAAAGCAAATTTTATTTTTTTCCCTCCCGCCCACGCACCCCACGTTGGGGATTTTACCTTTTTTACTTTTTTTGATGCTGACCCCGCCCGCGACTCTTGATTTTTTTGCACAACTAATTTTTTTTTTTTCACTTCATTTGCCCCAAATTTAAGAACCAAACAACCCACCCAAAAAAACAGGAACTGGACAAAGTCTTCCATGAGTTACCTTAACTAATATGAAACAAATGTGCTGCTAGGGGTTCTCCATAACGATCTACAACACAAGATTTAGGTTCACAACATCTTTCCGATTTTTTTTTAACGGTGCCAATAGGCAAAGAACAATAAAACTTGATGGATCAGCTCATAATTCAGAGAATGAGATCTGCTAAAAAATGAAGTAAGCATAGCGCCAATAATTATTAAAGCAATACGATTTAAAAGAGCTGAATGAACGAAGCTAATCAAAAAGAAGATGTGGTTAATCAACCTCCAGTGTTCATCTATGATACGATGATTAGCATATTTATGTTGAAGCCTGCTACCCCAATTCATCCGGCATTTTCCAATTCAACAGTCGTTGAATTCACACGTACAAACGTCTAATTCAATCAATCAAATCTGCAGCCAGTTGCTATGCGAGCTTTTTTCCGAGAAGGGCATTCTATCCCACACCGATCGGATACGAATGCCATTATTCAAAGCGTGCACTGTGTATACCTTCTGTCAGACGACGACATTCCTGGATTTTGTTCGCACTTCTAGGAAGTGCGGTGAATTTATTCGTCGTGTTACGCTATAAAAACACCGTCATCGTCGGCATGGCAACAAAGTTTGTTGATGAAGAAAGTCGACAACGATGCCGACAACAGCGAAAAATAAAACAGAATCTTCTCCCCCCACTTTCCCGGTTAGGTAGGCACTAGGTACAGCGAGAAGAGGGAAATATTCATTCCATGCAGCGAACTGAACAATCATCAGAAGCTAGTCTGTTTGATGTGGATCCTATAGTCTTTTGATTCTTTTTTTGGATTTTCATCTGAGCGATGCAACAGATGAGCGAATCAGTGAGCAAATGAGTGGGGTCACTGCGTGATGTGCTCTCGGAGCACGTCCCATTCGTGCATTCTAGCTTGCGCTCAATCTCTAGCCTTTGGGCTTATATCTCAACACAACGATCTGATTCTGGGTACTCCTCTCGGAATCCGTTACTATTTTTGGGGGAATAATTATTCTTAGGTACCGCATGGCTGAAGGCCGATCCGTGGCTAATTTAAGAGACTGTTGTGTTATTTTCCGCGCTGCTTGATTCGCGTAAGAATGTCGATCCTATATTTTTATACTTTCATTACACGCATCTTGAAAATGGTTCTTCTTATCTTCCGACGATGACACGCTATATTTATGATATGTTTTGGTTGTGGCGCATTTTGTTTTGATATTTCCCTGAATTTCATATGCTATTTTTTCGTGCATATTTAGATAGCTTGTTAATGCGCATTTTACGCGCTGATTTACGAAAGGCTACGGTCGTTCGCACCTGTCGGTGCGGAACTCCAGTAAATGTCATAAAAAAAATTCGCAGTAGATAGCTAGAGAGTAACTTCGGCTCATTCGCACATTTTCGGCCTATCGAGGGGAAAGCGTCATTTAGATCTGTGGCCACAGAAAAAAAATCAATTCATTTCAACTCACATTTTGTATGACACTATAGTTCAAGATATCTCAAAGCGTGAAATTTATGAATGTGTTGAGCTTTTGTTTTTAAAAAATAAACAAAAGAAGCGCCGAATTTATGTTCCCTCGGAATTTATTTCCCACTGCATTGGTAAGCGAACGTGAATTTAAATGGCGTTGTAATGTATTTTTAGGACCAAAAAACACCATAAGCCACGTTTGGAAATGTTAATCAATGTGAAACTTGTAGCAGAAAAAAAACACATTTTGTGAGAAAATCTCGGTCCAATCAAATGAACATTTTCCGAAAACGTCTATAGATCCTGAAGCCATGCTGTCTAAAATGCCTCTCTGAAGAAGAGCGTGCGTTCGGTGCACACAATGAACTTTCAAATACTTTCGGTCATCTATCAACCATTCTCATGGTGGGTGATGGCCGAAAAAACTTTCGAATTTTCCAACCTACAAGGCACGACAGGAATATTGCCTTTGCAAATTATTACCTACTCACTGACCTCGTTCCCGAAGCATCAAACCAAATTACCCCCGCCAGTAAAGCGGCCTGTTCGTCAGAGTGACGGAGTAATTATCGCAGACTATTTATCGGTTTTCCTGCTTGACTTGAAACGTCGTTAGCGCCCGCAAATTTTTACCCCACGGTTGGTGAAGGATGCGCCGGGTAGGTTGTATACAATCAGCGTAAGTTGTTCTGTGGGACAAGTAGCGTACGAAGCAAAACGGAACTATTGGACTGGGTGAATGGGAAGAATTCTCGCTGCTTAACAAGGGGTCAGGGTTAAAGAAAACGGTGGTTTAGGAAAAAAAAAAACAATCGGAATTTTCCGCGGGGATTTTAGCTTTTGGTCAATTGAATCATTCATTCATTCGACTTCGGTTTCCATCTAGGTATTTCCTCGTACCTCCACAATTTGAGCAGTCAGATTTTCAATCAGCCAGTTCTGTCTCGATATGAAATATCCATGAATCGATGCTTCCTAAGAAAACATTAGGGAGCTAAATGCTCTCCCAATGTCGATGAAAGAATCTAGTTCACTGAGTTTTTCACTTATTTTTTACTTATTGAAATTTATTCTCTCAGAAAATAAAAATCATTAAATGGGAATTTTTTTTCTTATTTTGGACAAAATTCTTTTTTATTTTGTAAAGCCTGTCTACGTTAAATTTCGGATACCAAAATAGTACCAGCAAATAACATTTACACATAATCTAACAAAACCGATTGCTTCTATCATAATAATAGAGTTATATCTACATTAGAAACAGTTGAATAAGATGTTAATCCTTCTTTCTGTAAAAACCTCGAACTTTCTGTGGTACGACCGCCATCATTGTTCCGTACGGTACCCTCAGATACGACCGCCGTGACGATTCTCCCTCTTCTTTTGAAATCATCGGTTTCATTTGCTTTCTTCTTAGTCTCGAAGAGTTTCCGACCCACAAGAGCCCAGTACTTCTTTATTGGGCTAAGCTCTGGACAGTTTGGTGGATTGACTGTTTTGGCACGTATTTGACCTCTTGTACCTTATACTATTCCAAATCAGGTCAAAACAGAATTGGAGAGTTATTGATAGTGCCGGTAGAGACGAAACTTTTAGATTCTCGACCACAACTACATATGGCCTGCCAAATCAAATACTTCTTCGGGAATTTGGACACCATCTTTGTCCGGATAAGCTCGGCAACGGCGTTCCTTTGCATTGTGATTGAAAAAACCAGACCCGGAAGCTGTGTAAAGTCTTCGAGTACGTATATTTCGTCGTTCATTATGACACAAGAAAATGATTGCAAAAAGCAACGCTAAAGCTCCTTAGTACGACTTTTTGCAGTGAAATTTTGCTTGTCATCACGGTTGGGCAACTTTTTTACTCTGTACGCCTTCAGTCCTTACCTCTGCTTCACTTTTTGTAAGTATGATTTTGACTTCCCAACTTTGTGAGTCACATTTCGCACAGAAAGATTGGGATTTTCTCAATAATGGTTACCACCTTCTTTTCCATTTGTCGAGAGCATACTTTTCGATTTGTTCCACTTCCAACCTTCCGATCCACAGACAAGCGCTGGTCAAATGATTATAGTTTCTTGGCAAGATCACGTACCGTTAAATTCGGATTTTGCTGCCGTTCGTACCAAATGCGTATGCGCACTTCCACTTGATTCGACGCCATTTTACTGAATCTAAACATCATCTTACATGAAATAAAGTGGAGAGTTTTCAGCGTTTCAAACGTTTCAGCGATCCGTGAAATAATTCAAAATCTACACTGAAAGAAAAGTGTCGGAAATTTAACTTGGCCAGGCTTTAGTAAAAATATATCTTTGTACAGTGCTCCATCGGCAAAGGCGCAGCTACAAAGCAACACCATACTGAGGCTGGGTTTGATTCGCGGTCTGGTCTATAAGTTTTTCGTTAAGGAAAAATTCTCGACTCCCTGCTAATACTAATGCAAAAATGGCACAGAAAGCTTCCCATTAATAAATGTGGAAATTAATTTAGAACACTAAGTTGAGAGCAAGGAATAAGCTGATTGTGAAAACAATATACTTGAAACGCTACGAAAGAAGAAGATAGTTTTTAGGAACTGTCTAAAGACTGAACTCGGAAAAAATGAGACACACAAAAATGATCACCAAAAACACATTTTAAATCGGATCTAAAATTTTCAGGGATTAAATAACTATATATTAGCTATGTTTTGGCTAAATTTATTCATTGAATTTCCTCTCCCAAGCTGAATGCTCGTACATTTCTCTTAACACTGCTCATGAGATCTTGAGCGAGGCTTTGTCCATCTTCCTTACACAATTTCTCCCAGTTTTTCTTCAAAGCTTCATCGGTTTTGAATGTTTTTCCGCTTTTCCTCAACTTCTTCTTCATTATCGCCCTAAACTTTTCGATCGGACGAAGTTCTGGTGTATTTGGCGGGTTCGCCTCCTTCGGGACCACAGTAATGCCCTTCGCTTCGTACCAATCCATTACAGGCTTGGCGTAATGGCACGAAGCGAGATCCGGCCAGAACAGCGTGGGACCACGGTGAGAGCGGAGGAAGGGCAGCAAGCGCTTCTGCAAGCATTCCTCTCGATAAATCTGCCCGTTCTGGTAGTAACGAACAACTTGCTGTACCGTCCGCATTCGCAGATCGCCTGCAACAACAGGTACTTCTTCGCGAATTTGTCCATCTTTCTCTTCCGGAACTTTTCCGGAACCTCCATGCGGGACGTACCGACAAAAAACTTGAGGCCGGGGATTTGTTTGGTGTCCGCCTTGATATATGTCTCGTCGTCCATGACGAGACAGCCTGGCTTGACCAGCCACTTACGGTACAGCTTCCGCGCACACAATTTGGCCATCGTGTTTTGCTTGTCAGTTCGGTTGGTGCCTTCCTGACCTTAAAAACACGTAGCCCAGCCCACTTCATGGTCTGCTGGACGAACCACTTCGACGAATTGACCTTTTTGGCCACGTCTCGGGTGGAAAGGTTCGGATTATTCTTAAAGTTCTGCCTGATCTTCCGCGCCTTCTCTGGGTATTCCGTTTTCGGTTTTCGGCCGCTTCCAGCGCGCCGCTCGATGGTCTTCGTCTCCTGGAACATCTTCACAACGCGGGACACGGTGGAATGGTGGATTCCAAGCCTTTTGCCGGCGTAGCTCTTCTTGTTTCGAATGCATCTTGAAAACTACTTAACAGATCGCGATAAAATAAAACTCTCAACTAGTATTACCCAAAATTTCATTAATTTTTACCCACGCGATAAAAAGTTACACCCAAAACAAAGTGTCGCATTTTTTCCGAGTCCAATCTTTATTAGTTATCTTAAACAGTACTCTAGACATCATATCGATTAAACAAACTGTTTTCACAGTTTAATTATTCAGATACATCAGTTGCTTTTTTTACATAAGCCGTTCTGGAGAGTTAGTTGTGGCTCAATATGAGGAAAAGTTACAAAAAATGGCGTTTTGAATTGTAGGAAATAACTGTGCACCGTTTTAGCCTTACAAAAATGATGATTCCAAAAAAGTTATATTTTTTCGTGCTGCTGCTTGGACATGCATATGTATAAGCAAATGTCCAAAAACCTCAAAATTATCGAGTGTCATAACCGATGTATTCTGTATAAATCTGGATCTGGATCAAAGGATCAGATATCTTTGTAACGTCATCGACCAAAGAGTAAGAACGAATGCATGGACAGTTTATGGAAAAAAATGGCATTGTTAAATTAGATCAGGGTTGCTAAAACAATCGTCAGACATAACCCTTTTCACTGAGCCTTTGTGCGACGGGCTGAGACCAATTCTCGTCTGCAATCTATCCTTCAATTTTTCGATTTTAAAACCCAATTACATACGCTCGCTTTTGTTTGCTATTTATTTTCCAACCGTATGTGCATCAGCACATAAAGCATTCCAATACGAATGCAATTACACACACAGAGCACAAGTGGCCAATATGAGCGCAGTTTTCCGCACGAGATATTTTAAACTCCCAGTCGAAAGAACAAAAAAAACCAACCATCTGAAAGAAAATATGTACAGCAAATCCAACGCTTAAAAATACACCCCTTTTGAGTCAACTTCCTGCTGGTAGAAATCAACTGCTGAACGTTTTCTTAAACCACTCTGTCTGTGGTTACCTATTTTTACGACCTGCCTTAGTATTTGCATGATCGAAAAATGAAATCTCTGCTCTCGCGATGTTGATTGGAGTGGAGAAGGCTGCTGGTACATCTTCGGGATTCGATTCGAACATTTTAACAACACCCGTTTTCGAGTCGGCATGTGGGGAGGCGCCAAGTTGTTGACATTTTCCACCACAAACGGTTAAATTTTCCAGCCGTCACCACCGTTATTCAAACCATCAGCACCCATCGCGTGGCGCCAACCAGTTGGATCCGGTATTGAATATTACGCATGTTGGTGGTTCAAAACCTCTCAATTCCCAAACGTATTAATTCACGTAACTGCCAACCAACGGCACGAAGCAGGGCGGCAATTTAAGTAGTGTCGACGTTTTTCCGCTGTATGATTTTGGATGTTTTGTCACCTCCTTCAGCGACCGGCCGGCCCATAGGGGCACCGTTTGAGTATAGCACGCTTGAATGAATCTATTTTGATGGGGATTCATTTGTCATCGCGTGTGGGATGAATCTTAACGGTCGGTAGCCGTTTCCTATTCGAAATTCAGAAACTTAATTAGGGTAGTTCACCGGTTGGAGGCTTTGGTTAGTTCGTTGAAGCAAAGCAATTGATAAATGTCGTCTGATTATCTGTAAAAATGTGAGAATCAAGATTGTCCCTTTTTAAGATTGAGCCCAGGATGGGCCGAGTGACCCTTGTTGGCGTGGTCGGTAAGGTATTTACGATCTGCTGCGCGCTTCGTTCGAAACGACTAATCTCCCGGGCGGTGTTTTTCACGGCCCATGTCGTTACATATAATAGAGTATGTCACTACAAACCGTTCACTACTGTCTGGCGCCAGCTGTTGGGTAGGTGTTTGGGTTATAACAGCTGACTCGTGGGAAGCGTGCATTCCACACGTTTCATCAGCAACCATGTGGTGATAAAATTTCTCTACTTTGTTGATACACAATCGTCAGCATGCTACCAAAGGCAACCTTCTTTCAAAGCTCATTTAAACGATTGAGTAAGGGATCCATTAGAGAACAGTTGGTTGCGTCCTTCATATACATTATGCACGGCGTTTAACTTATGGTGAAAGTCATGTGTAAAGTACGCATATTTTTTCCAGCTCAAGGAAAAACCTTCTTATTTGCACTCTCCTGGCATTGTTATGCCATCAGAGAACAGTGAAACTCAATGAGAAAAGCTGCCACCGTTCACTCTTCACGGCGGCGCTTTATTATATGAAGACATGGCTAGTCTGTTGGTACGCAGGAATGAAAATGAATAAAACAAGATTGGTTCCTTTTCTCGGTAACTTCAGGGAACGACATTAGATGCCGACTTTTATTTTAAACAACATTTTGATCTTCCTAAGTTCTGTGCGTAGGTTTGATCGACAGCGTGGTTTGCTTGAATGAACTGTTAACTTTAAATTATTTGGAGCACTCACTTAGCGGATAATTTTCCTTTAATTAAAGCGAGTAGCCTCAGAGAATAACTCCCACAATTTTGGCATATCCTTTCAACTTTTGCTTTTTTTGCTCCGTGCATCATTACTAGGAGAATTGGATATCGCCGCCGATGCTTAAAAGAGTTTTTGAATAGCGGTTATTATCGGATGCCATCGTTATTAATCATGGTCATAACGGATCCCATGGCAGCAGTAGGTCAGATATTTACTCTTTTTTGCATTTATAATTAAAGCAATCAGTTTTACGAATTTCACCTGTCATGGTCAGCTTAATTATGGTGGTTTAATTATGTTCCAAGAAAGTATAAGAAATATTAAATATACAAATGACGAAAATAGATAGAGTCTGTGATTGGATGTGATGACTATAATCACATTGAAGTTTTCATTTTCTATAATTGACAGCTGGTTCGATTATGCGTTTTTTTTTTTGTTCATTGCACATCCCAATGCGGAACCAGAAAACGCATACTTGGAGCAGCTAATCACAAACCCGTTAATTCTGGTTCTCCGTCGATAATTGCAGTACACTTCCAATTCGCAGACAAAAACGAGATTGGCTAAAATCATCTGGAAAATAACCTCACTTCATAATTGATTGATTTTACGCAAACATTTGATTTCAAAGGTTTATACTTTTGGCTTATTGAATCAAAAGAGTAGAAGGCTGGGGGCTTGAAATTTTGAAATTTTCACACCCTTGTGCTTAAACTATTTCAAATAAGGTTCTTATGAACCTCCCAAGATTTGAACTCATATAGTTTGGTTAAAAAGTAATGTTTAGCAAAGTTTCAACTTTAAAATATCTTTTTGATCACATGATACATTTGAAGCAGATTTATTGAATGAATTATTAGAGCTATGCCAACTATAATTCAAGGTTTTTCATAATTATTCCCACACAAATGTCAAACTTTTTTTTGCGAAATCAGTTTCAAATGAGTTTAAATTTTTGGAGGTTCATAAGAACTTAATTTGTAATAGTTTAATTACAGGGGACCATTCTGTTGGTGTACCATGAGGTGTTTATTTTCGTTGAATCTCGCGCTACTTACTCTTATTCCGAATGCTTCAGGAAATCTATATCAATCTATCTATCTATCTATCTATACAATCAGAAGTCATAGTATTCAAAATCGAAAACTTCCAAGAACAGTGTTTAAATAGTTTCTAATTATATCATTAGAAGTCTCCCAAAATTTGATCACAATTTGTTTTTAACTGACATCGCACAAACTATTTGAAGTTTGCATGGGATCATTTTAGAAATCTCAAATTTTGTGTTCGCATCCCTCTGTCAATTAACAATATCAATTTGTTTTAAATGTGTTCAACTGTGCTGAAAGTAAATAGTCCAAGATAAAATTTTGCTGAAGTTGACTTTTCTAATAGATGTAGGTAACAAAATGTGTTAATTCTTAACGTCACTTTTGTGCTTAAATCTCAATGAACTACCCTGCAGGCAACATTGGTATTCTTAGCACGTGAAGTAGAGCACAACAACCAACTAATACTAAGTCAATTAAACAATTTACAATTGACTTTTCGGCCCTTACCATGAAGTACTCGAGAAATGGGATGTGAATTTTTGTTTCATGTCATGTACATAATATACCCATTTGATCAATCCACCCTGCTCGTTGCGCGCCTCTTCTTCGGTTCGTTTCCGAAAATCTTTTTAACTGTTCTGTCATCTGACATTCTCACGACATGCCCAGCCCTCCGTAGTCGACCGGTTATAGCGGTGTGTACGATGGGAGGTTCTCCCAGCAACTGACACAATTCGTGGTTCATTCGCCTCCTCCACGTTCCGTCTTCCATCTGCACTCCACCGTAGATCGTGGGCAACATTTTCCGTTCAAAGACACCAATGTTGTCCATGTCCATGTCCATGTTTCGTGGCCGTAGAGGACTACTGGGCTAATCAATCATTTGTCTTGTAGATGCTCAAGTTTGTACTTCAGCGAACTTTGTTCGATCTAAGCGTCCTTCGGTGTCCAAAGTTGGCACGATTTTCAGCCATAATGCGCCTTTATATCTCTTTGCTAGTGTCGTTATCGGCGGTCACCAAAGAGCCCAGATACACGAATATTTCTACCGCCTCGATTTCATCACCGTCGTAGATCAACTCGTGGTGGGAGGCTAACATTCTCTAATCGTGAACCTTTTCCCTTTATGTATTCTGTTTTCAACGTATTATTAACAAACCCAATCCTACTTCCTTCGACCTTAAGTCTGATCCCGTCTCTATTCCCGCAATTTGAGTCCCCGAGATTCAAAAAGACTCAGAGTGCCCCTGAGACTCGGACGACACACATCACTCGACCCATCGTTGCTTTGACCAACCGCGTCGGTTTTTCTGGAAATCCATATTCGTGCATAATCTGACCTAGCTGGTCTCGATCGATTGTCTCTTGAGCTGATTTGAAATCGATTAAAAGATTATGTGTCGGCACGTTGTATTTGCGACATTTTTGGAGCACTTGCGCGAAAATCTGGTTCGTAGTGGCGCGAGCACCCGCCAATCCCGCTTGGTATTGCCCCACGAAGTCCTTTTCAATTGGTGATAGTCAGCAACATAAAATTTGGGAGAGCAACTGTAAGTGACAGTAGGTTGAAACACACGATACCTTCCATCCAATCCTCCGGTAAATGCTATTCCTCCGATATATTGGTAATTACTCAGTGCAGCGTAACTGATGATGATATTATAAATATATGCATGCATTTGAATATTCATGGAACGATCTCACCAAATCAGCTTCAAATTTCAGGATTTCGTTTAAATCCGGGGCCTTTTACGGATTTATTTGGGATTTTCCCTTCAAAACTTGAGTAACAAAGAGCACCAGGAAAGAAGCAGAATAGCGTCTATTTGCTTTAGCACAATCGTCTTTGGTTAGGGAATATTCGAAGCACTAGATGCACCAGCTTTTGATGAGCACTGGTCCCCTTTAAACTCTAGAAATGTAAAATTAGCTCTTCTTTTCGGCAGTAGTCTGTGCTTCGAAAGCTTCAGCCTTGAGCAGTTCTTTTTCGCCTTCCACAATTTATCACTCGTACTTTGAAACTTGAAAAATGCTTCGGAAACATGAAAATCAACGTGATTTTTTTCCAAAGTTTTAAAATGACAGAGGAGAGAAAACCTTGGCTTCACCGCTATGTAAGCAAAAAAATCCCTTTTCGCCAGCATAAAAATGTAAATGGAAAAAACGCAAGTACTTTCACTAGCAATATTACTTCAGAAAATTCCCGAATTACAATTTTCAATATTAAATACTTTTTTTGCAAAAATTATTGAAAATGAAAAAAAAAATCATGGGGAAAATGACAGCGAAGGAAAACACGCCCACTCGTAATCAGAGCCTTCCTGGATTTCAAGATCTGAAAAAATATAGTAATGAATCCCAAAATCGAGTAGAACCGCAAAGCAACTACTTGAAGATCGAGAGAAAATTAGGCTTGAGTCATTTAATATCTGGACTCACTGTTTATTTTACTTCAGTGCTCCCAACGGTACGATCTGGAATGTTTTGACAGCTGTTTTGAAATGTTTCAAAGAAGTTATAGATCAACCGTGTGCAGCGTTTTGAAACAATTCCGTGAGCGGCATATTATCTATCGGCAGGATCATATCAAGCGTTGCAGTGGAACTAAGGATTGGAAGTTGCATTTGAAAGGATTGAAAACGGTTAGGGCAAACCCAGGGCTGCCGTATTATCGCAAAGATATTCAATGCCAACTAAAGCACCGTCAGAAGGATTCGTCTGTGAAAAAAATTTCCAACGCGCACGGTGTCCTCCCTCAGCTCAGTCGGTAAAGGCGCAGCTACAAAGCAACACCATGCTGGAGGTGGCTGGGTTCGATTCCCGGTCTGGTCTAGGAATTTTTCGTAAAGGAAAATTTCTCGACTCCCTGGGCATAGCGTATGATTGTACTTGCCACACAATCATACTAATGCAAAAATGGTACTTGGCATCGAAAGCTTTCAATTAATAACTGTGGAAGTGCATTTAGAACACTAAGTTGAGAGCAAGCAATAAGCTAATTGTGAAAGCAATAAGCTTGAAATGCTAAAGAAGAAGAACGCGCACGGTGTCGACTTGCTGTCATTTGTTGTTTGTTTACCTCGCACGATGAAGGAGTACGGAACAAACTTCCAAACTACTATTAACCTGAACAAACTTCCAAACTACTATTAACATTATTGAATACTGCTTTGTGATAAATGTTTAAAATTATATAAATTCACGGGTAAAAATTACATGAAAAACTTAAGCCTCTTGACTGTGAATTATTCGTCGCCGTGCGTCAAATTAAACTAATAAAAGTTCTACGGTAGTGAAAAGTCGGTCAAGGCGTATAAAACAATTAAACTGAAAACACTTACTTTCATTTTCTGAAATGAAACCACATTATGCTAGTTACAACCAGATTATCTCCGTTCAACGCGTTTGTATTGCTTCATCTCCTATTAACGTCACTTCTACGACTTTCTGAGCTTTCAGGAGTGTTTCGGGGGTGGGCTTTGAACTCGTGGCTTCAATGTGACAGGTGAGGGTGAGTTGGCCAGAAACATCTGATTAACTTCGTTAGTTCGTCACAACGAGCGGAGTTGAAAGAAAAACTTGTTTGTAAACAATAATGTAACTCTTACACAGCATGCCAAAAAGATACATTCCGATGAACTTAATCATTTGTAAACAATACACCAACGCCATGTTTTTGGGTAGCTTTGAATTAATTAGTGTAGGAGGGTTGTGACTTGAGATCAACGGAAAAACACATTGCATAAATGTGTGCACATGTTTGTTTTTCTTACAATGAATGTATAGAAATAAGATTGTATGGAGTACTTCGATGTTCCACATGAAAAATTTCAAGTATGAACCGGAAAGCAAACCCAGCCACCTGTATCATTATCTCTCAATTTCAAAAGAATCCAGTACCAGCTGATTTATATAACTCAAAATATACCCATGATGTAACATAGACACGAAGGATAAAATAACGCTTTTTGTCGATAAGGATGCGGTGAATTCAATTCAGTCAACCGTTCTATCATCATAACTAATAAAAACGAAATTCAATAGTATGACAGAAGAAACCATTCGCACATTCATATACATTTTATGTGTTGCCAAATCCAAATCCACATCCGTACAACCCGTATCCACGTCCAGTTCATTTAAAAATAAATTGCTTTTGTAAAACGAGAACTTCCGGATTTGCCCGTTATGGGATCCATCTTCGCCAACGCAGTATATCAGTAATTGGTGAAATCATCATTCTGGGGATCATATAACGCAAGTATGAAAAGTCGGGGCATAGGTTTTCCAACCGATGAGATATGCTACAAACCCCAAACGTCACGTGTCTAAGGCTTATGGTCCAAATCAATATAATGAATTAATGACAAGGCCAAAAGTGACACTCTACTTCCAACGGTGTATCTATTAAATCAACTAAGAAATGATTGCCGCACGTGCTTCTATCGCTGCTACCATTCTGTTCGAATCGAGAAGATTCCGCATTAATTTAAACGCCCTGAGTTCAGTTCAAGAATTGAAGCAATAATTCTAGCATCACTACTGACTTGCTTTCCAAAACGTTGCACGTGGACGTCTCACTTGATGAACGTGGCCAGCAAGCATTCATCAAGACACGTCTCCACCACTCATATTTCCACCCAACAACGTCAGCCGAACAAGACACGCGGTAGATTAATTTAATCAAGCAATCCGATAAGCTTCGTAGTAGAATCATTCGTCTGCAGTAGTCGAACTGCTCTTCTAATTCAATTCGCTTCTTATCGGAATCGTCACGTGTTTCATCAACGCGAGGCGGTTCCGTAACGGAGTGCTTTCTCGCCAATTAGGATCTTCGTTCTTCCGTTTCGACAAACCCTCAAGCATAATCATCACGTGATTCCGTCCACGGAAAAACCAGTACGTCTGGCTTCAGTCAGTTTGATGGAGGATGTTTCATTCCGGACGTTTGACTTTTGATTTCCTTTGTCCGAGCCTTCCAAGAAGTGGCTTATTGTGGCATGGATCAACAAATGGCAAATAAATTCCGATGAAGAATTCCAGTACCAGTTTGTTTGTTGAAACACTAATCCGAGAATCTCCACCCAGTAGAATGAAACATGTGTTTCATTAAGAAAATTCATCCAATCGCTTAAAGAAACAGATATCTACATTCTCACATGAGATTTCCCATATAATCTACTAGCGCGAATCAAACATCAATGTAACAATCCAAACCAGGTCAGGCAATTCGAATCCCGAAATCATCACTATTTGTAAACATTCCACATTCGTTTCACCCGGCGATGGTGGCGGCAATTTGAAACAACTTCAGACGTTTGAAAAAAAGCAGACTATCAATTCGATGTTTTTGCTGGCATGAACAAATTACTACCACCCACCCTCGCTCGCCCAAAACGATGGAGACGCTTGGTGGGTAGGCTGATTCGATTCGGATGTGTTTCTTGCAGTCAGTCTGTTAGTCAGCGGAATGCGAAAGGAATCTTCGCTCTAGCTTGAATGGGTGCTGGTCTGAAACCAGTTTTTCGCAATTGTTATTTACTTAACCTTACCGGATTCCTACCGACACCCATCAAGCCGTGTTGCTCAAAAGTCTGACGGGTCGTGATGCGAGAGAGCGGAATAAAAAGGTCGAGATGATCAAATCTGCCCGCCTGGCCATATACATACGCGCACACAAGTGGCCACCGATCTTTGTTTACAAACATACTGAAGTGGATTCCAACGAACCACCCGCGCTTGGGTCAATCTCTTTTAGTTGGCTTGTTTCTGATGAGAATGTGGCAATGCCAAGAGTCCACAAATGAGGAGACGTCCTTCAAAAACTTTTTGACTCAATCATTGATTTATTGAAAAGGGTAGCAGCGTGAAAAGATGATTTTCAATTGGGATTGTAGATTGATGGACCGAGAAGATATTCGCTTTCGCCACTAGTTGACCTTATCATACCAAGAGTCGAGGACAGTCGAGGTGAGGGAAAAATGAAGTAATCGATGTTTTCCACTTAAAAGTTTACTCCACCACCCGGCCCGGATGCCATGAGGGGTCGTAGTCATAATGGAACTACCGTGTAGCACCACAATCGATCGCCAGTTTAACGTGTTCCATGGCTAGAAAAGTCCATGGTGCATAACTTTTCCATTCAAAGAGCCAAGCGGTCGATGTAATCCATTTCGTTTTGCATAATCCAATCGAACAAAGTTTTTGCTGGCATTTCTTCGCTCGGCTTCGATTAGCCCTGGTGCTGGTTTACAAATACCAGGAATGTCTGTTGAACAAAAGAGAATATCTTGGAAAAATTTATCCCGGCTATTAAGCTGGGAGGAGTACGTTTTTGGAGCTTATTGTTAATTGGAATCGATGGGGATAATTGGTGTGACTTAGTTCTTCCAAGATAAGCTTTTTGAATTCTACGTAAGCTTTCAACTTACTTGTTAAATGCTTTTCCATATTTGTAGATTGATTATGCCAATCAATGCATGCATATGTTTGTTGTTTCGTAAGAACAATGTTCCTCTATGCCCAGAAAACATGAAAGAGTTTCAACTTCACGAGCTCCTCACTCCGGTCTCTGGCTTGGTGATTCCATACATTTAACGTCTAGGCTCCCTGACACATCAAAATGACATTAAGTCCATGATTGAAAGGTCATTTTACGACTGCTCTAGTGGCCGTATTCTCGGTAGAAGTTTGTTTGAAAATAATGGTTTATGCAATAAGTGGGCAAAACAAAGTTTCTTAGGGTATGAGTCTTGCATTTATCCAACAAGGTTTCGTACGGATTCTGAAGCTGATTTCAATTTATCAAAATACTTCGCCGCCCAAACAGCACACGGTAACTCAAAATTATAGAAAAGTTTAAGATCTTCCATAAAAAGTTCCTGAGTGAATGGCACATCTTTCGTGCAGTCATACCAATAAAAACTAATTAATTTAGCAATGTGAAGCTAAACTATGGCTGTTTCAAAAATAACTACTTTTGCCATATCATACAGAGCTACATGTGGTTCTTTTCGGTGTTGGTAATGAAGTCAATAATGAGGTCAATAAAGAATGCGTATAAATTGATTATTTTTTAACTAAAAACTTTTTTCGTTTTGATGTTTGATAAGCTCTTGCACTATACATGTGACAAAAGTCTTAAAATCTTTCAAATCTTTCTAATTAAAATCCAACAAATCGCAATAAAAAATAAAAAATAAATTAAAATAATTGTCGGTAGTCGGTACATGCCAAAAATAAACCCAACAGCAAGAGATAATTTCTCACCCATGTTAGGCATTGGGAGAGGGGAACAAACAAATCGCTAGAACTAGAACAAAGCAATAGGTAGCAATAGCAATAGCAATAGAGCACGATCGGTCGCATATTCTTTTACCTTCATATGCCCTCCGCTCGTTTTCAACTTGTATCTTTCAATTTTCAAAGCCTGCCGTTACACTAACCGGAACTATCAATACTTTCTCTTCATTTCTCTTAGTTCTAGCAATAAATTACTGTCCACTCCTAGAGCCTCTCATGTTGATGGGAAATTATCTGCTTCTGGTAAATTTCGTCGATGAAAATAATTTGTTTGGTTTCAATTGGAAAGATTTGAAAGATTTGAAGACTTTTGTCACATGTATAGCGCTAGAACTTGTTATTTTGACGAAAAACTATCAGCTTATTATTGTGTTTATACTAATTGCCATTGCTTTATTTGAAAGTTTTACCGGTCACTTTTGAATGATTGAAACTGAATTATCAATTTTTTATTGCTATTTTAAGTTTTTCTAGTGCGAATTGTTATTTTTTCGTTGGCACAGTGTCAAATAATTTAGTGGCAATTTTGTAAATTTCCAATGCTAAATGTTCATTAAATAGTGCCAGTATATATTTTAATCTAAAGATAAAACAAATCGGCTAAGCCTCTTGGCGAAATCTGAATTGCAGAGCCGTTTGTTTTACTGCTGCCATCAGATTCTGTCAACTCATCTACTAGTTCCTCGCAGAGTGCCACTTTGCCTTGAACTGTTGGGTCCCCTTTAGGTTCCGCTAGACGATGGCCTGTACTGAAGACTGTACTCGCAAAAAATGAGACACACAAAAAAATTTTTTTTTGGGTTTTGTTCAAAGTTTTAGGGAATAAACTACCACATTATTATTAGGTTTCTATTTCATTGATTTATTGCATCTCCCCTGCATTACCGAATGCCCGTACTTTGTCCTTGACACCACTCATAAGGTTTTGAGCAATAGTGGGGCCCACTTCTTTTGATACTTTTACCCACTGTTTCTTCGTTGTAGGATACGTTAGGTGTTTTACAAAGTTGGGCCTTCATGATGGCCTAAAAGTTCTCAATCGCACCAAGTTCCGGCGAGTTCGGTAGGTTGAAGTCACAAACAACTCTGTACCAGACTAACACCGGCCGCGCATAGTGGCAGGATGCGAAATCCGGCCAAAATAGCGTCCTCCGTGAGACCACAGAAAGGGCAGCAGGTGCTTCTGGAGGCACTTGTCTCGGTAGATTTGCCAATTCTTGGTACTGGTCGTGATGTATGACTGGCTCATCTCTCCACACCCACAGATGACCTGCCAAACCAAGAACTTTTTGGCGAATTTGTCCACCTTTTTCTTCCTTACCACCACATAAATAGCTAATCGTGATTTGGCAACGTAAAACTCCTGCTCCGGCTATTGTAATTTGTTTGTCGTTCCGGTGTGGTGGAACGTGGAAGCCGTCACGTTTCATCATTTTTTCGATAAACCAGATGGATACCTCCGCCTTCTTCGCCACATCGCGGATCGAAAGGTTTGGTCGGCACTTGAATAAATTCAACACCTCTCTTGCCTTCACCGGATCAGCTGTCTTCGGTTTTTTGCCACTACCTGACCGCCACTGGGTTATCTGGGTCTCCTTGAATGACCACCAGTAGGATTTTCCTCGACGGCGCACATATTGTTTTGGCGGATCTGCCCTTGTTCCAATGCCATCTCGATAACCACTTGACAGATTGTGATGAAATGTTGCTGAACATTACACTCTTAGCTTCACCCACACGCTAAGAAGATGCAAGCTAATGATTGTCACTCTTTTTTTTCGAGCACAGTCTTTAGTATGAACTACAGAAACAAAATATCAGCTTAGTCGGTTCAACAAATCCTAATTGTGGGGCCTTTCGTTTAACCCCAGCCATCAGACTCTGTACAGCAAACCCGTCCAATTTATATCCCGCAGAACGCCATTTCGCCTCAAAATGCTTCTCGCTGGCAACAATTTTTGGGTCCTCTTTAGGATCCACTTGACGAAAGCCCAATATTTTTCGATTGGGTGAAGCTCTGGGTGTTGGGAGGGTTTTTGTCCTTGGGCACCATTTGTATGTTGTTGGCAACAAACCACTCCATGGCCTTTTCTCGTAATGGCGAGATACCAAATCTGGCCAAAACAGTATGAAACAATCTTGTTGCTTTAGGAAAGCAAGCAAGAGTGCAAGTTCTCCTTAGGCGAATTCTCTTTTATAACCTCAATGAACTCGTTTTTTATTCCCCGGAGTGGCATTTTGAGTTTGCAGAAACGGAAAAAGTAACACGGGGCCATATGTGAGGCATACGGCGCCTACTTGATCAAATTCAAGCTTTGAGGGCTCGAAAATTGTGTCTTAAGCAATCTTACTTCGATGGTATTTTTGCACGAAATTCAGCTCATTCGGAACAAACCGTTCAGTAACGCGTTTTGTGCCCAAAATATCAAAAACAACATCCTGAACGGTTCCATATGAGATGTTGAGATCACCATCTCTCTTAAAATCACATGAGAATTTTCAAGCACAGTTTTCTTAATAATTGCCACGTTTTCGTCGATATTCGGTGATGAAGGGCATCCGGAACGAGACAAATCAGTTCACACCACTTTTGAACTTTTTATACTATTTGTATTATGTGGTTTTCGAAAGATCAGATTTTTCAAATGCTTTCTGCAACATTTTCAACAAACTCTTTACTCAACAAAACTATGGTGAAATGCAACAAAACACAAAAACTTGTAAACAGCTGCCAAACTGTAAGCTGAATATAGTGTTGTCAAGTTTTCAGCCAAACATATTTATAACTGACAAAGTTACAGAAGGTTGAGCATTGCGTTTTTCGGAAGCAAAACTATGCTCGGTTTTTTTTGCTACTGAGTGTAACTCCCAGGTTGGGCAAGCTGGAGGTTGGGCAAGCTGGAGTGCCTTTTTCATCACAGACGGAACTCACTTGAACAAATTTCCCTTTTTCGCTTCGAAACAGGAATAGAAGGACTGATATTCCCGAGCAGTTCACACTTGATGTAAAAAATAGAAAAAGCAACAAACCAACACGGAAAACCTAACTAATCGAACGACAAGAAAACGTTTAGTATGTTTAGGTGGGAACTGTTGTCTTTCCTTTACCGATAATCTTTGAAACAATCTTACGGCAGAACTTCTTTGTCGGCTTATACTTTGCCGGTGAACGAACTACAGCGGCTTCGGAACGGAACGGTTGCGGGTATGTGGGCAAGTGTGGATTGCCGCAACTTCAGTTATACTTCTTGTCTCGTACAAACGACGGCCAAAGATGTGTGTTTGCCGAACAAGAATGGTGAAAACCGGCAAAATGGCGACCGAAAATTGAGTTCGACTGGTTGCCGGTTCGCAATTATGGCGGTGCAAATCCCTTCGGAATTCGGAAGGATTTCCGCAATCCGGATATTTTTGACGTTAGAGCGTGAAACAAAGTGGTTAGTGGTCGATCTGGTTGGATAATGCTGGCGGCTGTTCGGGGTTACTAGAACGCTGGGTTGAATCCTGATCCTTTCATTTAAGACTTCTATTTACAAAGTCGACGAACGGCAGTATATAATTGTGCGACACACTTGATTTTTACTCACACAAATTAAACTAATTGCCTTCTTTTGCAGACAAAAAATGCACACACACGACTTATCCAAAATCTGGTTTCCTAGCCTGGTGAAGGTAAAATTAACGTAACGTAAATATCCTAAAATTTTTCAAGTCGTTTAACGTACCACACTTTAGATTCGCGACTCTAGCTACCTTAACAACTCACACTTTTAAAGTGTACATCATGGCATGCTGTGCGTTTGACTATCATCTTTCGTTTATTTAGTTGTTTGAACGGTTTAAATCCGTCGTTTTCAAAATGTCGCGCATTGAAAAAGACGTGAAAATTAAGGTTTTGGACACATGGCTACGTGAAAAAGGTGTAACTATGCGACAATTAGCGAAGCGCTTTGGAATTCATCACGCAAGTGTAAAATCAATCATAACCAAGTTTGGGTAGCACTGTTCTTTGGATAAACTGCCAGGAAGAGGCAGAAAATCCGGATCTTGCAACCCTAAACTAGATCAGAAAGTGGTAGCTCTAATTTCGGAAGGAACAAATCAATGGCGATACGTGATTTGGTCAATAAAGCGGGAACCTGCGTCGGAATGAATCAACGTATCAAAGAACGGAACAACCTGAAGACCTACAAGAAGCTGAAAATCGCCAAACAACGTGCAGAACAGAAGCAACGCGCAGCAACAAGGGTCCGGAAATGGTATTCGCGAGTTGTGCAGCGACCGGATGCATGTATTTCGATAAACGAGGGATGTTAAAGAGGGTTCAAAAACCCATCCCGGTGCACAATATTACACTGCCGTTGTAGGGGAGGATGTAAGCGATGCAGACCGGTCGATTCAAGTGGAGAAGTTTGGTCAATAAGTGCTGGTATGGCAAACAATATGTTCCTGCGGTATGAAGTCTACCATTTTTTACACTTTCGGAACAATCAATGCAGAAATCTATCGATCTGAGTGTCTGCAGAAGAGATTGCTGCCTTTATACCAGAAGCATAGTACCCCTCCACTGTTTTGATCGGATTGAGCGTCGGCGTATTACGCCAAAACAACTCTCAATTGGCTCACGGAAAAGTTGGCGGATTCCGTTGAGAAAGACATCAATTCGCCAAATTGCCCTCAGCTTCGGCCCATTCTGTTCATCGATTCGGTGATGCTGGAATACGGTGTTATGTGGCGGCTTCGGTTGTTGTTCACGTTATATCTCCAACAAACGCTATTGGGCGATAGTGAAGAGGGTCTTCAACAAGACTGGTAAAGCAGCTGAGAATATTTAGGAGTTCTAAAAAAATTGTACAAAAAAGTAGTAGTTCTTGATTCAAAGTTGACGTTTGAATATTATCTAAATACAATATTTCATAAAACCTATAATATGTTAGGATACATTAAAAGATTTAGCTTCCATTGTAAGGATCCATATATCATCAAAATACTATATATATAGCGTATGTAAGATCCATTCTCGAATGTTGCTCTGTGGTTTGTTCTCTATACCAAGAATGTCAAAATTGTCGTATAGAATCTGTTTAAAAACAGTTTTTGTTATTAGCTCTTATAAAACTAGGTTAGGCTTCCTTTCCTCTCCTTTTAATGAGTCACGTTGCATGTTAATTAGTGTTGAAACCCTGAAGAAACGTAGAGAAGTTGCCATGATCTCGTTTGTTAACCATTTGATTTCACAGCGAATAAATGCAGTAAACCTATTAGCAAGTCTAAGCTTTTATGCACCGTCACACACTTTAAGAAATAGAAATTTATTTCATGTTATGCTCCATAAAACAAATTATGCGAGAAACAGGCCCATCAGCAGAATGATGCGTACTTACAATAATTACTGTGAGATTATCAATGTAACAATGCCACAGGTAAGATTAGGAAAAAAAAATTACAGCTAGAGTTTTACCACCTAGACACTAGACTTTTTTTTTCGAATGCAAAAGTTTGTATCTGTATTTGTAGTCTACAAAGATTGACGAAATAAACAAATAAATCTATATATTTATATAAGGGTAATGATGTCTGTGCGTGTGTGATTTAGAATAAAAAATAAAGGTATTTCATAAACCTTACTTTTCCCGCTTTTCCTCTCATTAAATTGTTATTCCCATTAATCTCGAGACGACCGCCATTAACCAGCCAATTTCAGCTAAATTTTGGTCTCTTGCTATTGATATTTTTACTCGTTTTTTTATGAAGCTCTGCAAAAAAAAGTATATTAACAAAAATCCACCCAACATCTGATCCAAACTTTTTGAACCAATGATAATATAAAAAAATTAAAACAAACAGCAACTCATCAACATTTTCTGGTTGATCTAAAAGGAACTGAAGCACAGAGGAATCGCTGAATTTTATCCATTTGAACCGCTGAATTTTATCCATTTGCAACCGCTGAATTTTATACATTTGAAACCATTTTCCCTTGTAATTCACTGCAATACAATTCAAACAAGCTGTCCCAACAACAAATTGAACACTCGTAATATGATATAATGCCCACGAGTCCCCATCATGACTAGTGGAGCCCCATTATTGAAAACCTCGAACTTCGTACACGTGTATTTGGGCTGCGGTCTTCATCCTTAGAGTAAACAATGATGGATATACTTCCAGGAACACACCACTATTACTTCGTTTAAATTAGTGCTGGTGTGCTGATACCAGTGCTAAAATACTGTGCTAACAACTTTTTCAGCTGAACGTAAACCTATGTCAGCAAGTTTAAATGCCAAAGTTCAACTAATACTAAATGTAAACAAGGTCCAAGGAAGATTTTTGCCTATCAGCTCGGCTTCACTGAAACCTTGGCAACTTCACAATTAAGTTCAGTTCTTAGAACGGAGCCCATACAGAGCATTTTCAACGATGACGTCCTACGATTTGTTGCCCACGTCCTACTTAAAACCTAACAGATCTGATTCGCTAGCCATGATGCCAACAGAAAAGTGTGTACACGTGCTCATACGTGATTCTACGTTCTGCTGCCCTCTTCGTGACATGGATTACCGATAGTGCCCTCTCCGTCAACCACCCAGTGACCACGGTCACACGGGTTATATCATCTCTACAACCAATCCCAACCCCCCTTCCATCGTCTACGTCGTGGGTAGCAATTATCCTTTGAGCGAACAATTTCCTTCCCGGAAACAAGCTTTCCGGAACGAACTATCCGCACACATACTACATTCATTTAAACTCTGCTTCTGTGTTTTTTTCTCATTTCGCAGATATCGTTCCGCAGCAAGTCCGGCCCCAAGGAGTCCGTTATGAAAACGGACGAAAAAACCAACGTTCCGAGGGTGCGGATAGCAGTCCTCGGGAATATGAACGTCGGTAAATCAGGTATGTTCGCCATCATTCGAGCTAGTACAGCGGGGGTGGGCTAGAGCATAACAAAACAACTATTAATCCCAAAACTGCATGTTTCAACACGATTTAGAGCGAATTCACGTTGCAAAGTAACGTTAACGGTGTAGGTGCGACACTTGATTACGTGCTTAGAAAAGTTTATATTACTTGGAATTAGTTGTATTGGGTGTTAACTGAACCATTCAAACGTTGGTTCTCTATTTTGAGATTATCGACATACGCTGAAGTTTCGATACTAGCAAAAATATTACCTCACATACAAATATAAACATGAAGCCTCGTAATTTCCATCTCAATTAGAAAACGATATAACATCCATCAATTTGTTAACCTTAAGCGAGCATTAAACCTGGTTGCGTACAACAACTCTAAATTAGCTGACCTTGTCGGTTTGAGCTCATTTTCTTCTCATTTCCTGACAGCTCACGATCCGCAGGAAAAAAATCTTTATGGGATATTAAGTATCCGCACGCACCATTTATATCACTCTGAGTAGTCCTCACTTTCTGTAAAAGTCCATCAGAAATCTAGTCTTCCTCAGTTTTTACCGGAATCATCCCAATTTCCATTTCAGATCACTCCTTTAAAACGACTCAAAAAAAACCATTCATAAAACAGGTCAAAGACGTGTTCTACAAACAACACAGTTAACGCTGCAGCTAATCCTCTGTTCATCATAGTTCTCTACTTGATCATCATCGCATGTGGACATTTCACATCACACACAACGATGGCGATGACTTAGCAATGACAGAGATGTCTAGCCTATGTGGGGCTTTGAAATGATTGAATTTTCCGAGCGGAGTTCGCTCTCCGCGGCGCCATACCGGACCCCGAGAATTGTCAATCATTCCGTTCTCGGGTTTGTCACCAATCAACAACAGTCATCCGACGGGGTGCGAAATTTGTTGTACTGTAGGTATGAGCCGAGCTGGATATGGGGTGGGGATGCACGAGTGACACAGTTTCTCGAACTGAGCCGGCCAGGTAGCAAATGGCTTTTACGCACAAACACACAGAGTTAGTTATGTGTGGTAAACAATTTTCCTCACCATCACTGATAGGGGTAGATTGGAAATCTAAATCGGAAAAAATACCGGAAACCCGGCAAAGTGGATTCGATTTCAGAAAAACACATTGTAACACATTGAAATCTTACGTTGATGAATAGATATGCCAGTTTTGATTTGACATATCACAGTCTCTTCACTTTTTAAAAAATAAACACTATCTACAGTTATGTAAGAACCCGATTGAAAAACGGCTAACAACCAGAATAGATTACATTTTTTTTCCGAGAAAATATGTTGTGAGAAGGTACCCGAGTTAAGGTTCATAAAAAATTAATAACAAATTCATGTATTAGATTATCATTGTTTGATCACTGGATATAATTTCATCCTTAGGTGGAATAAGCAGCCAAAATAACAGAAGAGGTAACAAATACTCGTTGGATATCACAATACAAGCATTATTATTATTATCATCGATTTCATCATGATAACAAATTCTGTATTATGTAATGGTTCATACCGAATTGATAACAAATTCTGATATCAGATTATCATTGTTTGATCACTGAATATGTTATCATTTAGGATGAATAAACAGCCAAAATAACCAAATAGATAACAAATAACTATTTGTTGGATATCACAATATTAACTCGTTTTATTATCATTGAGTTCATTTTGATAAAAAATCCTATGATGTGAGCAAATTTCTTGAAATAATTTAAAAGTATGTTATCATTATGACATCAATTTCATACACTGATAACTAAAGTAGTGCTTCTGGTGAAAGACTCAATTTCATATCCATAACATGCTGATAATATTCGTAGCTTCGCATGTAACTAGTAACTTCGTCAAAAATCGAAGATGATGAAAATGTAAGTCAATGTCGATAACTAATTTTGTTATGGGATAACATTATCTTATTGTTTTTTACGGGACTTTAACCATAAGGGTCATTCAAAATATGGGATAACAGTTGAGCTCAAAATGATGCATGAGATAACAGAACATGTTACTCATTTGATACCAGTTTGTTATTAAACTGAGTAAATTAATTAAAAAAAAATTTCCCTAAAATTCAAAATTAAACTGAAAAAAATTTCAAATATTATTATCCCTTTGATATCATATTCTAATAAACTAATAACTGAAATAATAAGTTTGTTGAAAAGCACAATTCAAATCCGAAACATAGGGGATAATATTCGTAGTTCTGATCTCAGCTAGTAAGGTTCGTCAAAAACAGTCTTTTAAAAAATGTTAAAAGATAACAGATGATATCAAAATTACCCAATGTTGATAACAAAATTATTTATGCGATAACAGCTGAGTGCAAAATGATATCTGGAATAACAGAACTTGTTAGCCTTAGCATTAGCATTAGTATTGACGTTTGCACACCTCGTGGATGGAGCTACAATGGGGAATAATTCGTTGAGGACATTGCATGTGACCATGAAACGAAGCCAGATACTGAAACGTTTCTTCATGCAATAATCTCCACAAAGAGACTCCTCGATTGCTCACCTGGCCACGTCCATGCAACCGTTGGAGATAAAGAGGATTTGGTATCTACCTTAAAAAGACACGGGGAACCCACGTAGCCTTCAGTAGATATCAAAGGAAAGGTGAAATGAATAGTCGGAGAGAATAGTTAAACAGAATGTCCTGTTTGGTGTACAGAACAAAGATTTTTTATTAAAAACGGTCGTTGGGAGCATCTTTTCTTAGAAGGTTAAGTGATGCTCCATTTCTCTTCAAAGGGTTGGGACTTTAGCATTAACTATAGTCCTAGCCCAATATGGCTTATGGTTAGAGCGCCATTTCTCGCTCACTAAAAAGAGAATAATGTCTGAGAATATAAGAACGGGTGGTGAGAAAAAATTTATCACAATTCTTTAATTGCAGCAACATTTTTCAACATTGAAGATATAATTTCACTTTACATTATTACTCTAAACTATCCCTGTTGCTAATTTGTTTCTGAGATAGAGCAGTGAATATTATGACATATAGTATCAAGGACATAGAATAAGCAGTACATTAAGGTACACACTACTAAAATGTCATGTAAATTTCTATCCCCTGAGACCGACACATGCAAGCGTCCTTTCGTACATAGTGTGAAAATTTGTATCAAAATAAAATGGATTACTGTATTAGTGTGAAAACTTGTATCAAAATAAAAGGAGATAAATAGATATCAGCGACCGTAGCTCTAAAAACAAAATTTACAAACAAACCAACTCGATAAGTATCAGCTAATGCAATACGTAATTAGTGAAATAATAAACCTCGGACATACATACGTCTTCGTAGAATTGGCAGATATACAAAGGTATAAAAAGGAAAGAGCTCACCTAGATTTCAAAGACGTCTCGAGTCGTAGCCACAGCGATTATCATCCAAAAACGGTCCGATCGCTTTTCAGATCAGTTGAGGTATTCAGTCTAAGATCATGAAACAAACTGCACCTTATGATGAGTTCATAGCCCTTCTGTCGCATAGCCGTATGAATTTTGGTTTTTCGTCAACCAACGCTTTGTTTTCACAACCGTTGGCAGCCTCGCAGTGGATCACAAGCAGCTGATTTTCTTCTAAAACCAAAGCAGCAAAAATATGTCCAAAATAAACAATGAAAAATATATTCACTCCGGAGACAAATAAACGTACTGTCTTGTCATTTGAGTAAGATCTGCACTTTTCTACATTTGCAGAGTCGTTTGAAGACCACAAATTTATAATATATTTGTATAAACTTCAAAGAAAATTTAAAAAAATTTCAAGTCTTACGATCGATATCTGGAATAACAGAACTTGTTACTTATATAGTATCAGTTCGTTATTTTACTTCGCTAGGGTAGTTATAGTAATTTCGACCAAATTCCTTTTTTTATGGATGATGGGTTATGGTTCCGTAGCAATATCACAAAGATTTCTTGCTCTTTGAATTTACTAACTTTTTCAACTGTAAGAAGGAATCAAACAAAAAGGCTAGGATGATTATGTACTGAAAAAATCTAGTGTTTATAAACACAAACACCATTTAGTTCTGAGAAATGTGTGGATGTTGTTTGAGTACATAGCCCATATCCAATCATGACCGCACATATCAACTTCTCGGAAGCTGACCATAAATGAGGTGCAAGTGGTGCAAGCGGTTTCATGAGTGAAAAAAATCTATGAATACCATTCATGATGATTTAAATTGCACTATGTTATTCAAACATTCTATGATGAAGCACGTCGTTTTTTTAACCCTGATCTCAAATTAATATTTAGCTTCTGAAAATTTAAGAAGTACACAGTACAAAAATGTCATGTAAATTTCTGTCCCCAGAGACCGACACATGCAAGCGTCCTTTAGCACATAAGAATGAGTTGGAAGAGATGAAAAAATAAATTCAACCAAACACATCTTTTGTCTAATTGCGTATTTGTCAGTTTCAGGAGACATAATTTTACACGAAATCTTTGTTTACGTTCCCCAAATTTTTTCAAGCAGGAATTACGTCTCGTGTAAAATTCATAATTTCTAAGTGTGTAGTTCCTAGAAACGATGACGATTGAAACTCCAGGTTAAGCAAGATTTCGGACAACCTTAATGTTATTGCTAGAGACCAATGTTATTGCTAGAGACCAGTCGTACAATGTTATTGCTAGAGACCAGTCGTAGATTGCTATCAATCCATAAATACTATTTGCTGAACCATGTTAATTAGTGGAATGAATGATGTAATGATGTGATATGATAGGAAACCACCACCAGTGCAGGACTTGCCATGGCGTACAGTTCATCCTAATGGCAAGATCAAACTGTACATACCTGTAATCCTTACTATTCCATTGCATGAAGAGCCAAAAACGGGAGTGTGGACCCGTAAGCAGAAGCACTTACGTGAAACCCACGGAAAGGATATAGAATCTCCTTCCAACAAAATGCTCTTATTACAGGAAAGGAGCAATAACCAAAACACATTAGGATTTCCGTCTGGTGGTTTATTAAAAATAGGGTTAGCAAATTCACCGTAGACTGTCGGAAGATAATTAGACCTTCGCTGATCTCGATCTGATGATTTCCATCAAGGAAGTCATAATTGTCATCCATGACTTGGGCCAGATAACCACGAATCTCTCATCCAGCCTACACGTCGTGTGGCACCCTGTGCAACTTTTTCGCGACATCCCGAACGGAACGGTTGGGTGCACCTCTTCTTCTTGTATCCACATCGAATCGATATCGAGAAATATTTTAGCTGGGCTGTCATTCGACATTCTTCCAACATGCCCAGTTCTCCGTAGTCGACCGATTTAAGCGGTTTGTACGATAGGAAGTTATCCCAGCAACTAATGCCGTTCGTGGTTCTTTCGCCTTCTCCATGTTCCGTATTCCACCTGCTTTTCATTGTATATCATACGCAACACCTTTCGTTCAAAAACACCAAAAGTGCGTTGGTCCTCAACCGGCAATGTTCATTTTTCGTGGCTGTAGAGGACTACCGGTCTAATTAATGTCTAGTAGATGGTCAACTTTGTATTTCGACGAACTTTGTTCGATCTTAGCGTCCTTCGGAGTCCAAAGTAGGCACGATTGCCAGCCATAATGCGCATTTGTATCTTTCAGCGGCTATCAATATCGGTGGTCTCCAAAGCGGCCCAGATACAGGCATTTGTCTACCGCCTCGATTTGATCACCCTCGATCTGAGCTCGTGGAAGGAGGCTAACATTGTCTTCTCGTGAGCCTCATCCTCTCATTTGCTGTAACACTGCCGTTCAAGTGTTTGTTAAAGTACTAAAGTACTACACTGCGTCTTGTAAAGCAGTCGTTCATTCGTCTTGCTGTCAAGTCATACATAGTGAAAAAATTACCACATATTTCGAGAAGCCTACTGTTGTTGTAGGAGAAGTGCGAATAATTTACGAAAAGGGCGCATTTTTTAAATGTTTACAAACGTGACAAAATTGAATTTGAAATATCTCTGAAATATTAACACAAATTTGTAGTTTTATTAACTTTCCGTTTTTGGCATTAGTCATACTCATATGAAATTCATTTCACCTTAATGTTAATTGTTTTCAGCTTTTCCAAGACTAAAGGGTGTCCACAGTTAAATTGCATCACTTTAAACTCGTCCTCAAAAACAAGTCTCTCAACCGATTGTCATGAAACATTCAGGGAATCAAATACAATGTATAATCTTGGTATTTTTGATTATTTTGGTATTTCAGGTATTTTTATTTCACTGTATTTCTTTACCAAATCCAAAAGCCCGAACTTGCTTCTTAATACCACGCATAAGATTCTGTACAACGCTTGAACCGACATTTTTTTTCCGCCACCATGACTTCAACATTTCCTGTTCTGTTGTGACAACTTTAGGTTGCTTACGAAGTTCGTGCTTCATTATAGCCCAATATTTTCAATTGGCCGCAACTCTGGAGAGTTTGGGGGATTAAGATCCTTCGGCACGAAATTGACACCATTCGTCTAGTACCACTCCAGAACACCCTTGGAGTAGTGACAAGAGGCTAGGTCCGGCCAAAAAATTGTAGGAACGTTTTTTTTTTTTAGAAACGGAAGCAGTCGTTTTTTCAGGGATTCATTTATGTATACTTGACCATTTACAGATGAAGTTGTCACGAAAGGCTTGCTCCGTTTACCACACGAACAAATCCTTTGCCAAATCATGAATTTCTTGAGGAACTTTGACACTTGCTGTCTCCTGAGAGACTCAGGAACATCGAACTTGTCTTTCGCAGTCACATACTGGTTGCCGGGAATTTGTTTAAAGTCCGCTTTTTCGTGTGTTTCATCGTCCATGATGCAGCAGTGTGATTTCGTCAACATTTGTGTGTACAGCTTACGCGCACGTGTTTTAGCTGTCCTATTCTGTTTTTTATTGCGGTTTGGAGCTTTCTGAACTTTGAATGAACGCAGCCCGGCTCGTTTCTTGGCTTCCTGCATGAAACTTTTGGCCAAGTGCCACTTTTTCGCGACATCCCGAACGGAACAGTTGGGTTTGCTTTTAAAGGCAGCAACCACTCGCTTGTGATCCTTCACACAGTATGAAACACTTTTTCGACCACTCACCTTCCTCCGATTGACAGCTAAACGTTCCCCGAAACGTTTTATGACACGAGACACTGTAGACTGGTGAGCTTTCAACATCATTCCGATGGCGCGGTGCGAAAGAAGTGGGTTGTCGAGGTGCGTGTGCAAAATGTTCTCGCGCACTTGCTGTTCCTTCGACTCCGTTTTCGGAACTACGACACATTTCACAATGAAACTCACGCAGTGTAAACAATACACGCTGAGGTCATTTTACCCAAAATTTCGTTGAAATCAACTCAAAGGGCGAAATTTACAGCTTATTGAAAGTGATGCAATTTAACTGTGGACACCCTTTATTAGGATATTAATAGATACATATCTTATATTTGTTTTCAGTAACAAGCCAGTGAGTGTCAGAAATATATTAAACCTTCCCCTATTATGTTCTCTGATTATTATTGTGAAAACAAATTCTAATCTTAGTAGATCTTAATCGTATAGAAGATGCAACGGAAGTTTTTAGACGAGAGGATGATCAGCTTAGTTACGGATTTATATTCTACTTTAATTTACTGGGCTGCTCGTTTTATTATTTACTATTATAACGTTAGTTTATTGTATTAAATTATATTATATTATGTGATATTATTGCATTAAAATTCATTTCATTAAAATCACTATAGTACCTATGAGACTCACTACAAAAAAAATGCGATGCAAGGAAACGGAGCAGCACATCGATATTTTAATGTTTACTATTCTTTATATGCTATATAATTTCAAAGTATCCATGGATATCCCAAGTTTTGTAAAATAATTTTAAATCAATGATTTCTTCTCGTAGCTACATTGTCTAAACTTTTAGGTTCACAAATGGATTTGTTATTATCATTCACTATATTATTTGTCATTATAATATTCATACACTATATTTTATACATTACTATATTACATTCAATATATACTGGGAAGAGAGGGAGCACCAGGGTGGGTCACTCAAGCTGGAATTGGACAATGGAGTGGTATGAAAACCGGCATCTAAGAGGGAACAAACAGTATCATTTTCTTTATCCTATCGATTCGACTGTGATACTGTGAATTCTACTCCAACGGTTTCAGTGAGAGTGACGCGCCCTTCTTAACAAGCCATCCTGCAGAAAGCTTAATAAGTATTGCGAATTGGGCTATTCGATTTGTTGGACCGTTTCGTTGGAAGGAGGATCTTATGTTCCCGCGGGTTTCGCGTAAGTGTCTCTGCTTTCGGGTCCACCCCACCGTTTTTGGTCCTTCATACAGCGTTACTGTGAATACAAACCGGTAACTCAATGACAAGGTCTTAGAAGCGATGGTGGCTACCTTACATACATTACATACATATTTGTGATTTGAAAAATACACCTAGAAATAATCTTCAAAGAAAAATGATTCCTTCATCGTGGAATTTTTAACCAAAAACTTGCTTTCATTCAAAGGTTTATGATAAAAGGTTAAACCAAGAAATTAGTTTTTGTGGTGTCCAAAGTTTTGTGTTAAAATTGAAGTTTTTACTAAAAGGCAGTTTTTTCTCAGTGTATATGTAATTACAGACTTCATAAATTGGGCTAATGCTATGCTAAAATGCTTGCGCCCTTTTCAAAAATTACTTTCCGGTAATTTTTTTTCAGGAGTGAAAACTACTCATTCGACGAATTTCACGCCAACTCGTGTTCGTGATTGGCAGCACCCTCTCAGAATTCAATGAAACTTTGTGGGTGGGTAAACTATGTCTATTCAAGCAACTTTGCATACTTTGTTTTTTCTAAATTTATCTACACTACCATTTGAAAAGGGCTTAAGTTTTTTGATTGATTTCTTTTAAATCAACATAACTCAAAAAGGAAAAGACTTACAAAAACGTAATGTATGAGTGACTTTTAAAAAATCGTCTTTACTTTTAAGAAAAAATTTTAAACTAATTTTAAATAGATTTTAAACGATTCTTACACGCTAAAAAAAATATTTTAAAATTTGAGCTCGATTTGCAAAAAATGGCTATCTTAGAATTGGACGAAATTTTTTCTAAAAAAGGCAATATAATTGTCTAAAAGTTCGCTATACATTACAAGATGGGCACTATTAAGGAAACAAAAGTTTTCTAACAACAATTTTTTCATGTCAACATAACTCAAAAAAAAAGACTTACAAAAGTGATATATGGGAAAATTGTCTTTGCTTTTATGAAAAAAATTGTAAAAATTATAAAATCGATTCTTACACGCTAAAACAAAATATTTTAAAATTTAAAGTCAATTTGCAAAATGTGGCTATCTTAGAATTGGAAGATTTTATTTTTAATATAGGCGATATGATTGTCTAAAAGTTCGCCATACTTCGCGAGATGGGCACTTTTAGGGGAAAAAAATTCTTACAAGAAATTTTTCATGTCCAATTTTTACCGTGTATCGCACCAACTCGTCTTATAATTTGGTCCTAAAACCTCACAGAAGCCAATTAAATTTAATTTTAATGACAATTTGGATTTTTTAAGGGTCTTTGAATGTTTGAAAAATCATGGCTACTATATGGAAAGGGCTTATTTTTAAATTATTAATAATTTTAAATTTTAGTGATAATACAATTAAATCAGGTGGTTGATCCTGTTTATTACCAAACCTTTGAAGTATATTACAAGAAGGAAAATAAATTGGAAAACAAAATCTTTACCATAATATCTGAAGTATTGACCCATGACTCAATAGCAGTTCAGTTGTTTATATCAAAATTGCTAGATTTCATTAAACAAAATTCAACATATTGCTCAAAATTGTTTTCATGTCAGATGGTGCAGCGGCCCATTATAAGAACAAAAAGAACTTTGCCAGCGTGTGCAATTTCAAGTCCATGTATGGATTGGAACGTCTCATGGAAAAGGTCCATGTAATGCTATTGGTGGTAATCTCAAGCGAATGGCAAAGAGAGGAAGCCTTGCACAAGATTATGGAAACACAATCAAAACTCCTCGAGAACTATATGACTGGGCAGTTGAAGAGTCAAATAAAAGTATTACAAAACTGAATTTCTGCTTCATATCAGTGGAACAGTATGCAAAAATGTCAAAAGAACTTGATGAGTGATATAGCCACGTAAAGACAATACCTGTTACACAGGTTCATTGCTTTGTACCTATTTCAGAAAATCAAATTTCAGCAAAAAGGTTTTCTGATTCAAAGGATAATCCAGTGAAAATCACTTTGTATGTGAAAGATTTAAAAATTTAATATATGAAGCTATGTTAATTACTAATACGTCAAGATGTACATATAAAAAATAAATAAAATAAAACCTTTACCAATAAACCTATGAGTTTTCATTGACATAAACAGTATTTCGAAAATTCATATAACGTCATATTCGAATCGTTTTTAAATGGATATGCATCAACCATTTAAAGACGACTCAAATATGCTATTTTTTTATATTTATCAGCCCCCCTCTATTACAATTTTCCCATACCTTTTACACATTCTGTAGCAAATCTTGACCTTCCTTCTCATCACCTAAGGCACACCTGATGCTCCATGTATCTGAGTGAACGAGTATTTTTTTTAACGTTAAATTTCTGCCTAGCTTCAAACGCACCACCAGATGCTAATGAGCTAATCAATCACCCACGTCAGAGGTGGGATTTCAGATGAAAAGAAAAAAAAAACAGCAAAATCCCAGTATTCGCAGTGTTCCAATCTACGTTGTACGCCGGTATCCCTAATTGGGGTCGATGAACTGAATGTTTTTCTACGATGCAAATCGACATAATGGTGAATCCAGAGGGACGGTTGATAACCCCCTACAACCAACCACAATTCTGAGGCTATTATCGTGAAATTTGCGTTCCCTACAGTTGCAGAGTGATGGTTCTATGTTCATTTGTCATTTGCTTGAGTCCGTTGCCCTTTGGCTGTGGACTGTAATCCCGTGCCGGAAGGGTTTGGTATTAGGTAAGTTGATATTCAACAATGACCTTTTCGTTTGCCGCTTTAATCGGAATTTTTTTCTATGCAGTCGAATTTATTCTGCAAATTTCATTACATCATAACCAACCGACCGCAAAAATTGAAGGCTATGTTACAATATGTCAACGCGGCATCAATTAAACCACGTCGATGTCGTCGTCGACCCGCAGGCACGTCCATTGTGTTCATTGTGATCAGAGTGGCTTCTGTTGGCGGTAAAATACTGCTGCAAGGGAACAAACCATTCTGAAAGGCAGGAGCAAGTTTTTTAATGGATGAACCTTAACCTTTCTACATGAAGTTAATAATTCCTAATGATCTTCGTAGAAAGTATAACCTAGCCTCAATAGGAATAGGACCACCAGTTTGCGGGAAATAGCCTTTAGAGAAATCTTTTCTGAAGGGCAAACATTTGTGACCTTTTAGTGTTTGTGGCAAATAAGAATAATTTCTACTAGCAAGAACCAGAACAATGCAGTTGAAATTTAGTTTGCTGGTGTAGTCATAATAGAAATAGTCTAGACGAATAAGTACTGAGGGATCACGATTAATAATAATTTGGTATGAAATGGCATGTTCCGTAACAAGAGCAGACCTCATAGGAAAAAGAAGAATGTTATTGAATGGTTATAAATACCTAAATACAATAGTCTACATGCACAAATCATGGCAAGAATATTGACTGCTTTTCTAGAGCCGTCATTGGTTTTCGGTGTTTTGTTTGGCGAATCCATTAATCCCTTACTAACCCTATCTAAGGGGTCATACACTAATTACGTAAAGGGTCATGCACTAATTACGTATAGCTTCAATTTAATAGGGGGAGGATGTGTCTGGCATTTAACAACATTAGTCAGATTTGTATGTTAGAAATTTTACAGACGAGGTACGGGAGGAGGGAGGAATCTGGAAAAGCGTCAGACAGTTAAGACAGTATAGACAGTTAAGAACCCAGCTTAAAATAAGCTAACCCCTGTCCAACTCTGATCCTAAAAAACAATATTAAGGCTAACTAATCTATAAATCGCGGCATGCTGAAACAAACGTGCAAAAGCAACCGTTTATAGGCTGTGATGAGTAGACCCTTGATTGAAAGCATTTCTCCGTCAGAGAAACCAGCAGAAGTCCAATCAAATATCGTCACTGAAGTTGGATAACTCCATTTCAACCGATACAAAACCAGTATTGTAGAACGACTTTACTTCAACCGATACAGATTCTTTCCCAGAAGCTCATTGGTTTTCCTTGACGTGAGCATTTCATTATCAAGAAACTTATTCAACTTATTTGACTACATTATACTTTGACGCACGGAACCCATTGACCTTTGGATTGCTCTTTACGTAATGGAGAAAAGCAAACACTTTCAAAAGCACAAACTGGGCAGTTATCATTTCCAGCAATCAATATCAATACCAACGCCTTATTACAACAGTCCAGAAGCTATTTTCTGCACTATGGAAAAAGCGATACTTGCGACATCTCTTGGAGGCCTATCACCAGACTAAGATTGCACGAGATAACAAGCGCAGCTCCATGCAACAAAGAAAGAATGTTTCATACATTTTTTGCAACGTGAGCTGTTTACCTGGGAGGAAAAGCTGACTTTCTATCATTTTTTTTATTTCTTCGAAATGTCACGGTGGTATTTATTGTGCACTGAATAAATGATGGATTTTAAAGGCGTGTTGTGATGTAATAATAGAAAGACTACCTTTACTGTGCGAACACACATTTAAGTAGGCTAGGTTTGTTGTTGCACAAACAACTTAGTGCTAAAATGTCGATGGTGAACGGATGTATGAAAAACATATGTACGAGCATGATTTCTAGTTTTGCAAGATACGATGTTATTGTGCAATGCATGTTCACGTTCCCATGACGACAAAATCCACAGAAAATTCGTAAACTTTCTCATGTTGACAGCAGTAAATGAATCAAAATTGACACCATTTCCATTTCAATTGAGAGCTTCTGCCAGCATCCACTTCGAATCGCTTAAATTTATCAATTCAATTCACTCAACGCCTCAGGTGATGTGTTGTTATTAAAATTGGTCGAGCACCAAAAACCTCTCCCGTGGAAAAAAAAAACACAATAACCGTTCCCCTCATGTAGCGGCATCCCACCGCGTTCGGGATCGGTGCCAAATTGGTCTCAGCGTTCCCACTGCTTTCGAGTTTTCATTCGCGAAAATGTTTATTTTGAACTTTTCGCTACCTCAAATAAAGTAATGAGTGGGTGCATTGCACCAGGGTGGTGAAAAACCACAAGAGTAATTTTCCTACCACCCGAACGCGCGGCAGCTATTTTCCCTTTCCTCCCCCGTGGCACACCACTTCTGATCGCCCTTTCCTCCGATTAGCTGAACGTGATCTAACTCTTCATTAGCATATTATGGATGTGAGGAAAATGCCGCTGAGGGGTATAAATAATCTTCCATGTGGTGTATGGACGAAATTATTTGACTGTCCAACCGGCTACGACGCCCCTGCATCCGGATACACTGGATCCGAATTTCTTTGTTTTGAAAGTTGTCAATTTCGGTCCCGACGCCGGTCTTCGATGAAGCAAGTGTTTGTGTTTTCTTTGGCGCGAAATTAGATTTGTAGGTTTGGAAACTTTGCCGAAAGTGCTTTCAGAGCGGAACTCCAAAGCCGGCGATGGTGTTGTTGACAGATGAGTCACGTAAAAACGACGGACACTTGAATCGTTCCACAAACGGAAGTGGCATTCAATCTATATGCTCCGCTGGCTTTCGCAATCAAAGAGCATACTTAAGTGCAGGAAGACCACTTTGTATGGCGGAAATGTTTGAAAAAAAATGACTGACCTTTCGAGTGGTTTTAGAATTCCGACAGCGTTGAATGTCAAGCAGGAAAAATGTAAATGGCAATAATTAATTGTTTGAATAAGATGTCAATCATAGAAGGTAGCGAGCACGAAAGGGAAGGTTAATCGCACGGTTTCTTGGCAGAATGACAAAATTCGTTTTCGTTGCTCCGTATTGGCTAGCATATCCCTTAATTTTTATAGAAATCCTGGGATAGCTAAGCTAAATGAAAACCGGGATTATGAAGTGCAGATGTAAATTTCCTCGTATTGCCGCATAATAAGGAACGTGTTTACCCTTCTTACAAAGAAAAGTATTGCGATCACTTGAAATACCGCTTTGAAATGTCATACAGCGCCGAACCGAATTCTCATTGAATGGCAATGGTATTATGGAAGAAATCTCTTTGCAACAATCCGTTACGTGACTAGAAAGTGATAACTCTGTTGCGGATCCAGCAAAAGAGTCCAGAATTTCTGGAGAGTCACGCCCATTCCGAGGTTAGTATCACATACAATAAGTCCCGCATGTAAACATTACCGATATCATTTGGATAAGGGTTCTGCAACACACTGCCAGATTTGTAAATGTAAAATTTCCTAACCAGCTTTACCAGCTGTATTTAGTATAATTTGAAAATAGATTTTTGTAATATATTTATAATCACATAGATCTCACCAAAGCTCCCTCCAAAATAACACTAGCTTGTTCATTTGTAAAAATGACAATTTTTCACGTTGTTTCGTAATTAGTATTCGCGACAAAATAAATGCAGCAATTAACGCTGCTAAGCCGCTCGTTCGATATGCAATCCGCATTACAAAACTTTGTTTACCACGTGGTGAGTGCATTTGAAATTATGCACGCATGTGCGTTGGCTTCGTTCGTTGCTTTTGACAAGAAAATGGCCGGTTTATCCATCTCACTGGATTTATTTTTATTATAAACATATTGTTCATTTCACACTCTGCCAATAATCAAAATCCCCCGCTGAGGGGCGGCTATATATCGAACTTCAAAGCTGCTAAATATTGTTCCAATAACTGCTTTGCACAAACCAACATTTATAACAAAGTATTCCCTATGTTGACAGAGCGTGCATAACCTATATTTCGAAAAATATTTTTAATTAGGTCCTAGCTGACAAACATAAACAATGGCTTCTTTTGCAAATACCTCGACGATCAATTTGAAGAAAAACCCGCCAAACATTCGTTGTTGAATGAAAACTTATTCTGGTAAAAACTTGCTTTTTCTTCTGCAATATTAATCATGGATAGGCTTTGTATCACGACAAGTTTACGGAACAAAACATTTATTAGGTTCGTCGGTTAGGTCCAAATGAAAAATCTTAGTCGATTTCCAAAGCCCCAAAAATTCCCTCTGTGGCTTCATCTATAGGTGAGGCAGAAGAAAACTAGGCGACTGTCTTATTATCTAGTTGTTCTTATGCATGATCATGATCAGAACACAAGGATAATAAGAGTCGACTAGATTCCTTCTGCCTTACCTATAGTCAGTGGTGGTAAATGTTCATTGTTCACGAAACAGTCGCTTGTTGCGAAATGTTGAGGCCCGTACCCAACTGACAGTTTATAGGTACAGTTCAACCGAACGCGGAGGATAGAAAACAGAAAGAGGAAAATGTCGCCCTATTTTGGCGACAGTTTCAACCAATTCAAAAATCGCGTGTAACTGTATTTTATAGCTTGATTAAAAAACGCAATTATTTGGCAACCTTTGATTATGAGTTATTAGTACCCATTATTATAATTTGAGTCTATATAATCCTGCATTAATAAGCCTGCAATCATCGAAATTCTAAACCATCGGCTGGTGGCAGCAGAAAAGTTTCGTCGCCTGTAGAAAACAGTTCAAGAATTTCATGACATTTTCGGTCATGACGGTTCAGTTTTGCGTGTGTTCAATTTGGTCGTAATTAAAAATGTGAAATGTTATGGAAATAATATCAGTACATTTACCACCACTGCCTAAAGTACTCTCACATTGACTCTCACACAACTGTAGACGACGTCGCCACCAATAATAGGGTGCCATACGAAAATAGGACATTGTGCAAGCGCTTTCATATGTTGTTGGACGGCATCAGCGCGGCTCCCCGAAAGTGAAGTGCCGGTAACTTTGCCATTGTCATAAGTTAACTTGATCAATTTGGCTGGATGAAAGCATCATATAGAAAAATGATCGACAATCCTGCTTTCCAACGGCATCCGCCGTTCAGAAAAGCAAGTGGATACAGCCAGAGCCTTCATTAAGAAGCAAGTTTGCTACATTCTGGGTCAACAAACTGATGACAACTGATGACAAACTTTTATTTAACAACTTTGACTGATGGAAGTGCAGATTGCACCGTGAAAGAGTCGCATTCCCGGCCGCAGACAGTGGTTTTAGGATTTTGTTCAACGGGCTGTTCATTCGGACGACCTTAGACCCATCCTCGTTGATCGATTCCAGAGCAACGGTGATCACGGAGCACTCGCCGAAGCCGACGAGCATCTTCTACTTTGTTGAACACCGAACAACGAGAAATACATGTACAAGAGCCAATTCCAATTGAGCTGCGCGAGAAAGGCTTTCCTGTGTGGTCAACTACTTTATAGTTTGTTAGTACTGCCAGTTCCACCCCGGACCGAAAAAGTTGGACATCGAGAGGCACTTCTGGATACAGCCGATCAGGCATTTGCAACATCCTCTCCCTTTTGTCGTTCCTTGGACCGAGAGGTAGATGGAACCGGCCAAACGATGAATTGTTTTGCGCATGTGTCATTCGAGACTGACCGAGCCTGAGCAGCCGGCAATCTTCCACAAGAAGCGGCTGAAGGTGCTGGTGAAAAACATCTGTCCGGCAAAACACGACGTCGTCGTCAAAATGGATGACGAAACCTACCTGACGGTGGACGACAACGACTGGCAGGGGACCAAGGAGGTAAACGTTGACGTCCAATATATCTCCCACATCAAGTTCCCGAAGAAGGTCCTTCTGTGGCTGACGATCAAAGTAAAGGTAATGTCCAAGCCGACATAACATTCTCGTTGATCGTCAACTTCCGGAATCTCCCCGTTGCGTTGAACGGGAAGATTCCGGAAGTTTCCGCATTCATCAAGAAGTATCATGCAAAGGAGGCTATGGTCGATAGAAGACCATATGAAGATGTAACAACTAAAAATGAACGTTGTACCGAAGACCGTCATTTCACCCAAAGTCCCCCAGCTCCGACCGGTAGACATTTTTCTGGTGAACGTCAAATGGATAATCTACTCCAAAAATGTAATGGCCAAAACGGAGAAGTAGTCGATCGCTAAAGCCACGAATGAAAAACATGCCAACATCTACCTTTTCATCGGCCATGGCTAAGGTTCCGGCCAACTGTCGTAAGGCCGACCGGGAGGGCATCGAAACATTTTGGAGAAGGCTTAAGAAACGTAGGATTTAAGGAAAATTTGCTCCATTGAATTATCTTTTCTGTTTTATTTTAACGCATTCGTTATTTGAGTGACAGTTTCTGCTCGGATATCTTAAGCTCGTCTTTTAGTTTAATTTAAATTGTGATACAGTCTAGAGTAAGTTTATTTATCATCCTGATCAGTGCTGCAAATAGTCCTTTCGACTCATTTGGATAAATTTACCAATATTTTGTTTCAAAAGCTGAATTTATTAATATGATGTATGCTAAAATTGTAACTCTTGACTGATTCTACAACACTGTCTTTAAGTGCACTCCCATAACTGGTATAAAGAAAGTCCTATACTGGCATATTCAAATGATATTCAATGATGATGTTCATTTGAATATTCCAAAATTGTGCACTCATATCTAAGGTTTTAAAGTTAGAGCTCAATAACAATAACTTGTGAGGCAATTCTATGGAAATAATCAAGCATAACAATTTGATCACGAGTGATGTTTTGAAAATCAGCTCCTGGAACGAGTTATCGGCAAATGAATCACATTGGACCGAACTGATTATTTACAGCACTGATCCTGATACAGTCAGGAGTAATTTATACGAATCCTGAACCGGGGGCGACCCCAGTGTAATGGTTAACGTATGACCATAGTCACGAGTTCGAATCTCACCCCCGGACAAGTTACAAAAATACCCAAAGAGGAGTTCAAATGACTGCAGTGGATGATAAACCAGCCCGAGGCTGAAATCAAGAAACCAAAAAATACAACGATCTTCAGTCTGAGCTGAAGATTTTTTGGCGTAAAGAACATTCTAGCATAATTTCCATATGAACAGCTTAGCTCATCATTCACCTAAATGAGCTACACTTTTTAGATTTTGAAATAAATGATTCTTTGAAACATTGAAAAAATCCTAAAGACTGCTCTACTAAGTGATCTAGTGACCTGTACCTGCCCGTCTTTTGCAGTATTATGGAGAGAAAAAACTGCTCTTCCACTGTGTAAAAAATGTGGACTAGATAAGTAAAACAAACGGGGTTGATGCAGATCGATTTGGTCTTCGATAAAGCCAAAATAGTCTCAACAAGCTTTTATGGTTGATTTGTTGACATGAGAAATACTTTAATATCAACCTATCAGCTTGACTGAAAGTTTTCTGAAGCATTTGTTGGTCTCGAGCAGCATATATATTTCATAAGCATTACGCATATACTATTATTTTCCTGACATTTATGTATATTTGGTGTAACATTTTGAATCCGTATCCACTAAGAACACATACGGAAGAATTCACTTATATCTCGAGGTTCGAATGACATTTTCGTATGTCATTGGTTGACCAATCAAAACAAAGATATTTTCTTGCACTTTCATAGAAACATATCATTGAAATGGTCGCTCTTGTAACTTTGCACTTTCTTTGAGATCCACATCATCAAACGATGCATACCTGTAACACCAACCTCTTTGGAAACTTCACTTTAAAAAAAACACTTCTTTAAAAAAAAAACTTCCTTGAAAAAAGTGTTGATGGTTGATACATCATCTGAGCAGTAGCCTCCGTTTTACCAGTCTTCTTAAACTACCGCTCCATGATTGCCCAATATTTTTGTATAGGGCGGAGTTGGGGACAATTTGATGGATTTACCATTGTCGGGATAAAACCTCTGTAGTGTCAACTCGCCAAATGAGGCCAAAACTGCACAGGTCTTTTGTGTACTTTTATGAAAAGCAGCACATAGACATTCTTTCTGGTAGAACTTTGAGTCCATCGTGTCGCTTGTGACAAAAACTTGGGTTTTCGCTCCTCAGGTGCAAATATCTTGCCAAATCATGAACTTCCGAGCAAATTTTATCCATGAACGTAAACTTACATCTGCCGGGGACATCTCCTCGTGCCAGAAATAGGGCGCATTTTTGACCAGAAAGCTGACTTAAATCCATTCTCTCGAAAATTGCATGGTCAATGAGCAGCCATCCTAAGGTTTGTTCGCGACAAAATCGGGACACCCCTAAATATGTATGTCGCTGGAAATACTTGGAAATAATGTCTGTTCATCGTGTACAATCAATTTTTAGTGATACTACAAGCTTTTAGATCCAAGATGGCGTCGAAAGAAGAACAAGTGCGAAAAGCAATTGTGAGCGGTCGCAATGAAAATCCAGATCTGTCAGTAAGAAAACTTGCAAAAAAGCGTGGTTTTCCTGCAAGCACTGTCCATAACGTTCTTAAATCTTTCGATACACGTTTGACAACAGCCAGGAAGGCTGGGAGCGGAGCAAAAACGGATATCAAGAACCACCAGAAGGACGCGAAGGTGAAGCAAATATTGCAAAAGAGACCAGATCTTTCGGTACGTACTGTGGCTAGAAAAATAAAAATGTCCCCAAGGTGAAAACTGTACCGAACCGTAATGATAAATAGAATGTGATGGCGAAGAAAAAGGCCAAGTTTCCCAAAAATATTTGGATTGGCAGGCAATATGCAGCTGTGGTCGAGAAAGCCAAAGTTTCATGACTACCGGGACGGTAAACAAGGATATAGGATATACAAAATACCGTGAGGAATGCCTAAAGAAGCGATTGTTACCATTCCTACGCAGCCATGACGCTCCCTTGCTATTTTGGCCTGATTTGACATCTTGTCACTACATCAAAGATGTTTTGGAATGGTATAAAGCGAATGGAGTCCATGTTGTACCGAAAAAGGTGAATCCACCTAACTGCCCGGAGTTGCGACCTATCGATCGGTATTGGGCTCTCGTGAAGAGAGAACTCTCTCAATATAAACAACAAGCTACAACTATAGAAAAATTTCGAAAATCTTGGACAAAAGCAGCTAAATCGGTTGCAGAGAAGTCTGCACAGACCCTAATGAGTGGAGTAAACTCAAAAGTTCGTAGTTTCTTCATGCAGCCTAATTAAGTAACTGTAATTAGTTTTAAGATGACTGGATTGAACTAACAGCGAATTTGTTTTATTCCAAATTTAATCTGTCCAGATTTTGTCGCGAACAAGCCTCAAATAAGTTCATTTTGTTTTCGACCCTTATTATCGAGTTTTCACAAACAACAAGCCAATCATTCAACTAAATGAATTGTCAGGATACTGTCTTATCTATCTGCTAGTGTTGTTGATTTTTGGCATTTGCGCGTAATAAACGACGAAAAGCACCAAATTACCATGCTTTCCAAGGAAGTATACCTGTACTGGCGGTAAAGGTAATTTGGGTTTTTTTTTGTGGTTCAATTATGCATCGAAAATTTCGGATATTTCGGTACTGCATGTTGTTTTTGATTCCGGTCATATTTAGAGCAGTGGTAGGCATTCATGCAACTCAATTAAAAGTCCATAAAGTTCCAACATCTTCATAAATAACAAAACTTAAACACTGTGTTGTTTTTTGTTTGTTCACATATTTCATTGTCACTGTCATACAGCATCACAGCATCATTCGAAAGCTCATTAACCTTTTCCACCCTATAAATTCAATGCACCGGACGTACTTACTACTCGTTGATCAACTGAAGAATTTTGAGAGGAAACTCTTTCTTCCCGCTTAGAACGCTACACTCCGGCTGACGGGAAGAAAAACATCCGTCCCATGCACGATTGACATTAGACAAACCCATCTGCTAGTGTCACTCCACTCCGCATATTTCACGGTGCGCTGCATGTTCTCAAACATCTCGACGGCCGTCCCATCGTTCTCGGCAAAATGACCGACCCCATGTAGCCAATGTGTACACTGTGCAGCAGATTATGACTTGTAAAACCACCATTCCTCCCCGTCTGCACCGAACTGGACAGATACTTGGCGCGTGTGCATTCCTCTGCTGAAGCCACTGAATCAGTTTTCGCTAATTGTATGACTGTGGGATGTTGTAACGTTTTGTGTGAAAAAGACCCATCAAAACTGAAAATCCCTAACCCTGTACTGCCATAATAAGTCCATATGAAATAAACAACTTATTGAAATTTGTTGATCCCCTCCCAGCTCGTCCGATCTCAATCATAACAAACGCTCAACAGCGATTGTGAGGGACATCAATTGTAGTTCTACACCGACCCGGCTTAGCACGGGAATTTTTGACAAAGCCCTCTCCACAGAACAGGATTTTTCCTTTATTCTGTCAGATAACCTTGAGTATTATATTGTTATTAGCTTTGACATGGGTAGTCCTTCCGAGAAATAATAGTCATAAAGCATGTTATGCTCATCTCCCCCCGATCTGTCTCCAACACAGAAATTCCTACCCTTCCGATTCGTGTAAAATGGGACCTAATTTTTCGACTGTTTGCTTTCTTTATTTTCCTCTCCAACCGACCAGCCCTCACCGTGCGCTATCTCACGCGAAGGTTCATCGGTGAGTATCGCTCAAACACGGACCTGCTGTACAAACAGACGGTGACCCTGGACAGTGGCGTGCTGGACGTGGAGATTGTGGACATCTCGGCGGAAAACGAGAATGATTTCCCCGTGGAGCAGATCCAGTGGGCCGATGCATGCCTCATCGTCTACAGCATCACGGACCGGGCCAGCTACGAGTACGCTCAGCGGTCGCTAGCCGAGCTGCGGCAGTTGCAAAACTCACCGTCTGCCTATCTGATCGGGAACAAGGCCGACCTGGACCACTTGAGAACGGTAAGTTGCCGCTGCTGTTGCCGGCGGCCATAAAACGTTTAGTGGATTAGATGATGTTTGTTTTCGTGTGTATGCTGGGGATTGAGGATTTTGGGGGAATCGGAAGGGATTTCGAGATCAAAGAAGGGAATGGACGGAAGCGACTTTAGGATTGAGTAATGGTTTTCATGGTTTCCGATTAATTTAGTTGAAAATGTGGCGAACCGAAATTCGATACAAGACTGTGTGTTGGAGGTTAGTTGGTTGGAAATTCGCTTACTCTTGCAAAATTAAGAATAGTGTGTGAGAAGGCAACATTCCTCTATTTATTGTTTTATCCGTTACAATTTAATTTCGTACCTTCGAGATTTGTCTGTAGTAGCTGAAATACATGTATATTTAAATCAACCAAATAAAAAATCAAACCACTAACCTCTTGATTCCAAAATTATGTTAAATTCTCTCGCGCTTGTTATCGCAACTACAGTATTGGCTTTAAATAGCTGACACTACATTAGAAGGGACACCAATCCTTTTTCAGCAACGGATCGATTTATTCGAATCATACCGAACAAAAACCCATCGATAGAATTTTCTGGAGCCTTCACGTTGCATCACATCATCATTCCACAGTCCTGCCATCATGTTGGAGTGACTCTTTCAAGCAAAGTGCAGTCTATTTTTAGAGCTCCTATTTTGGGCTCTGCTGGCATGTATCCGCAGATTTCCAACTGCTGGTATCCGTGATCAAGTTATTGACTGAAAAAGTGAAAGCACCACCATCGCGCAGTATTAGCATATTTTATTTTTCGCTTGTGCTTGCATTTTGCAGTTATCAGATAGACCAACGTGACTATACTGGTTGCACTAGTATGGGCTATTTTTGACAAGCGCAATCAATCTCGACTATTCAGCAGGGGAAAAGATACTTCCACATCACATTCTGTCAAGTATTGAATCCCTGGAGACGGTGCATTTGGGTATCGTGGAATGATCGCCAATTTGCTATCAGGCTGTTATTGTCATAAAACACAATTCAATTCCAACCATGAAACTACTAAAATAACCAGTCACAGCAGCAGACAGGCCAGCTCCCTGAAGGGGGGCTCAAAACGAGTCAAAACGAATCGATTTCAAATAAATCAAACTGATTTATTTCATACAAATTAATGAAATTCATACTGATTTCTTGTGTCAAATAATCATAATGCAATCTTATCAATATCGAAAGTTTATTTCACTGAGTGGTTTAACTTAAATCTTCAAACTGAGCGCAGCTTAGTTGTGATATTGGAATTGACCGTTGGCTGCCACATTGACAGGCCAAATGCAGATTTTGATCCTGCTGTTGAGGTGCTTGACCTTCCAATTATCAAATATACTATATTAACAATATAAGTCACTACTAATTAATTCATGTTTTTATTGCGTACAGTGCGCCAAATGTAAATTATAATGTTTTGAAATTGGAAATATCTTCTTTAACATCATGGGATCCCAGTAGTGAACAGCAGTTTTCTGCTAGAACCAAAGATGTGAAGAGAAAGTATCGATAGGTCCGATAGAGCTCGGCAGGTTATGAAATTGAATAGAAGTAGTTTGAAATTGAGCGTAGGGCTTTGTTTTGGCAGTATTTCGAAGCAAACATAGACACTTTTGCCAAACATCCCACTGCGGGTAGGTCAAGGCAGGGACAGAATCCGCCCCACAAAATTTTGAAATTTTTTTTTTCCTCCCCTCACCCACACCTATGGGAACAATTCCCAATTAAAGTTTTGAAAACACAACTTCTTATTTTTACCAGTAATGTTTTTCTCGTCGTTTTTTACTTAACAACCTCAGAGATAAACCTGGTAAAGTGTTGTATGCACTGTACGCAATAAAAACATAATTAATTAGTAGTTTATTCCTGCCTATGATGGGGTTTCCGTCAAAACATGCTGTCTGGAGGATCAGCATACAACACTTTACCAGGTTTATCTCTGAGGTTGTTAAGTAAACAACGACGAGAAAAAACATTACTGGTAAAAATAAGAAGTTGTGTTTTCAAAACCTCTAATTGGAAATTGATTCCCATCTCATGTGGTCTTTAGTGAGTGTAAAAACAGAGATTTCACATCGCTAGAACCTTTCTGTGCCTTTGGCGGTGTTTGAGCGCGATCAGATGTAGACATTTTTGCCAGTCAAGGTGGCGGATCCGTCCCTGCCTTGACCTACCCCGCAGTGGGATGTTTGGCAAAAGTGTCTATGTTTGCTTCGAAATACTGCCAAAACAAAGCCCTACGCTCAATTTCAAACTACTTCTATTCAATTTCATAACCTGCCGAGCTCTATCGAATCTATCGATACTTTCTCTTCACATCTTTGGTTCTAGCAGAAAACTGCTGTTCACTACTGGGATCCCATGATGTTGAGAAGATATTTCCAATTTCAAAACAATCTCTTACATGTGCAGCCTTTTTTTTTTTTTTTGGCGCCGCGAGGGGAGAGAGGGGCCACAACCAAAACACAAAAAAAACACACCCACCCAAACCACCCCCCCCCTTTTATAACCCCGCGTAAAATTTCAAAAGTACTCTACAGACAAATTGCAACGAATCACAAATTGTTAAACTAAGGCCCTAACTAAGAAAACGATTACTGAACAACTCGCGGCAACTCCGATTTATTGCCAGCTGCGAATGTCATGACAAAAGCAACACGCAACTATGGTTTGCTGCAATATGAACAGGATAGGGAAAAGATCGTCTGTTGGAAAGAAAGCAAGATTCACAGCTTGCAATTATTATTTTTGATTAGCATAGAACGATTTTCCAATATTACGAAGTAGAGATACTTTGATCCAATTAGATAAAATTTTGGCCTGAAAATGATCCTCAATTCACGCATAGAAAAAAAAACCATAATACTTTTTGATCTGTTGTTGGCAAATGGTTGGGACAATCACATATCGAGCTGCTCTTTTGTTGCTAGTTTTTCACGGTTTTTGAAGGGAAATTGATTCCCTAGCCCTAACACAGCGACATCGGAAACGGAACCGAATTTAAATCATACTTGTCAACCTGGTGTTGGTCACTTCAATTGTTAAGCAGCACAGACAAGATGATGTTTTTGATTTATGTTGGCCGAACTAATTCAGTTGTAGCTGTAATTGCGATTTGACATTTACCGTTTCCTTCATTTTTCACTGAGATAAGCATTCTAAAACTACGCTGTCGTGCTGTTATGCATATGGTTCTATAGGATTTATATTGATCACCATTATATTTCAGTATCCAAACAGGTTTACCAGACTCAACTGTAAAACGGCGTTTACATGGGGCAACTGAGTGAAAGCAAGTGAGACGATTCAACTGGCTTCCCAAAAGTTGAACACGTTTAACTTTCTTGTTCAATCAAGTTGATATAAAACTGCTTAGTATGACAAAAGTAGATTTTTGATCTATGTAAATCTTTACTAATCTTACTTAGCGCTTATATCGATTAATAAACAGTAGTGCAGTTGTGTCAAACACACGGTTTACGATATCTTAAATCATGATGAAGTTTGTCAGAAGTCAGATATTTTATTCTATAGCAACCGTTTCTGTGATTTTATTAATCCATTATCGTGAATTATCTGAGAAAAATTATATGGTGCACCGACAATTAAATCATGGTCAAGATGACTATTGCATATAATGGTTACAATTACCATGAAAATGGTCGGAGACATTTTACTAGTATCATCATTATATAATTGACTATGTTCCTGGTTACAGGGACTATTCTGACATCATAGTAAATACTTGAATCAACTATTTTGAATGGTCATTTTGACCATGATTAGGGTCCGTTTGGTAATCATTATTTTGCCCTAGTCATCCTAATCCCTAATAATGGTGAAATTGATTATCGAACTTTTCTCTGTGTGAGCAAACAATACTCATAAAAAGAGTTAATCAGTTTTACAGTGAATGCACGGTAGAAGAAATTAATCAAATTGAAAGGTAAATATATTTTGATTGCCTTTTTTATCACCAGATGGTTCTGTTGGCAATGCTATACGGGTCACCTAACATGTATATGTGGAAAAAGGAAGTGACTTATATTGTTAATATAGGATATTTGCAATTATCCTTGTATACACGTATTCTCCATCTTAGGGATGTTTTCGAAGCAATGGTATGAGTATTTTTTGTAAAAACTCTCACTTTGGTACACTTCCAGTTAGACAGCCGAACCCCTTGGTTTGAACCAGGCCTTTGAAATTTTCTTATCAGATATTGCGATGCACAACATCACCTTCGATTCAAACTTCTGCTTGAACTTGTGCATCACCTTTGGAGGAACAGTAGATAGAATTTCTTTAACCTCAGGTGGCATTTTTGTTCTGATAGAACCGTATTGGAATCAATCTCAGTGCACACCCGTTGTGAGGAATGTTCAAGAGGGCAGATGCTCCCAGACAGCAGCCGGTCGCTGCTTCTACACAGCAGTGTGGCAATAATAATTAATATAGATTAACTTCAACAAGTACACACTTGTGTCAGCGCTCGGTGAATTAGATTTCGCAAGTCACCGTAAGAGAGTGCCAAAACCCTTGGAGAAATCATACCATGCCATCAGCAAATTTCAGGCAAACCGACTGCTGACCTAAAAACGCTGTGGAAAACTACACACGCAAAATAGCGCGTGTAGTTTTCCACCCCTAGCGATCCACCGACTGCACGCTTCTCGACTAATCTAGTATTTTGTTATGTGCCACCTACTTCCTCTGCACTGCTCTCGTGGCCTCCATTACCGACCAAACCGATGACAAGTACCAACAACCGGGTGTACAGCGAGTAGGTTGTCTTAATTAATTGTACCATCAAATTTCAACGACGCAACCCTGTCCGTGAAAAAAAAATCATTGTATTCTGCTAACAAATAGGTAGACACAGAGTGCACTTGCAACGCGCTGCAAATAGTTTCCGCACTTACCTAAGTGTAGTTCAGGGTAATATGTTGGATCTGGGTTTTCCATGTCAGGAATCGAGCAAAAGTGGATCGGTGGAATTTTCCCATCTCGCGTGGCTCATACAAACAGACATGTGTGGAAATTCCATTGATGGACCGGAAAAACTCCACTCGTTCGGAAGAGATGCAGAATGAAACGATGGGATGATTTTGTAATACCCGTGGCGCCAAATATGCAAACAACATATGCACCTTCCACCGCACACAGATATGGGCAATGCATCATGTTCCGCTCTTTCCGTCGTCGCCGTCGTCGTCAGTACAGCTCAGTGCATATTGCATAGAAAGATGCAATGGGTGGTGTGCAATATGCGAGGAAAAGGAGAACTCGTCTACGGCGTATTCAGGTCGTGATTCGATGCGAGGTATTTCGTATGCATGAGCAGTACACGACGAGGTGGCGGGAATATGAAAGATGAGGCACGTGCTGTGATTTGAAGGCAGCGATTTGCTCACCATACAAATAGAAGTTAAATCTGTCAGAAATAGGGAGCATTTTCTATGAAATTCGACATTAAGATTAGAGAATTTTGTGTTTATAAGAGTATTTATGGAATAAACGCCAAAAACAAAACCTAAACTCAAATACATGTGATTAGATAATTTGAACAATTAATCAACTTAAAAAGCGGGTAATAACGGTCAATTATTACAGTCCCTGAAACTCCAAAAAAAACCTCCTCTCAAAAAATTTTCCCCCCAACCAGCCCCCACACCAAAACCCCCCCCCCCCCCCCCACCCCTAAAAAACAACACCACAAAAAAAAAAATAATCAAAAACAAAAAAATTCCCAAAAAATTTTTTTAATAAAAATTTTTTTAAATATAGGTGTATACCAAGTTTTCCGCCGTTTTCAATTGCCTTGTGTACAAAAATATGGCCACCTACTAGGCTGCCTGAAAAATCCCTTTAATTTCCTACAGATGGCGTTGGTAATCGCCAATGTGAACCATTTTCTATGAGTTTCACTCCCTGAATGACGGCTGTCAAAATTTCAGCCATTTATGTCTACGCATTCATTATTGACAACAGTGAGAAAAGACCGATCTGCAAGTTTTTTTTTAAAATGGAAAAATCCGAGTTTCGAGTTTTGATAAAATACTATTTTCTACGCAAGAAAACGGCTGCCGAAACCAAAGCCAAGCTGGATAAGTATTTTCCAGACTCTGCTCCGTCGATTCAAACGATTCATAAGTGGTTTGCTGATTTTCGTTGTGGCCGTACGAGCACCGTTGACCCACCGCTTTCTGGACGCCCAAATGAGGCCACTACAACAGAGAACGTCGATAAAATCCATGATATAGTATTGGAGGATCCAAAAGTGAAATTGAGAGAGCTAGCTAAGGCTTTAGGCATTTCAATGGAACGAGTTGGCAACATCATGCATTCCGTTTTGGGTATGAAGAAGCTCTGCGCGCGATGAGTGCCGCGTTTGCTTACAATGGACCAAAAACGCATTCGCGTTACTCTCAGGAGAATTTGAGCAAATTTACACGCAATCCGAAGGAGTTTGTGCGCCGATTCATAACCATGGATGAAACTTGGATCCATTACTACACACCGGAGTCATCGCAGCAGGCAAAACAGTGGGTTTCACCGGGCGAAAGTGCTCCGAAGCGCCCGAAAACGCAACAATCGGCGGGAAAGGTTATGGCCTCCGTGTTTTGGGATGCGCAAGGTGTAATATTCATCGACTATCTTGAAAAAGGTAAAACCATAACAGGCGCATACTATGCAGCGTTATTGGATCGTTTGAAGGATGAAGTCCAGAAAAAAACGGCCGCATTTGCAGAGAAAAGTGTGCTCTATCATCACGACAATGCGCCTGCTCATTCATCCTCAATTGTTCAAGCAAAATTGAATTAAATTCGGTATCAATTGGTTCCCCATCCACCGTATTCGCCAGACATGGCCCCCAGTGACTTCTATTTGTTCCCAAACCTGAAGAGATGGCTCACCGGTAAGCGATTTTACTCAAATGATGAGCTCATAGCTGAAACCGATGGCTATTTTGAAGGACTTCCGAAGGAGTACTATTCGGATGGGATAAAAAAAATTAGAAAATCGCTGGACTCGCTGTATCGATTTAAAAGGAGAGTATGTTGAGAAATAAAACCAAATTTGGCAAAAAAAAAAATGTTTTCGTGTTTGATATTTAAAAGCCCTTTTTTTTTTTTCCACCCCCAAATTTCCAAAACCCTCTCCCCAATGTCCCCCCCTTTTTCCCCACAACCCCCCAAACCAAAACCACAACCATTAACCCCAACACCCCCTTAATATCCCCACCACCCACATATTTTTTAAAAAAATTTTTTTTTATATTTATATCCAATATATCTCCCCCAACCCCCCCCCCAAATAACATTAGCTTGTTTAGCCGTTAAAATGAAGTTTATAAAAAGAAATCGTTTATGCATGTTTATGATTTTTTGAAAAATTAAATTATACCCTATGACTAGCCCAAGCTACATCAAACCGTCATAATTAGTTACAACAACTTGATTGTGACCTAATTGAGTCACATTTAAGTTACTTCTACCGATTTGCAACAAGTGTGCTAGGGAGGTCTCAACTTTAACGAGATAAAAAATCGTAAACCGGACCGAAGATCAGACCCAGCTCCTGCATCATGGTGTTCTTCTGTAGCTGCACATTTACCGACTGAGCTAAATGAGGTCCCTTCTACGTGCCACTACGCCATATAAAATTCTGTCATATTTATAGTATACATTACCACTTTAATTCTTTCCATATTGCTCGAAGGAAAGAGGTCATCTTTCGTATGCAATGTTAAGTGTTTTTATTTTATTTATTTCACAAAACAGAATCAAACTATAGTTGGAAAAGACAACGTACCATTAACAATTCCCTTTTTATCAATTTGCGATCATTATTTTCATACATTGAAAAAAATTTCACATTTTTGTCACAACACAACGGAAAATCCTCAAATTATCAGGATGCTTCGAGCTAACTCATTCATTATTACACGAAATATAAATTTAATTTTCGATCCGAATTGTCATAAACAAGGGATGATTTATCTAGATAAATATAATCTATCCATAGTAGATCAGACGCAAACCAGCTCAAAAATATTACATGCGTGTTCGTGGCTTAGCTTAACGCTTCCCGTGGACATGGTGACTAGGCTGCTCAGGATTCTGGATTTTTTTAATATCCTGAGCACCACTTGTTCCTAAGCCTAATTTCCTGAGGTCCTGCGCCACTATTAGACAAACATCACTTCAATTGACTGGTACTTGAGTACTTACATACAACGCCATATATTTTGATGCTTTTTCGCATACTAACTTCAGCCTGCTTTGAAAATGGGCAAATGATTGGATCATAAGCTCAAGGTGGCATGGAAAACAAGTGGCTGCGTGACGGCGGGGGTGATTTTTTTGGACACTGGACTGTTTGGAACTTCCCAGAAAAATCCCTCCAAGGGCTTTCTGAAAGACTGGGTGCAGGCGATTGCAAGCAAAGCGACTCTCCCGAACCAGGAGAGGAAACAAAGCAAGCAGTTGTGAACAAGAACCAGAACACAATCGAAACCCCGACGCCAGTGGAGGAAAAAGAGTTTTGGACAAGCGGTTGACCGGCCGACGGCCCCCCCCCCGGAAAAAACAAAATCTGCCCCCACAAAAAAAATAAAAAAAAAAAAAAAAACCCCAAAAAATTTCGTGAGGCCACCCGGACTTTCGTGGCGTTGACGACTAGCTTCTCCCCCGTTTTGGCCACGAAATTATTGGAGTAGATCCTCCATTTGAGGTTCGCCCAATATGGTTTTCTATTGGGCATTGGGAGGATTGGCGATCTTTGGTACAATGTTTATCTCCATCCGGTCCATCTCTTTCAGCGATCTCCTGGCATAATGGGCCGAGAGCGGCTTTCCTTTCCTCCCGAGGGAAGATCTGATCAGAAATTTTACGTCTCAGAAAATCTCAACGCCGCCGACTGAAATTAATAGCAGATCGATTGGGGATCACGCTTACCAATACACCACCGGCGCCGCCAGATCAGGTCCGCCCAAAGGACCACATTTTCTTTCGCATGATATTTCTTGATGAAATAAGGGTAACTTTCAGTTTTCGCCATGGCTGCGGCAAATGAATTGATAACGCTGTCAATTTTTTTCTGTACACAGCAGGGTTGCTAAGATTGGCCATGCATAAGGTCTGTATCCGCAATAATCCGGACACCTCAAAACATGAATAAAACATAAATTTCGCATTATATTTCCGTCGTAGTTGTTTATTTCAGATTCATGGGATGTGTTTTAACAATTCGTGAAGACAAAACATAGTTATTCGGTATTTGCATAAAATTTTCAAACTTTGCGCTTAACTCAGTCCATTAGGGTTTGTACAGACTCTTCAGAAATCGTAGAAGCCGTCCTTGTCCAAATTTGCTGGAAGTGTTCGATTTCTTTGATTCCTTGCTTCTTTCCAGAAAGCTTCCGCTTCATCAGAGCCCAATATCTCTCGATTGGTCGTAGCTCTGGGCAATTTGGCGGGTTTGAGGTTTTTGGTACAATGTTCACTTGATTTGCTTGGTACCACTCCATCACAGTTTTAGCATAGTGGCATGATGCCAAATCGGGCCAGAACAAAGGTTTTTCTTTGTGACTTTTGATGAAGGGTAGCAATCGCTTCTGTAGACACTCTTTCTGATCGATCTCCTTGTTGGTTGTGCCTGTAGTTACGAAAGATTTACTCTTTTTGCCACACGTGCAAATTGCTTGCCACACAAGGTATTTTTTTGGAAATTTCGAAGCCTTCTTCGTTCTGAAATGCGCAGCTGTAGCGTTTCTGGCCATAGCAGAGTAAAAAGCCAGCCCTGGAAGTTGCTTGAAATCCTCCAGGACATAAGTTTCATCGTCCATAACAACGCATGAAAACTTCGTCAAATATTCGCAGTACAAACGTCGAGCCCGTGATTTTGCTGCCAAGTTCTGTTTGTCGTTGCGATTTGGAACTGTTTTTACTTTATACAACTTAAGTCCCAAACGTTGTTTTGATTTTTGGACAAAACCAGGTGACATCCCTATTTTACGAGCCACCGTTCGAATGGAGAGATTTGGGTTTTTCGTTAATATCCTTTTCACCTTTCGGTCCATGACAGGATCGTCCAATGTTTTTGTCACTTCTCGGTTTCTTCTCCACCGTCAAACGTTCCGAAAATGATTTGAGCACATCGTGAACAGTGGATTTAGGCAAATCCAATGTTTTTGCAAGGTCCCGTATTGACAAGTCAGGATTTGCCGTACGCCCGCACAAAATTCGTTCGCGCACTTGTTTTTCTTTCGTCGCCATCTTGAATACTAAACATGAAATGTAAACATCAATCATAGTCTTTTTCATCAAAGACTCTCAGCTATACCACAGTGAAATTTTTCATTCCTACGTGCAATATTTCAAAAGTTACAATGATTTGAAGGTGTCCGGATTAATGTGGATACAGACCTTAGGTAGAATCACCAGATGGCAGGGTAATCGTGTGAAGACTCGTTAAACCAGCCATTGCCCATAACATAGCATAAATATTGCGTTGACGTTTGCACGCCTCGTGAATGGAGCTAATGTGAGGAATAATTTGTTGAATGCATTAGATGTCACCATGAAACGAAACCAGATACTAATCTGTTTCTTCACGCACTAAACTCCACGAAAATATTCCTCCTAGTACCTATGAAATTTAATGATTGCTGCCATAGTCCAAGGGTGCCAAATTTCGTTCGTAGATAAAAAAAATTCTCAGATGCTCTAGTTTAGATCTAGTTTAATTTTTGCAAAGCATGATAACACATTTAACAGTGAGAAAAGTTGGAAAACGGTTATATTTCATGTAATTAATGTTCCCGGTATTATCAATGCCTTCTCTTCAATTCTCTTAGTTCTAGCTATAAATTACTGTCCACTCCTAGTGCCTCTCATGTTGATTGGAAATTATCTACTTCTGACAAATTTCATCATTAGATATCGTTACTTCGCGCATTAGGAGAATACAACAAAACAACAATCAAAGTGAAGATTTAAAGGTCAAAAGTTACATCTTTTTAAGTTCTAAAAACCATCTGAAGACAACTTTGTTGGCAAATTTTAAATAAAAAAATAAGTGCAAAAAACTTGTATTTTTATGTAGGTACACCCTAAGTTATGTGAGGAAACCTTAGATGGGTTTTAGAACTTAAAAAGATGTAACTTTTGACCTTTAAATCTTCACTTTGATTGTTGTTTTGTTGTATTCTCCTAATGCGCGAAGTAACGATATCTAATGATGAAATTTTTCAGAAGTAGATAATTTCCAATCAACATGAGAGGCACTAGGAGTGGACAGTAATTTATAGCTAGAACTAAGAGAATTGAAGAGAAGGCATTGATAATACCGGGAACATTAATTACATGAAATATAACCGTTTTCCAGCTTTTCTCACTGTTAAATGTGTTATCATGTAACGAGTTATTTGGGATTTTCTCATAAAATTACTCCCTTTTCAAATGTGTTTTACTCAATTTAAAAAAATAACCTATCTCCAGTTTTCAAATGTAATAAGCAATCATATAAATCCTTCCAAATGCAGGTGAGAAATATTTTTTCAGTCTGCCCCAATCAGAGAGATCAACATTTGAAAAAGTCATATTTTTTTTACAAAAACCATAATAACGTTTGTTTGACATACGATAGCGACTATTTTAGTACATCAAAAAGTTGTATCTTTTATTGTTTTTTTTTTTTTTTTTTTTTTGTCTGGATTATCGAGATTTTCAGCCTCGGGCTAGTTCATCTCCCGTCGTAGTCACTCAAATACCTCTTTTGGGTAACTAGAAAATAAGAAGAATGATTAGTAATTTCCATTTAATTCCAACTACCTTTATTGCTTATCTTGACAGATACGCGTATTTCGTCTACAATGTGCAGACTTCTTCAGTGTCGTGTACTAATACTCGACTGAAAGAAAACCTTCGCCACCTGCCGTATTTATCCTATTTTCTAAATACAAACACTTGTACCTACAGCTAACATTTCTTGTACCTAACCTATCCTGAGTCCAAAACAAATATTATGCTTGATATCTACCTCTGTATTTAGAAAATAGGATAAATACGGCAGGTGGCGAAGGTTTTCTTTCAGTCGAGTATTAGTACACGACACTGAAGAAGTCTGCACATTGTAGACGAAATACGCGTATCTGTCAAGATAAGCAATAAAGGTAGTTGGAATTAAATGGAAATTACTAATCATTCTTCTTATTTTCTAGTTACAGGTATTCCACTAAACAGCTCACACTCTCCATAACTCTTTTGGGTATTTTCGTAACTTGTCCGGGGGTGAGATTCGAACTCGATCTTTTATTGTTCTAGAATCAATGGGAACTCAGCTTTGCTGAATAATTTGAAATAAAAAAGGTTAAAGCACAATAACTGATTTTTATAGGGACACCCTAAGCTACGTTGGAAAAATTGCTCTAATTCGCTCATTTCAAAAGCTACAGAAAAATTTGTTCAACCAAAGTTGCTTAAAAATTTTTTATCTACAACTTTTCTGAAAAATATCGCCTTTATTTCTGCAAATAAAAAAGATAGATTTGCGATTTCTCTGAAAACAAGCATCACCCTAGTTTTCATTCATATTATTAGTAACAACTTTGTAGAAGACAACTTTGCTCTAAAACTTCAAACTTAGGCGGAAAACGTATCTTTCCAGCTAAATTCGCATTCTGGACCACTGTGCATTGGTTTGTAACTTCACACACTAATCCACTGCAGTTTTTATTGTTTGTGTTTTCCAAAGGTTCTAAGTGATAGATTAGATCAGTAAATATGGCAAACATATGGGACTCCGTCTCATTTTACCATAATGCAGCTTTGGATTTTTTTTGCTAATGTTATTACCAGCGGTCAACTAGGAGTCTGCTCGAACTCGTCCAACTGTCGAACTGCACGATTTTGTCACCGTCAGTCTTAAACTCGTGCCAAACAGCATCCACGAACGAGAACATCCACACGCGATTGAGAACAGCATATTCTAACCAGGTTTTTCTATTTTCCATATTCATAGGTTCAAGAAACGGAAGGTGCCACCCTTGCCGCCTCGCATGCCATCGGCTTCTGCGAGGTTTCCGTCGCCGATAATTCCCCCGCCCTGTACAAAGCCTTTGAACGGTTACTTATCGAATCCCGTGCCCGACCCGTCAAGCCTCGAAAGTTCTCCGTCAGTAAAATGTTTGGTAAGTGCTTCTGTTCAGCGTCCTAATCTAATCAAATAATTAATTATTGTGTCCTCTTGAACCCGACAGGTACCCTCATCGGTAACAACGGCACCCGGCAGCCTTCGACGGCGGTTAGCCAAGGCACCGTCGTGCCGTGCCACAAGGGAGAACTTCACAAGTCCCGAGTGATGAAACGACGACAGGCATTCACCGCGACGGCATCGCTATGACCGACATCGACTACGGCCGAGGACAGCAACTAAAGAGCAGTGGCGTGTGGCGACTACTTCTTCTACTACTGTCGGTCACCTACTCGAGTGGTTCTCTAATGAAAGCAGCGAAGAGAAGGTAGTATAAGCACAGTAGCAGAAACGAGCATCGGCAACAGAGTCGTATAGCATACACTTCATTGACTGACTGAAAATTTCGTTGGTCTGCAGCGTCGGAATGTGGCTAAACGCAAGCGACGACACCATGCCGCCGTCAGCGGCCCGGGTCAGCGTCGGTGGAATGAACAAAATGTGATTTTAATTTTAGCATTCTCTCAAATCTGCTGAAGAGCACACTTACCAAATACTATACTGTTGGTTAGGATCGTCTTACTCATCATCTCCTCTCACTCTGTCGTTACGTATCCTAGATAGAATCATAAGCCATCACATGTACCCGTGTGGTCCCACTTGTTCTAGCATAGATCCAAACACCCTTTATCGTTTTAGATGAGGAGGTGTTTATTTAGTTCTAGTAATTAATCGTAAGCCACAGGTTAGAGCTTTAAGTTCCGGACAACAAATGAATGAAATCGTTGAAATTTCGACAATGCCACTTGGGAGCGAAAAAGGTAGCTAATTGAATAACTTTGAAAATTCAACATCAGAGACACACCCTCGATATGTTTTTTTTTTTTTCTTTCTGCGATGTGGGAAAATGAGTGAAACAGCTCGCATCCTAATTAACGTTTCCCAGTGGGCAGTATGACGGGAAAATTTTTCCATGGCATTTTAGTTCGACGTAGCAAGAAATGATTGGTCCTAGCTGCAACACACCCCTGGCACCGGCCTCCAAGCGATGTTTGTCTTTCGATTAATTGATTGTTATTTCGCTTTTGTGAGACTGTCGATGTCAGGCTCGGTACAGCACAACCACAAACAGAATATCGTATTTCCATTACCCCACCACTCACCCGATGACGAATACCGACTGTGTGGCGGCAATATCGGGGATACATTAGGCGCGTGGCCAGGAGTAAACTTGCAAATACCTAATTGAGATTTATTGTGTCGTAGTCACCTTCGGAAAGCCGCCTCTGATGACGAGCGATAACAGCAAGCATAAACCATAATTACTACTCCGACCCCACTAGCATTTGTAGGAAAATACCCTTCGCTTTCCCTGACAAGCAAAAGTAGGAAACCCCCGACTTGATACGCAATTAAACAATATTTTAATTACACACACGCCGGAGCAGTCGATATGTACACATTTTAGTATGCCTCGGGAAATATGTCATCATCATACAGACAATAATGCCTGGGCGGTTTCCACGAAATTGATTGCTTTGTGCAATTACTCTACTCAAACCAGGCAGTAGCCAAATAACCCACGATTTTTTTTTCTCCCGAAAACTCGCTGTAGCTAGTAACTGCCAAAGAAAATAAGCAATCCCTAAAAGTTGTGAGTGGGTAGAAAGCGGAGCTTTCGAGAGAAGACTCCGAAGCCAAAGCTGAACGGTAAACAAAAGTTATTTACCTCAAGATCAGCTACCGTTGAACCGTCTGCCTCAACGCATTTTCGTCGCCAACGGGGATGGGGAGTTTTAAATTCTACTGAAAGTTGAAAAGTTTTGGTGCGACGCAGGGACGCCACGGACGAGCATTCCAGTTTGAACATTTGTTTGGTTCTGTAAATTTTGCCATAGACAATGAGTTCCCGCCCGCCTCCGGAGGGAATCACTACTTATTGTATAGGTCTTTTCATGCTAAACTCCCGAGACTAGGTAGCAAAATCCAGAAAACAATTTCCTAGTGCTGAAAAATATATATGAAACTTGGGAACTTATAGCGAAATGAATTGAAATGTATTGACAAGTTGGGAAAGAAAGAACTCATTCCACCCTTCGACAACTGGAGAAAGAAAATTGAAAGTTTAGAAAATAACTGGAACTCTAAAGACCGAAAATTTTAAACGTGAAAAGTTGGACTCTGCGTAGAATTGTGTGACGATGATACGATTCCGATAATACGTTGATTAAATTTCAAAATTTCTCGGAGCAGCGTTTGTCAGCAGGCAGAACTTTCTTGGAAACGTTTACCAAATATGGTAAAGTTCAAACTAGTATTAATAGAGTAATGTGGAACAAAAATCAATGCCCTCATTCCCCTGTTGTAATTAATGTGAAAAGTCACAAACATGCTAGCAAACATCACTGCGCAAATTGACAAAATTGCTAACGAATTTAGGTTTCACAGCGCCCATAATTACATACTTGTACTAGGAATTGAAACAAAATAGACGAAGAACTAAAAATGTCCAATCTCAATATCCCGTAGTGCGCTGTACCAACATGGAACAAAACAAAAATCAATTTTCGGCAGACTGATTATCTAGTTTTCATTTGCAATGGAGAACATGTCGATTGCACACTTTTCACCCAAATCAAGATGCTATTCCCATTGAATTTCTATGACGCAAATATGAGTTTCTCAGCATGTTTGTCAATAATGTCAAATAAGCAGTATGAAAGTACGGCTTCATACAAAGGACCCCCACGTAGTGAACCAATGTAAACTAAATGAAGTGTAAACGTAGCCCGTTCCAGATGCAATGTCAATCTCAAGAATACCGTACAACATTGTTATTCTAGAGAAATCTGCAGTAGCTATTAATAATGCAAGTCCTGTCTACGTCACTTTTCCCATTCAGGTGCAAAAACCGAACATCTCATTTTCAAATTCCCGACGTCACTATGTGTCAAATCCGAAGACGACAACAACTTAGGTTTCCATCGCCTACTTGCCAGACAAAAACATTGCCATATTCTTCTGTACGCATCTGCCATGGACGCTAAAAATATCGTTCGGAAAAATGCATACCTAGAGAAAATATTATTGAACAAAATATTCACTTTTGCTCTGGGCCGAGATGACGAGCGCCGGGATTAAATCATACTCTGCGGCGATCAACTGACGCATTTCAGCCCCCTATCGCCATCGGTGCTTTCGATGGTGGAGGGCTCTCAAGCGGCCCCTATCGTCGTTTCCCAAAGAGTTGGTTCATTCAATCGATGAGTCCCTCGTCAAAACACTTTCAGCAGAAGTGGGAGCCGTACGCCAGCTGTCATCTGCAGGAAAATTGATCACACGCCTCATCCGCGAACAGCAAATATCTAAAGTGGATTCACCTCAGGGGGTGCTGATTTTCTTCCCAAAACACACCTTGTGGAATGCACTTTGGAATAACCGAAGCGGTGTCGAGCCAGTAGTGAGTACCGCCCTAAAAACTATTTTAATGCGGACTTATTTTCATTTCGAAGATCCGGTCCAAAACTGAGGGAAAACGAACGCGCATGCATACGTTAGTAGGTACGTCAATAAGAAAGCCGGTCCCCCGTACTCTCAAATGACATAGTAGGATTAAATTTATGTGATTCACAATCATTTTCCCAGTTGGCACTAGGTTCCGCACTGACGGATCCGACGCCAATTACTGTCTGTTTACTAAGCAAGTCGCCGAATATCTACGACTGCAGCGTTTACTAACGAATCACAATTTAATTGTTTTTTTCCTAAAGGGATTATCTGAAGACATTTTACGGTGAAAACTGCTAACGAGCTTTTACATCACTAACGTCGATTTGCTTCCTCCTGTTTTTGTCATGGTCGGAGTAGTAGGCGGCAAAGCTTTCCTGGAATGTATTGGTTGGTGTTAGCAAACATTGACTTGAAACTTATCAGGGTAATGAATTCCATGTATTTGAAAAAAAATACGTTTTCTTTGGGGAAATCGCTCATTTTTTTTCATGACAATTTCAAGCTCATTGCATATTTCAATTAGCTTATTTCCGGCTCTCAACTTAGTGTTCTAGATGCATTTACACAGGTAGTTTAGTTGAGAGCTTTCTATTTGCATATGTAGACCAAACCGGGAATCGAACATAGCAACCTCCAGTACAGTCTTGCTTGGTAGCAACGTTTTTGCCAACTAAGTTAAGGAGGGACTCCTTGAAGTGTGGAAAGCGTTCAAGCGTTACTGAACGGGAGAAAGCGTAGCGAACACATCGGAAAATTTTGTTTTTAAATCAAAATGGCTGTGATAAAAAATAAATATCATTTTGTTTTTGAAGTACATTTGGCTGTCTAGTGCAATGAAATTGAAATCTCTTTACTTATCGAACGAAGTAGCAATCGTAACGCATAGAAGAAACGGATCGGTCTATGAAAAACATGTAGATTTTATTTGTTTAAGTACCACAAAACCTTTTGTCGTCATTTGTCATTTTAGAAAGAAGGTTAATGTCATCTCTGTCCTAAATTTTCTTTTGTCGTTATTCTGAATCGAATCGATTGAGCCTAAAATATATAAAACAATAGTAAAGGAAGAAATAGATGTATACTTAATTGCTGTCATTATACGTTAGATATACAATGTATTATTATTCGTAAAAAAAATATGAATAGATAAAGTTTGTTTACAGAAAACAAGAATCAGAAAGATGAATAAAATTTAAAAATCAAAACGATTTGCGTAAAAACTGCTACTTCTCTTATAATATCACAGATTCCAAAGATACATGTCTTTAAATAAAAACCCTTTCATTATGGAATAATAGTCTAAAATGAAAAAACTTGGATCTTTTGACGTAGAACTACGTCCTTGTTTTTTCAATACAGGGGTAAACATTGCGAGTACGAGAATTTGGAGCGTCACGAAATATGCTGAGGTTTTAAACCTTAATAACTAATTCATTTCATGACCGATTTTCAAAATCTTTGCACCAATCTATCTGGAATATTTCTACGCATCAATTTAAAAAAATTGAAAATAACGTTAATACAAAGTGATGTCTTATAATGTCGATTTTTCCGAGTAAATTTACCAAATACACAGTACTTTCCTAGCACAGACTTCATATTTAAGTAAGGGACGTCTCCTAGGCAGTCATGAATGTTATGTAAGGGGTACTACGAGTTGGCGGGAAAAAGTCGCCCGTGACAACGAAACAAGAATTATCCCACGTCACCTGCAGATGGCCACTCGCAACGACGAGGAACTGAACCAAGAATACCAAGAAGAAATCCCAAGTTCAATCTCGAACCATGTTTCTCCCCGGCCAACTAAATCCGTCTTTTTCAGGATGACCAAATCAGTTTGCCAACTAAAGAGTTTGTTTGGTTTAACCTTGTGCTGTTTGAAATTTCCATAAACGCGCCCCGGCTGAACATGGCATTGCTTTAAACGCCGCGTCCCGGAGTAAATGGCAAAGTGCGTTGAACAAACTGAAGTTTGTCCGCTTTGGTGCAATTTGTATCACATTGCCTTCGTTGGTACCGTCTTCTTTTATGCAAAAGCATCCGACGCCATTATGTAACAGCTCTTAACAGAACATTTTGAATAAACCAACCAATCCCCGTCAAGGATGATATGTAAATTAGAATATACAATTAACGAATCACACCACAAATCAAATGTAAATGTTTAAAAAAGAACAAAGATGTAGAGGCTTATCAATTAAAATGTATAAATCAAATGTTTATACATCAAAAATTGAACAATGAAAAATAAAGACACATTTACTCAGAACATTTTGATTCAGTCTTACGGCAGTCATGGAGTTGCATAGAGGCTGTAGGAACACAGTTGGCGGCAGCAAGCATCCTGGAGGGTGCACTGGCGAGCAGTCGTTGCCCAGAGAGGCGTTGATGCAGTTGGCTGTTGGTGCCGATGCTTCCGTCAACCTCGCTGCGAGAAACATGGCCTACGAGTTGGTGGGAAAAAGCCGCCCGTTACAACGAGACAAGAATTATCCCACGTCACCTGCAGATGGCCACGAGGAACTGAACCAAGATTACTAAGAAGAAAGCCAAGTTCAATCGCGAACCATGTTTCTTCCCCGTCAACTAAATCTGTCCTTTTCAGGACGACCAAATCAGTTTGCCAACTAAAGAGTTTGTTTGCTTGAATTTTTTTAATTGTTTGAAATTTGCATTACCGCACCCCGGCTGAACATGACTTTTCAGGGCCACCAAATGCAATCTAATGAGTTTACAATCGAATATTGTTACATATTTACTTCCTAATGCTGGTCTAACGTTCCATTAGCACTTTTACGACCTAGACGTCTATCGGCAATAATAGACTTTGAATTCCCAAACAGACCACAACCATCTACAACGCAATAAGGATATTGATCTCCAGGTGGTCGATCATATCAACAGGATGTACTCTTATGGTGCATTCTCGCTCCACCATCTCGGAAGGCAAACAGTTCCAGTAGCAAAGTTCGGAAGAAGAAAACGTATAGCACCACATCTTCCGGGTGCTGAAGCATTCTAACCCGATACTGTCGTTTCCTCCAAAGCAATAAGCATTATGAACAGCTTCGTCAATGACATTTCCGAGCATAGCTTCCCGACTGACTTAAATCAATTGGCGGATGGCCCTGACGTCTCTGGAAAGTGTATGGGAATTAGATTGCTGCGTAGTCCTACGTCACCTTTGCGCACACACAACCCCATTGGGCTGTACCTTGTATTTTTTTTGTCTAGAGTCCTAAAATATAAGCATTTATTGCAATGTAAAATGGCTGATGTTCATCGTCTTTGCAATCATACTATTTTTAGTGATTTAAGTGATCATTCCCTAATCTTAACAGAATTTAAACTGAATGTTGGATCTAATGAAATGGTTTTATTGAAAAATATAATCAACCATGAGAAACTTGAAACTGAGTTCAGAAGGTACCTGGAAGGCATTGGACCAGTTCGCAATGAAAATGAATGTTTGAAAAATATAATTTTGAAATAAAACACTATTATCAAAGAATGTTCTAAAACTGTTACTAAAACAGCTCGAATCGACAAATACACACTGCCCTTGGACCTGTGAACACTTTAACCTGTGAACACTGATGGAAATTAAGAGCAATTATTTGAAAAGGCATCGCATAGATCCAGATAACATACAATTAGCGAACTATTCAAACATGTTTCAAACAAATTAGATGCAGCTAAAAAACAAGCCAAAAAAAGTTATTTTGACAACCTTCTAAACAAAAAGCCACATTCCAAACTGTGGAAGAATATTAATGCAATACTAGGTAAATCTACTAATAAATCTAAATTCTCATTGACCATTGATGGCATTGCTACTACTGACACTAAATCTATTTGTGAAGCGTTCAATGAGCATTTTTCAACAGTTGATTTAAAATTGGCTGCCAAAATAAATGTCACAGGGGATAATCCAGTACGCAATATAAATCCTATTGCTGACTCAATTTTTCTACAACCAGCATCTGTAAATGAAGTGAAATGATCTGAAACTTAACAAAGGCCAGGTCCCGATAATATTCCTACTAAAATAATTAAAAATAATGCTGATTTTCTTTCACGAATTCTATCTGAGTCTTTTAATTTGATGATTCAAATAGGTTCGTATCCGGATTGTCCAAAACTGCTAAAGTGGTTCCTATTTTTAAGTCAGGAGATCGAAGCCAAACTGATAACTATAGACCCATATCAACCATGTCAGTTTTCAACAAAATACTCGAGAAGCTTCTAATCAAACGCCTGATAACTTTTTTAGATAGTCATAACACACTATATAGTTTGCAATCTGGTTTTCGTAATGGAAGTAGTACAACTGTAGCTATAGCTGAGCTTGTGGATCAAATATTAGAAGAAACAGATTTAAAAAAAAAAAAGTAGTGGGTGCCTTCCCAAGTAACATTGCCAAAACCATCCTGCTTTATTAAGTTTTACTAAGATTTTATCAAAGCTACTAGAAATCAATTTGGTTTTATTATGACACCAAGAGGTGCCAATAGGTTTTATATTTTAGTCTGGTTTATGAGAACCTACACAAACGATGTTTGAAACGATCTTAAAACCTCATTTTCTCAAATTCTTTTAACTCCTATCAAAAGTTTTATTTCTACTTTATAAACTCATAAAATGCTGTTTTGAAATGACGTTTTAGGAGTCATTCTTATTATCTTATTATGGTCAGTTGAAAAAGCATTTTAAAACCATTTAGCCATTTTGCCAGTAAATGCATTAAACGGCAAATTGGCATTGAGGAAAGCCACCAAATAACCAAATAGTTTTAAAGTAGTCATTGAGAAGATAACTTGGCTTTCTGGCAGAGTTATGATTTTTTTTTTCAATCGCCATATTTAAATATAAAAAATTATTGAAATGTGGAAAAATTAATGCACCAAATTTTATATATAATGCAAATGAACTGTAGATCGGAGACCAATTTCTGCCTTTTTTAAGATAACCTTATTGAATTCCATCAATTTTCAAGAAACTCATGATTAATGTATCGAATATATTTGATTTAATTTTGTGTTTGTTGTTGTAAACTCGCATAATTTCCGAGGCGCATTATTTTTCGCTCTTATCGTGCCAATATTCACCACACAATTAAATGCGTAAATGATTTGGAGCATCATGCGCTGTAAAAAAACTCAATTTGATTTGGATATTTTGCAATCAAACAAAATTTACTGAATCAGAAGAGCAGAGAATCGAACAAAGCAGAACAACAAAAACCAACCACGTTATCACAGCTAAGTTTGACAGCTGTGGCCATTTGGCCGTATGGTCGTTTCAAGGCAGTCAATAGGTTTTATGAAGGTTCTCAAGTGGTCATAGCATCTATCACTAGAACATTTTCAAAATCTTTATGGTCTTATAAAGGTTTTATTAAATTGTTTTCACAACCGTCTATAGAGTGGGACACTTAGTACAAATTTTGGCTTTAAAGAAGCATAGAGGAGGTGTTGGTAAACAAAACAGTTTTGAATGTAGTTTTATCAACAAAGCCGAGAGGAATGCTATACGGCTGGAATAAAACTTAAATTGTTACCTGGGTTGATCTGAAAAAAGGCATTTGACACTCTTAACCATGATATTTTACTCAGATAATTAGAACAATATGGTATCAAGGGCATTGCTAATAGCATTATCCGTTGCTATTTGAGCAATAAAGAGAGACAAATCAATTTGTCTCATGCGACGGAGAAACAAGCTCGAAAAAACAAATTAATACTCGAGTTCCACAGGGAAGTAACACTGGCCCTTTACTTTTTCTTATCTATATCAATGATATAAGTAATATAAGGCTTGCAGGAACACCAAGGTTATTTGCTGACGATACGGTTTTATTTTACCCGCATGTAATTATCTCAAATATAAAAGGGGATTTACGATTGCTTCAAGAATATTTCTCAGTTAATCTCCTCTCTAGTTACTACTTTGCACATATCCATTCTCATTTAAACTATTTAATTATTTCATGGGATAGAGCTAGTTAGTCAAAATTAAGAAAACTCCAAATCTTGCAGAATCGATGCCTTAAGATTATTTATAAATTACCATTCTTATATCCTACAGCTCAATTGTACACCGATTTCACTTACAAAATTTTACCAATTCTTGGGTTATGTGAAGAGCAAACTTTGTTAGTGTTTCATAATATCCTACATAATCCGCAACGGTTACAAAACCTAGCTATGGATGCGTCACCTTGGATTCACAATACCAGGCAAAACAATCATCTTTCGAGATCCCGCGCGCATTAGGTTTTTGGTCAAAAACGGATTTCAATTATAGGTCCCAAAAAATATAATATCCTACCAAGAGATCTTCAACAAATAACAAATACTCCCTTTTTCAAAACAAAGATTAAACACGTCTTGCTGGAGCGAATTGTTCAATTGTTAATTTGATATATTTATATTTTTATTGATTTTTGACTCTTATTCTCATTAGGTTTTCTTTTTTGTTCTCAACCTTCATTAAATGTAATGAATATTTTTCCGTTGAATTTCTTCTATATGTATACATATTTTGTAATTGTTGAATTTTATTGAGTTGCGCTTCTTTCAAAGGGTTTCAAACCCACTAGAAGCACTGTTTTTGTTTTGTTGTTTAGTCCGTTTGTTCACTCAAATTTTAAATATTGTCAACCATTATTAAATTTTTGTTGTTGTTTTTTTGTAGTTTATGGTTGATTTTAGAGTGTCCACTACCAGGGAGCTCAGTAAAGAGTTCTTTGGTGTGGGGGTCACTCTAAAAAAAAACCCTTTTTATTTTAACCATATGAAATCCTCGAAAGACATGTTCTCGTGGACATTCTACATAGTTTTGCAGAGTTGAAAATTTAAAACGCCTTACTATGTATAATAAAAACGAACAAATTGACCCTTGAACAAGGTGTTTCGATCAAAATTTTGTGTTAAATAATTCAACTCTTTAATAAAACAAAAAGAATCTATTTGAATATCAATTCGAATAAAATACTGAAACATATTTTAAATAGACTTCCTGTTGACCAAATACGAGGAACGCCCTAACATTCAATTTACATTTGAATCTTACTTCCCCTCTTTGTTTACAAAATCAGATACGTATGTTTGAAAAAGTACTCGAGAAATATTTAGTACATTGTGGTGTGGTCATTTGATTGGTTACCTATTGTAAGAATATTTTTCTGAAAGTAATATTAATTATGGTTGGCAATACAATAGAATATGTTAACTTTAAATTTTATTTTTCTACAAGGTTAAGATACAGGGATAAAGGGATAAACTGTATAACAATTACCTGTTTTGTTCCACGTTAATGCGAGCTCTTACCACCTCTCAAGTGTTTGAAACCCCTTTGCGGGTTTGAGACTCCTCCAAGAACTCCGGGTAGTTCTCATGGTGTTAGCTTATTCCCACGATGTATGTGCCATATGGTATTGCTCGCGGAAATGGAAAAGGGAAGAGAAGAGGAGAAAGGAGAGAAGGCATGAGTCATTGGTAACATGGAATGAGCATGTGAGATATTCGTGGTGATATTCTCACAACGACCGTTCAGAATGGTTCGACGGATGCATATGAGAGATCATCCGCGTTGAGTTTCCACGCGTTTACTCAATTCCATAACGATTATTTATAAAAGACGAGAGACATTTTACTTCGAGCTATATTTGGGAATATCAGGGCAATGATCCCCCATCGCATCCTCAAGTGTCATTACAAGCTGTCCATTAGGTTTAGGTACGTTTGAAAGTTGATGTGGCAGCCTGTTTACACATGAAATCTGCCTCGACCATGTCAGCAGAACGCGCCCATACCCCTTTCTGAACCGAAGGACAAGGATTGCAAAACATCAAGTGACCAGCCAAAAATCCGTCTTTTAACCAATTGTCTTTTAATTTTCGGAGTAACGTTTGCGTTAAAAAAATGTTCAAAAATTGCAAATTTTTCATGGGTTTACCTTCACCCACACTGACGAAACTACCTATGCAGCATCAATCACAGTAACCCATGAGTCAGCAGACAAAATTTGACAGCTCTATCAGTCGAACTCTAACCGTGATGGCAAAAACAGTGAAGCAACTCCGTTCAGAAGTGTGCGCGTTAGAAGAACGGCACTCCGCCGCGTCGAAAACGGACATCGTGCGGCACTTTGTGGACGCCGGATACGCTCGTTCTGGCATTTACAACATCTTGGCACTTTTAGGCAACAATCAGAGCATCTAAAGAAAGCCCGGTTCGGACGACCCCTGAGCGACAAGACGCTCCAAAGGATGCTGAAGAGGAAGACCGAGGGAAAAGTGGCTACATCGCTGCGTGCGCTTGGCCGGGAGGTCGGTTCAACCGGCCAGTGAAAAAGTACCTGGCGAACATGAACATACATGTCAGAAAGCGGAAGTCGCGTCCACTGGTTTCGGAGCTGCAGGCAATGACGCAGCGGCAGCGGCTGAATAAGATGGTCAACTCGATTTTCCCGGCGAATCGCGACGTGACGGTGGTGATGGACGGCGAGGCCTATCTCACCCTGGATGGCAACGACTTATCAAAAACAATTATCTGTCTTAGCTTTTTTTTATCATTATCCCAAAAAAGTCCATTTTTTAATGCAAACGTTATCAAATAAATCTTCTTTGCTGAATTTTCCTATGTTCACTTTATTCAACTTGTTTGCTGATTGTGTAAACAACATACATACTTCTAGCACGAATTTAGTTCGATTCCATCCATAACATGCCAACAACAAGCCGTTATTCGTATGCAGATTGAAAGGCTTTGCATAACACTTGGGAAGACAGACGCAAACGATAATTCAATCATTGTTATGTGCGCTATATGGCAGTACTCCTAGATAACAAGTACCACCTATGCAAAGCGTGATAAAGGTCGTACTCAGGCAACCGTGACTAATGGCTATTGGCATGTTTTTGTTGTTATATAACGTGTACCACCTGTATCCTATGCTGCCTCATCCCAGTTGGTCCACTTTGTCTAGAAACATCACACAGCATCCTGCCGTTAACGTCAGTGAACAGTTTTGACGGATGTAGATACAGCCTTGGGGGATTGCAAACAATTCAGCTTGAAATTGAATTGAAGTATCGTGTTAAATGCGGTCCAGCACTGATTCCCTCCCTCCTCTTGTCACAATATGAATATTTTCAATATGTTACGCTTAAATTGCAAATAAGGATAATGTAAAGTTCATATACAATCACTGTGTGAGAACTTCGGGTTATAAAGGATTTAACAAATATGTCTGGTAATCTCGCTGTCTGCAATCTAAAAACCACGAACAAAGGATTCATTCTTGCTTCAAGTCTGTGTATAACACTTCATCGAAGGCTTGCGCTCATTAAGGGTTTTGCTTGATCGGTCGAACACTATAGATAACCGCTTCTTTTTTCTATAGTGTCGTACACTTTACACCTGGTTGCATACGTGTCAGTTAAGTTTTGCTCCACACATTTCTCATTTTCTTCATTTGCATTTCCTTGTCTCTCTCCATTTTTCTTCTTCCAATTCACTTCACTTCCGCTTCTCTTCTTCCAATTTTGTGCTCCCGTTTGTCTTCTTGCTGCTTCTTCTTTTCCGCTTCCGTTCCTCTTCCGCTTCTTCTTTTCCGTTTCTCTCTTTCGATAATCTCCTACCGTTTCTGTTTTTCTGCATAATTTTTTTAGTTTTTCTTCTACCGTTTATCTTCTAACGCTTCTTTTCTTTCATTTCTCTTCATTCGCTTCTCTCTTTCCACTACTTTTCTTCCGCATTTCTTCTTCCACTTCTCTTCCTCCGCTTCTGTTCTTCCGATTCTCGGTTTCCGTTTCTTTTCTTCCGCTGATCTGCTTCCGTTTTATTTCTACCGCTTCTCTTCTTCCGCGTCTCTTCTTTCACTTATCTTCTTCCTTTTCTCTTTTTTCGGCTCTCTTCTTCCTCTTCTTTTCTCCCGCTTTTACTCTTCTTATTCCGTTTTTTTTTTCTTCCACCAATCTGCTTCCATATCTCTTCTACCTTTTCTCTTTTTCCGCTTCTCTTCTTTCACTTCTCTTATATTGTTTCTCTTTTTCCGGTTCTCTTCCTCTGTCTCTCATCTTCCGTTTCTCTTCTCTGGTTCTCTTCTTCCACTTCTTTTCTACCACTTCTCTTCTTCCGCTTCTTCCGCTTCTCTTCTTCCGCTTTTCTTTATCCGTTTTTCTTCTTCCGCTTCTCTTTTTTCACTTCTCCTTCTATTGTTTCTCTTCTTCCGGTTCTCTTCTTCTGACTCTCTTCTTTCGTTTTTCTTCTTCCGTTTCTCTTCTTCCGATTCTCTTCTTCCACTTCTTTTCTTCTGTTCCTGTTCTTCCAATTCTCATTTTCCGTTTCTGTTCTTCCGGTAATCTGCATCCGTTCTCTTCATCCGCATCTCTTCTTTCACTTATCTTCTTTCTTTTCTCATTTTTCGCTTCTCTACTTTCACTGTTGTTCTTCTGATTCTCATTTTCCGTTTCTTTTCTTCCACTAATCTGCTTCTGTTTCTCTTCTACCGCTTATCTCCTTCCGCTTCTTTTCTTCCACTTATATTCTTCCGCTTCTCTTATTCATCTTCTGTTCTTCCGTTTCTTTTCTTCCATCAATCTGCTTTCATATCTCTTCTACCATTTCTCTTCTTCTATTCGGTGAATAGTCATGTACCAGCCTTAGGAGGACAATTAGTTCGAATAGCTTGGGTACAGCACTTAGTGCAGCAATCCCACGATAGTTGGTGACGGACCGTTTGCATCCCTTTTTGTGTATTGGGAAAATAACCGTCTCTTTCCAGCATTCAGGAAGCACGCCGGAAGTTAATGACAAATTGAAAATTGTAGCCAGGAGCGCAGCAAGTGTATTTAGGTAACGCTTCAGGACAATTGAAGGAATACTATCAGAACATCCAGTTGAAATTTCATCTGCTTCCCGGCTGAAATCACCATATCACTATGGAAAGTGACTGCCGACCCAAATACAGACAAGTGGGGATTATTGCTAGAAGCAGCTTCGAGGCCCTCGGCATCAAGAATTTCGTCACAAAAAACACTGCTGAAATGCGTACGGAACAAGTTGGCGATATCCACAACAGAGTCAGCTTCAAGAGTGTCATCAGTCATAGTGGAAAATAAACCGGTTTCCTTCCGTTGTTCATTCACGAACCGTCAGAAGCTCTTCGGACTCGTTTTGAGACGACTCTGCAATTGAGATTGATGAGCATTGTACAAGCTGTTATTGAGGTATTTATTATAACTCATTCCGAATGTTTGAAGTCGGAATTAGACCAAGCGAGTTTGGGAGGCTTACGGTTGAGTGTCTTAGGTACGAATTGATCAACGGCGTACAGCAAAATACCACACATAGTCGAAGCTGCAGAATTCGCATTCCCGTTTTCAAGGGTCGTGTTCCAATCCACGCCGGCGAGAAAGTTGTTTATTCCCTCTAAATCAGCATGGGTGAAGTCAAAATAAATGTTTTCGATGTTGTCATGGAAGCTAAACTCCAATGTCAATAGCTGACTTCTGAAAAAGTTTGTCACAACAGATTCTTGAAGAATTCAACCGTAAAATGAATGTTCGTCAAACCCGGTCGCAGGCGAGAGCTCAGCAGGCAAATGCAAACCCTACTCCGTGCAACGACGACAAGGATCAGGTGTCGAATTGTTCGTCGGAAGATTAGGAATTCCCTTCTATGGTTGATAGTACCAGAGGTGAGTGGACGAGATGAGTAGCAGAGCACGTCGGACTATGGGAACGAACCAGCTCCCATGCTGGAAGAAGTTAAGCAGGTTATCCAACAGCTCAAGAATAACAAGGCGGCTGGCAAGGATGGTATAGGAGCTGAACTCATCACGATGAGCCCGGAAAAGCTATTCATTGGCTGATGGTCCGAATCTGCAAAACTGAACAGTAGGAGTAGAAACAAGGGGTTAAATGACCCATCTAGTTCAAGGGCCATAAGTTGGAATGTGAGAATTATCGAGCGATCACAATCCTAAATGCCGCCTACAAAAGGCTATCCAAGATCACTTTCCTATCACCATCACCAACAGCAAATGAGTTCGTCGGAAGTTTGTCAGGCCGGTTTAATGTACGGCAAATCCTTCAAAAATGTAATGAATACCGACGCATTGCTAGTTTGCCGTTTTTAAAGTGGCGTACGACATTATCGACCGTACAGAGCTATGGAGAATTATGGACGAGAACGGCTTTCCCGGGAAGCTCACAAGACTAATACAAGTTACGCTGGACGGTGTTGTTGAACATTGCGCTGGAAGGTGTCATGTGAAGAACTGGGCTCAACGCCGAGGTTCAAATATCACATGCTCCAGCCAATTTGTATGTTTCGCAGCTGATATGAATGTTGCCGGTACAAACTTTGGAACGATGGCAGAACGGTACATCCACCTGAAATGCGGAGCAATAATAAACGTTAATTGGAGCTATTGGCTGGGACTCCGAAGCGGTATCAGCCGATGGCGCTCAAGAACTCAGGAATGAAGATTACCGGAGATTATGTGAAGCCGATCTTGTTACAGGAGGAGTTAGCGCCGCATGTCCCAAGCAACACACAAGTTTTATAACGGTTGAAAATACTTTTATTTGACTAGATTTGGTTAGATAGAAGCATACTCAACATAAAATCTTGAAGATGTGTTACTCGGGGTGCAACTAGCTTTCGTTGTCAACGGAAAAGGTGATAAATTCCATGAACCAAGGTAATCAACAACCGACCCAACCCTAAGTGCAAGAAGTGCAACAGGTTTGGTCGTATTGCAAAGTTTTGCAAAAAAAAAAACAGAGATGAGAAGAAAGCCGACGCGTCCTGCGTGCTATTGTCTACGATCGGCGTTTCCGATAACGAATAGTACCTGGACTCTGGGGCCACGAAGCATTTAACGAAGGACTTCGAGCTGCAGGAAGACGTGAAACGTTCCAGCGGTACGGAACTAGCTGCAAACAAAGGATCAACGGGGATTGAAGATTCTGGAACGGCCAAATTGTATCCTGGATGTTGTCAAGACGGAGAACCGATTGTCGTTCACGATGTTCAGTAGATTCCGGATCTTTCAACGAATCTGCTATCTGTTGTTCAAATCGTGAGGAAAGGCTAAACCGTTCTGTTCAAGAAGGATGGCTGCGAAATCCGTAATCAATCTGTTCCGGCTGGTAAGGCTATGCTTAGTTCGACTGAAGCTACAATGGAAACTTGGTTTCGACGACTAGGGCACTTGAGAATGCAGAACGTGAAGCGACTTGCTGATGAAGTTGTAACTGGAATTCAAATTAACACTAGAAGCGCTGGAGATTGCCGTATTAACCCGATGGAGAAGCAAACGAAGCTACCATTTGGCAAGCAAGGATCAAGAGCGACAGGACCGATGGAGGAAGCAGATATTGTATCACGTTTATTGTTCAAATTGTCCAAATGATCGTGTTCTTCTTGAAGTCGAAGTCTTAAGATGAAGTCATGGAAAGTTTCAAGCAATTTCATGCATTATTTATTTATTTATTTATTTATTTATATATTTAACATATTAAATTAAACTAACAATTGATGTCTCAATGAATAAAGCTAACCGATTAGCGGTGCGGAAACGATTTTTAAGTCTTTGGCGAAATACGTCAATTGAAATATTGAAGTCCAAGAACGTATAGGCTCATGCAAATCGTAGTTTCTGCTCCGTGGTTCCAAGAGCAGAAAATCACGTTGTCGAAGTGGTCGCTCGGCTGCGTACAAATTCAGCTGTGTCAGCAAAGCCGGTCGGTCGATGTCTCCTGATAGTAGTTTCGCTGCGAACGTTGCTTGTGCAATTGATCGTCTCACCTCCAGTGATTCGATCAGTAGAATACGGCACCGCTCCTCGTATGGTGGCAGGTTTCATGGATCACGCCAACCAGAAAATCGAAGAGCATATCTCACAATTTTTTCTAACTGCTTCAATTCGGGCAATCCAAATGGCATGGAAAGGACTCCAGACGACCGCATTTGTTTCTAATATTGACCGTACAGTTGAGCAATAGAGGGACTTGAAGCACAGTGCGTAACAGAATTCGTCAGCAATTTTGAACATAAAGCCCAGTTGACGATTGGCTCTGGCAACAATATCGTTATACTGCATACGGAAGGTGAGTGGCGAGATCCTTAAGGTACCGTACTCGAGTATGGCAACGTCCCGATAACACATAGTCAAATGTGATCGGCTGGTGTTTGCGGTGATACGAAATAACGTTGCATTTTAGGCTTAGCAAGTTTCTTGTGCCTCAATCTGCAAAAATACCCACCTTGTCCTGCAGATCCAAACAGTCTGAGAAGCATTTTATTATTTTGTAAATTTTCGCGTCGTCAGCGAAAAAGAAGCGGCATCCCAAAGATAACAGCGGGCATATGGTCTCACTTACCGGCCCTTCCTTTTTTTTTTGAGCAATGACAGCTGTCTAGCCCAGAAAAAAGAAGGTTACTACCTGGCGGGACTCCCGACTTGTTCGAGAATGATTCCGATTCAGAAGAGCCGATCTTGACCCGCACTGAACGGTCCATTAAGTAGGATCTGAACCAAACCGCACTCCTAACGTTTGCATTAATAAAATGGACCAAAAATTGCCGATGTTTCATGGTTTTACCTTCACCCGCACTGACGAAACTACCCATGCAGCATAGTAACCCATGAGTCAGCAGACAAAATTTGACAGCTCTATCAGTCGAACTCTAACCGTGATGGCAAAAACAGTGAAACAACTCCGTTCAGAAGTGTGCGCGTTCAAAAACCGGCACCCCACCGCGTCGAAAACGGACATCGTGCGGCACTTTGTGGACGCCGGATACGCCCGTTTCAGCATCTACAACATCTTGGCACTATTAGACAACAATCAGAGCATCGAAAGAAAGCCCGGTTCCGGACGGCCGACGACCCTGAGCGACAAGAAGCTCCAAAGGATGCTGAAGAGGACGACCGAGGCAAAAGTGGATACATTGCTGCGTGCGCTTGGCCACGCTGAAGATCGATATAGTACCCAAGTCGGCGAACCCACTCAACGTCCCCCAGCTGCGTCCCATCGATAATTTCTGGGCCAACCTGAAGCGTAAGATCTACTTGAACAATTTTATCGCGAAAACTGAGGAGGAATTGATAAAAAAAAAAAAAAAGAAGAAGAAGCAGGGAGAATTTTTTAAGAAGAAAAAAAATACCAGGAAAATATAAAAGAAAAAATATGTTATTTTTTAAACCCCCGAAGAAAGCCTTTTTTATGCAAACTTAGGTGAGACGCCGAGTTTCTCCAGTTTAGCCAGAAGGATTTCGAGATCCACTGAGTCGAATGCAGCTTTCGAGTCCATATATGCAGCATCAACTTGCCATCCTGAATGCATGCTTCGCAGGCACGTAGAGGTAAATTGTACCAAGTTCGTGGATACGGATCGTTTCGGGTAAAAGCCGTGTTGCTCTGTATCGATATACTGTTTACAACATGCAAACAGGGAATCGTTCACAATTATCTCGAATAGCTTGGAGCATGCGCACAAGGAGGTAATTCCACGGTAATTGGCAACATCCCGTTTGTCTCCTTTCTTGTGAATTGGAAACAAGTAAGAGAATTTCCATCGTTTAGGGAACTGCCTTTGCTGAGCCGAAAAATTGAACAGAATTGCTAGCGGAAAGCTAAGAATATCTGCACAATACTTCAGAACGGGTGATGGAATGCCGTCAGGACCGGTGGCGTACGATAGTTTTAATTTACGCGTTGCGGCTTGCAGCATGTGCAGTGTGAAATAAGCAAGATCGAAGTTGAACACATCCCGTGGCACCGCAGGAGTCGCTTCGTTCACTTGCGTCGCCGAAGCGGAGAAGTTGTGAAAAACTTGTTCAAAGTGCCGTGCAAACAGGTTACACTTTTCGCGTTCATTGCTGACCGTATAGTTGGCTAGAAACATTGAACTGGGTAATCCGGATTCCTTCCGTTTGGTATTCACAAACGACCAAAAAACGTTTGGGGTTGCAGAGAAGATTTGCTTCCGTGCGTTTCAGACAACGATTGTAGATAAAATGGCTATGTTGACGATAGCGGCGGCTAGCTTGGTTAAACAGTCGTTTGTAGTACAATGTCCTAGAGTTACTGTACCTTCGGAGGGCAGCGAATCGAATTCGCTTGCACGAGCGTAGACGGGAGTTGGACCAAGAAGGGTTTGGCGGAGGTCGTCGTACTGGAACAGCACGGAAAATTGCATCCTCGACTGCGGCGCTGAACTGTTCCACTGCAACATTGACGTCAGTGATCGATTCAATGAAATTCCAGTCAATGTCGGAAAGCACGTGGCCTAATAAAGCGTAATCAGCCCGGCGAAAGTCCAGAGAAAGATGCGCAGATGCCGGTACATATACAATCGGTGTAGGTAAGTCCACCGATACAACAAGGGCAGGATGATCGACATCATGATCAATCAGGGCCTCGATTGGCAAAGAAACGGTAGAACCGGATAGCGCAAAATCGTTCACTAGGACAAGATCCAGCAAGCGATCATTCCTATTCAAATGAGTGTTGATTTGAAAAAGCTCGTGCAAGTCGAATCCATTCAGGAGGGCACAGCAGGTTGCGGGCATATCTGATTGTAGAGTTCATAAAAGTCATAAACCATAAAAGTATCCCCGGGAGAGACTGATGTTTTGCGAGCGAGAGAGTGATAGAAGGAAAGAGAGTGAGCGTCGACATATGTGGGTCTGGTAGGTAGTAGGCATCGATAGCGGTGGCAGAAGTTAGTGAACTATTGTCGGATTCGGAACTGAATAAAACTTCGTGAAAAAGTTCGAGTTTCGCTGGTGTGATCCGAATTCTATCGCTGTGATATTCTTGTGTGATTTCACACCCACACACGTACACAACAATAAAATGATGCGAGCCCTGTGGTGGAACACCGTATAACATAAACGCACACTAATAAAAGATGCGAGTCCGGCGACGGCCGAAGCGCACACAAACAAATGGAAAAAGATGCGAGTCTGGCTAGTGGCCGTAGTGCACAAAAAAAAATAGTCCAGCTGGCTGCTGCAGCGCAAAAAACCAAATGAAAGGCTGAACCGCATACAAACATATAAAATGCGAGTCAGACTAATGTACGATTGGAAGGGTTTGTTTATGTGTGCGTCTGTTAATGAGGAATGAAAATTGAGGCTTGTAGCTATGACACACATGCACAGGAAACGGATTACAAACGATGGCAAGATGGTATGGAAATGATTTTTTTTTTTTTTTTGATTGAGTAATCGAAATGAAAAAAGTTAACAGATCGTAACAAAGATAGCCCTTTTGTTGAAGAAAAATTTAAGATCGATTATCAGTAGTGAGCAAATTCATATCTTGTTAGAAATGGTAGATTAATGCAAGAATGTTAACAATTATTTCAGATGGACCTTGATAAGCATTACCCGTTCAACGATGCCGCTAACGCTTCGGATCTTCGTCGAGAATGGGAAGAGTGGCTGAGATCGTTCGAGCTTCTTCTGGAACTGAAGCAAATCAACGATCAACACGAAAGATTGGTTCTCATGCTTGCTCACGGCGGTCGAGGCGTTCAGCGAATTTACTACAACCTAAGACCAGTTTCCGGCGAAATCCATCCGGGACCTACGAAAGTGCCATTAGCTCCACAAGAGACCCCCGAATTCTATAATGCGGTCAAACGATTGAACAACTTTTTCGTCGGTAAACGGAATGAAAAGGTCGAACTCGAAGTCTTTCGGTCACTAAAGCAAACCCCCGATGAGTCGTTCAACCACTTCATCCTTAAGCTTCGCACGCAAGCCGCCCGATGTGATTTTCGGGATCGCGAGGAGCAAGAGCTTTTACAGCAAGGAATGTAAGGGTGCTCGGGATGATAGAGTCAAGGACAAAGGCCTCGAGAACGTCATGGGTCTTGATGAGTTGATGAACTACGCCATCAATTGGGAAGCCTTGATGAAGCAAAAGCAAAAAACACATCCATTCAAGATTGAACCTGAAGCCACCAATATTTCGGTAGTGAAGCAGGAGTGGGAGCGAATTTCTCAATGTAGACAAGGATCATCCGGCATGTCGAAGGATAGGCGTGAGATGGCTTGGTATAACGGTAACCGCCCCAGAATTGAATGTGGACGTTGTGTTCCTGGAAACATGGCAGTAATTCACAAAGCTGTTCTGCTCAAAGTTCTCGATGCAACAACTGCGGAATAAAAGGGCATTTTGCCAGAAAGTTTGCCAGAGTACGGAAAACGCAGCTCAAAGCCCACAATACTTGGAAATGTGCCAGGCTGCGAAGCCAACGCCTTACGAGAAGGAAATCTATGCGATGAGGAACCATCACGGCGTCGCCAGATGTTGGAAGAACCGATGAAGGTAGAATAACCACACATGTTTCTTTTTTTTCATTGCCTTGCAATGATTGTCTCATATGTTATTATCTTATTTTCTTTGAATTCACATACATGCTTTTAGTATCGCAGCTGATATTAATGAATAATAATAAATAAGGGTGGAATTAAAATCGAAGGGGAAGCATGACATTAGGTTGTGTATAAACATGAAGTACCCCAATGAGGCTATACAGCGTGAGCACTATCCGCTCCCAATGATCGACACCTTCCTTAATAAACTCCGAGGATCAACTGTCTTTTCGAAGCTTGACATCACGTCCGCTTTCCACCATATTGAGCTGCTCCCCGAATCTCGTGGAATTACTACTTTCATGACAAGCCTTAATGTTTGGCATTAATTGTGCGCCGGAGATTTTCCAGCGAGTGATGTCGGAGATGTTAGCAGGCATTGAAGGAGTCATAATTTATATCGATGATGTGGTGGTAGCTGGACGAACAAAGGAAGAGCATGACGGTCGACTACGAGAAGTGCTAAGTGAGCTGAAAGAGAATAATGCGATGTTAAATGAAGCCAAATGCATGATTGGAGTATCCGAGCTTGAGATCTTGGGATTTAAAGTAAGTGTAGCAGGAATCAGCCCGTCGGATGAAAAGGTCTCTGCTATTCGAAATTTCCGGAAACTGGATACTAAGGAAGAAGTCCGTAGTTTTCTCGGACTTATAAACTTCGTCGGCCAATTCATTTCGGATTTATCAACTCGAACTGAGGCTTTACGCAAATTCATCAGAGGTGATGTTGACGTCTCTGGTGACGATCAACAGCGGGCTTTTGATGATTTAAGAAATGAGTTATCAAACACGGTTCGCAGATTAGGCTTTTTCGATACGAATGATGAGACAGAATTGTTCGTAGATGTGTCGCCGGTCGGTCTAGGCTAGGGGCAGTTCTTACTCAGCGAAACAGTGAAGGGGTATCGAGAATTACAATTTTTGCATCAAACGGGCTCATTAAAGCGGAGAGGGTGTACCCGCAAACGCAGCGTGAAGCTTTAGCCGTTGTCTGAGCAGTTGAAAAATTCTATCCTTATTTGTTTGGTACCCGTTTTACGATATTCACTGACCACAAAACATTAGAATACATCTTTGGAGGGAAGCATCTACAAGGAAAGCGTGCTTGTTCAAGGACCGAAGGATGGGCGTTGCATCTCCAGCCGAATGACTATTGTGTGAAGTATATCCCAGGATCAACTAACATATCAGACATTCTTTCGAGACTATGCGAGCAGTCAGAAATACCATTCGACGAAAGTAGCGAGCATTATCTGTGTGCCCTAGGAGAGGCCCCATCAGCCATCGGTTTGCAAGAAATTAGAAGCGAGACTTGCCAGGATGCGATCCTGAGTGCAGTAATAAAGGCTATTCAAAGCTAGGACTGGTCATCGGATCTTGTTAGGTACCAAGCATTTTCCAAGGAACTGATCGACGAAATTGTAGTTAGGGACGATAGGATCGTTCTTCCTTCAAAACTACGGAGAAGGGCAATGAAAATAGCTCATCGTGGCCACCCAGGTGTGGTCACCATGCGACGAATTCTTAGGGAAAAGGTGTGGCAGTACATGGACCGAGATGTCGAGTACTATATCCAAGAATGCGCAGGATGTGCTGTAGTCAGCTCACAAGGTCTTCCGGAACCCATGCTGCGAAAAGAAATGCCTGAGCGAGCTTGACAAGAAATTGCAATTGATTTCTTCACGGCAATGTGCGACGTTCCTTGTAACCGTTGATTACTACAGCCGCTTCCTCAAGGTTATTGAGATGAAGGGCACCAACGCTGCTAAAACTATTGAAGCTCTTGAAAACATCTTTCGAGAACAAACTTACCCTGAGACAACTCGAAGCAATAATGGACCTCCTTTTTCCAGCGAAGAGTTCTCTGATTATTGCGCTCTTTGTTTGCTTTGGATGGACATATACTGGTCAATAATTTACCTGGACTAGCTGAGTTGTCAATCTGGTGATCCATCGATTGCATCGAACAACGAGTGGTGATTAGTCCTGAAGCATAGCATACGAGGTCATTGGGTTGAAATCCAGTGGCATCAGAGTGTGTATTGCTGCAATCCGAAGGTACATTAGGCAGGCAAAGAGATGAACAATTTAGATACTTGCCTGCGATGAGAGTCTGGAAGACCCCTTCCCTATCCGCGAAAACAGGGCCGGGATGACTCTGTTGGCAGGAATCGATAAAGTTGTTAAAGTTGGGAGGCACGACTGTTTCGGGTAGGTTGGGGCCTTCCTTAGGGCTTTCGCAGGTGCATCCCAGCCACAATTGATTGATAGTTAGTTCATTGCTGTCATAGTTTTTGTTGCTGGTGGCGATAATCGATGTGTACGATGGGAGGTTCTCCCAGCAACTGGTGCAATTCGTGGTTCATTCGCCTCCTCCACGTTCCGTCTTCCATCTGCACTCCACCGTAGATCGTACGCAGCACCTTCCGTTCAAAGACTCCAAGGGCGCGTTGGTCCTCTACTAGCAATGTCCATGTTTCGTGGCCGTAGAGAACTACCGGTCTAATTAATGTCTTGTTGATGGTCAACTTTGTGGTTCGGCGAACTTTGTTCGATCTTAGCGTCCTTCGGAGTCCAAAGTAGGCACGATTGCCAGCCATAATGCGCCTTTGTATTTCATACCTCATCCATACCTCTGGCTACCAGCTTTACAACTTCGAGGTCAGTATCACTCCCCAGATTCGCTTTCACCATAGAGCAGTTCGTCACATCGGGTCTGATACGTGACAAATAGAGCCAACATTTATTGTCTGGTTGACGGTGACAGGGACAGATACTACATCTTCATTAAGCTGCTTCGAACCGGTTTGGCATGCAGAAGAATGCAACGCAGAATCGAGAACACGGGGCCGTTTTGCGGTGCGCATTGGTTCGCTATAATCAACGGCCATCGGTTGAATTTTTGTGATGACATCGTCGAGATAGGCTTTGCTGCGATTTTCTTTATCTCTGTAAGCTGTTAAAATCATCTGAAGTCGTCGATTGAAAATGTTGTACAGTGAAAATGGTAAGGAGCACACCAACGGATTGTTTCAGCAGACGCAGGCAGGCATCAAACAACAAACGACTATACACCCGAGCAAAATGGATTAGCTGAACGTGGGAACAGGACCATTGTGGACAATGGCCCTGTATGTTATTCGACGCCAACTTGTCAAAAACATTTTGGGCCGAGGCTGTTGCTGCTGCAGTCTCTTTAGTGAATCGATCACCAACCCGTGGGCATGACTCAACACCGGTCAAGGGATGGAGTGGCAGGAAACCAGACCTTTCGCATTGTGTAAGTTCCAAAAATCAAACGCAGAAAGTGGGATCCGTGGTTCACGTGAATGTATGCTGATTGGATTCGAGGAAGATACCAAGGACTATCGCTTGTCTGATCCCCGAATCGATGAGGCTGTTCGTGAAGATACTCCAAGAGCGCAATCGGAGAAGAAGCAATCTGCTATCCCGATAGAATTCACTGATGTTCCTGTCAATCTAATGGAAGCCGGCCAACCTGTTGCTCCAGAAGAATTAATCGGAGGCTCTGAAACGGAAGATGAATTCGAAGATAGTAATGAAGGCAATACTTCGACTAACACGTTGATAGATGTGACCGTGCTCACTCCGCGAAAATCTTGAGAACCAGTTTGGTCACAGACGTTGAGGCGCAGCGGACGGCAGCAAAACCAACCCAGCAAGTATAAAGATTTTACTGTCCAGTGCAAAGGTCTTCCGGCGTAGAGTACTTTACAGGTTCAAAGCGATACCTCCACCATTTTTGATGGCTTCGAAGACGATGATGTGCGACTGGATTTCGGTGGTGTGGCACTCACTGATAAGCACTGATCCCAAGATCCTATAACGAGGCGATGTCATCACCCAATGCGGAACACTAGAAAGCAGCTATGGCAGATAAGGCAGACGTTCGATCCACATCAATGAAACGTGGACCTTGCAAAATCTACCAAAGGATCGGAAAGCTGTTGGCGGTAAATGGGTTTACACAAAAAAACGGGATGCGGCTGGCCAAATATTGCGTTATAAGGCTCGACTGGGGACCCGCTGTTTCAGCCAGCAATACGGAACGGACTATGACGAGGTGTTTTCACCTGTGGTTCGACAAACCACCTTTCGGACATAGATAGCTGTGGCGGCGAAGGAACGCAATATGGTATTAAGACCGCCTTCCTTAATGGCGATCTTGAGGAGGAGATGTATATGAAACAACCATGCGGGGTCATCTCGTAAGGAAGCCAAGTGAGGGCATGCAGGTTACGGAAAAGTTTTTACGACCTTAGACAGGTGGCTAGCTTCTGAAACCACAAGCTGCAACGGGGGAAGCCCAAATGACACAAGGTCGTTTGGCATAAGATCGTTTGGCATAAGGTCGTTTAGCATAAAGCCATTTGGCATAACAATAACTTGAGCTAAGTGGTCATTTGGCATAATGCCGTTTGGCATAATAACCATTTGGCATAACACTCTTGAAATAACATAGAATCCAACTGGTCATTTGGCATAATATGGCATTCATAGATTTCCGGGTTAAAATTGAAATTTGAAAATCATATGTTTTCTTCTCTGATGTTGAACAGTGAATTTTTGGATTGACTTAATGTATGTATTGTTTAATTATGTTGGTATAATTCATTCAAACCGACTGAAACGCAAATGTCACAACTAGGCCAATATGGAAAGTAGTGCAACCTTCTTTATTAATCAAAAAATTACTTTAAGTTTTTTACATTCTATGATATAATTACTATACTAAATAATTAATTTTTCTCTAAAATTAAAATTGATGTGCCAAAACCATAATGCCAAATGAAATTGGTTAATTTCTTAGAAATTGATCTAATTTTCTAGTATTTATGCCAAACTGTCATAATGCCAAATGTTCCTGATGAAACGTTAATTTTGCAGATTTTCATTCCAAATAATCTTTCTCAGACTGTGCGGTGACAATACCACATGGCCATTATGCCAAAAGACCTTTATACCAGTTGAATTTTGAATGTCTAAGTAATGCCGAATTATGATTATGCCCACTGATCCTGAAGCAGCTTTAATTTTCCGATGCCAAATGACCGGAATATTTTTAATTTTTTCTTTGTTTTATGCCAAATGGTCATTATGCCAAACGGCATTTATGCCAAATGACCATTGGTTATCCAACACCGTATGCCAAATGACTTTATGCTAAACGAATTTATGCCAAACGACCATATACCAAACGAACTAATGGCATACGGGGTAGCCCTCTCCTTGTGTTACATTTTTGTGTACGTGGATGACCTAATTGTGACAAGCGAAAATGTTCCGGTGAATGTTGCGGGATCACTACGGCAGAAGTTCGAGATCAGTGAAATGGAAAAAAAATCATCTGTACCTTGGCATGGAAATCGTGCAAGATGAAGACGGAGACTATTTCCTGAGTCAGCGAAGATACATCAGTGACATTATTGTTTGTAGTGGATTGGATAAAGCGAAGGAAATGAGAGCGAACCGTTACCGGACATCAGAGAGTACCAAAAGCTTATTGGGAAGCTGCTGTACGTAACCGTTAATACGAGACCCGGTGTTTCGACTGCTGTTTCAATATTGAGCAGAAACACTTGCCGACCAACTCAAGAAAATTGGACAGATACCTGAAAAGAACCACCAACTATCTGTTGCTATTAAGCAGAATTGCTGAATCGGTAGGAATCGTAAGTTACTCGGATGCTGATTGGGCTGAAAGCAGAATGGATCGAAAATCGAAATAGCGGCTAAATCTTTAAGATAAATGAAGGAACAGTTAGCTGGGCCTGGAGAAAGCGAAGTTTATTGCTCAGGCAGAAACTGTTCAAAAAGCACTATGGCTGAAGCAGTTGCTACGGGAACTGATGGGAAATTCGGAAGGACTGGTTAATTATGACAAAAGCTGCTTGAAGTATTCAAGACAATTACTAATTTTTCTAACAGTCGTAAGGACGTGGCCAGGTGTGCAGAGAGAAGCGCCTTTACGACATGAAACATTTTTGGCAAAACTTTAGTGAAGGTGGATTGGCTTATCTCGGTGACTCCTCCCACGATATGTGCAAGTTTTCTATGCTGTGCTATCATATTTTACAAATCGAAAGCTAACGCATGAGGTATCGCTTGTAAAGACAGCGACAAAGAGACTGATCTGCTGAAGATGAACAAACGGCAACTACCAAAAACTGCTACCCGCCGAATAACAATCAACTGCTCTTGACGAAGAAATGATACTTCGGAGTGAACAAAGCTTATAATTCTCATTTCCATATTAGCCCAGAATGAGAGTGTCAAAGTAGCTGGAAAATATACGTACTTGATGACCAAATGATAATAATATTGCAATCCATAACACATGTCTTTATTACAAACTCTTAAGTAAACTAGAGAAATCTGCGTCACAAAATACTACCTTAAAAATAAACTCGGTTATATAACCTACAATTGCAGCTAAACAACGCACTTGTTGGTTCTAAAACCAATCGAAACTAAGCTCACGTCATGGACTAAGATCAAACCTCCTTTCTACTTAAAAATCAAATTACAATATCATGGCAAATTAATCCCTTCTGAGCTTTGAAAGCTGGCCATTCATATAAGAAGATAAGATTCAAGTCTCGTACTCTCTATTCCATATAGGATGTCACTTATTGTAAGTAAAACAACTAATAAAGCCTCATGATAAATTTGTCTAGTCATACAGCAGCACTTTAACGATGCTGTCCAAAACACTCAAATCCGCCAAAATCGCCATATGATCAGCTCTAGGAAACTCGCGCAAATAGATTGGCTGCTTCTGCTGTGCACTCCAGTGCCGGCATGCCTCTAATGAACGCTTATTTACCGTCCCATCACCATCGCCATATACCAGAGTTGGCTTGCCCGTCAGGTCGAAAGATTTCTCATAGTTGAGGCTAGAATTCCAATAACATACAATCCAAATCCGAAATAAAACTTCTGGCTGATTTTATTTGCCTTACCTTTCAACTGTGTCGATACCAGAACCATACAGGCAATGCAATTCCACACCAGGAGCAGAAAAATTAAGCGTATACGAGATGGTGTCCTGTCTCATTTCCCAACCGTCCGTATAATCGATATCGCTGAAAACAAAACATTGACATTGTTAAAATGTTACAAACAGATATGTATCAATCATACTTGAAGAAATCTTCCAGCTGTTCCATGGTATAGACCCGGGAAAGAGAACGAACCATCACTTCATTCGGTTTCCAGAGCAGCGGATTTGGCAGCAACCATGCCAATGACGGGTTGGTAATCTGCTCCGAGCGCATCACCTTTCCACTGAGTGCAAAAGCACCCAGATCATCCCCGATGGCGAAGCATTTCAAAGCCTTCACGCTTCCACCCCATGCACCGGCCAGGGAAATGACCCGTCTGATGTACTGGTCCTTCCACTGCTGACTTTGCATTTGCAGAAACAACAACGTCATCGGTGCACCCATGCTGTGCACGATAAACGTGATTGGAATGTTATCGTTCAGCGTGTAGGTTTCTTCGACGAGGTTTTTCAGTTTGATGAACCACTCTTTGTTCTCATCTGCAAAATATTGATAAATGATTGATGGCTCTACAGTAGACACCGTTGGACTGGACATTACTTGGGGCTTTCCTAAAGTCGTACGGTGCTCCCCGTATCGAAAGATCCCGTTTGTAGCCATTCTGTACGAGTGCATTGCCAATGTTCACGAAGTACGCCCCCACAGTGGCATGGGATGGATCGATCCACTCGACGGTTTCCGAAGAACCAAAACCAGGTACGCGAGTTTCGACGCCGGGGGAATTCTGCGTCTTCCTTGTTGTGCGATTGTACACCAACCGAACGTTATCAATCCAACAGTCAATCACGAATGGCACCAGCAGTTCCTTGTTCAACCACAGGTTGAAATAGGTGTCGGTTGATTTTTCACAGAAGAAATGTATAGAATCTTTCTTGTTAATTATTGCATCGATCTGACTGCCTCCATCGCCGGGAACTAAGGTTAAAAATAAATGTTATAATAAAAATAAATGAAACAAAATTATTAAAATGCGAATAGATTCACTAAATATATTATTTTGAGCAATTTATTATTTCAATCCTTATGATAAATAATTACTCCCAAATTTGACAAAGCAATCTACGCATAAAATTAAATGGAATGCAAGTTTGTGCGAATAACAATGTGCTACAAAAACCATTCTTGTCAGATTAACAATATGGCACGCAAATGGTTGCCTCTGTGTTTTTTTCCATTATGGAAAATTTCAGTGTAGTTATTTTGTTTGATATTGATAGACTATTTCAATAGCTGAATTACTACCAGGAAGTTCTTTGTAAAATTCGTGTTCAGTCTACTTGCCTTCAACATACGCAGAAAAAAAGAGGTCAATCGCAGTCGTGCGAAACTCGGCTGATCTGCTTTGCTTTATCAGCTTGTTTAAAAATAAGAACGCTCCGTCGACAACGTCATTGCCCTTCAATTGCTAACGACACTCTTGCTACCCATATATTAGAAAGAGTCGGTCGTCACCAGCAAAGTAATAAAGCTGTAGATTTGTGCACAATGACGCTTATTTATGAGTGCTGTACATATGTTGCAAAACATAGTATACACTGAATGTCACAAACAACTGGATTAGTCACGGCATTAATCCTATGAACGACGAACCGTGCAAAACATTGAATAACTGCGTCTATACTTTCTTTCATTCAACGCAATTATCAAATTAAAATGTGTATGTTACCCGTTAGATTTAAGCAAGGGGAAATTTTGGGCTTGTTGCCAAAATCGCACGGATGCTGTAAGTATATGGTTTTAAATTTTTATATTAATTGTACCTATTGTATTGTATTTATTGGTTACCATAACCAGATAGTAGATTTTTTATTGGGTTAAGGAAACACATTCTTCGAAACAATACCAAGGACAATACATATTTTATTATGTATTATCGACATCATGGCTTCCGTGACCTGGTGAAGGGTTTGCAATGCTATTGTTTCGTGAACCAATAAAACAATAAAACCACAATCGTGGTAGCTTACCAAATATTACCGGCGATAATCTCTTCTCGAATCTTTCTTCGTATCTGCGGCGAAGTTTCTTGTGCAAATCCTTGATAAATTTAACTCCATCGCCAAACATAGTTCCATAGGCAGCGGAAGCCACCATCAGCAGCAGAAAAGTCGAAATTAATCTCATTTTTAGTAGCACTACTTGCGACACTGACCCAACCAATCCGATCGATCGAAATTTGACGGGTAATTTACATACGCGGACCTGCGATGTTTATTCCCATCCACACTGAGCGAACATTAAACGCCGACTGTCCTGCGAATTGTAGAAAACACCGCATTATTTACGGGGCAGAGTTGACTTGCGAGAATATTGTACACTGGACCAACCGGTAGATCACCCATACAAAGAAAATAATATTGATTGATAACAGCCGAAACGAAAGGTCATTCATAAAAATATGAACGACCGATTCGCGCACTGCTGATATGAAGAAAAATAAAAACTCAATACTTTCGCTGCTGTTTTCTGTTTGTTTACTTAACCGATTGTCGTTTATTTGCTTTGTTGTGTTGTAAAATAGCGAATTCGTTTTTTAATCCAGCTCCCAACTGGATAAGGTATCGAAATTAGATCTGCCTATGCTTTGACAAACGGCAGTTTATTTGTATGTGTTTAAAACTTACATCAGTTAAAGTTCCACACTGACTTAAAGTTTCACACTGGGTTGGAACCAGTCCCAACCCCTATAATAAACGAATTCAACGGCGAGATGGACCGTGAGCGGTCTTAGCCGTCCAAACGGACACCACAAAGAAAAAAAAACGAATTCAATGTACGACGGCTAAGTCCATACTGAATCCATCTCACCACGAGTGCCGTTGATTTTGCACTATTTACTGTTTCCTCCTTCAAGTTGCTTCAAGTGCAGCGGTACGCTTTTGACGTTTAACCATCGGTTTCCACTCGAAACAAACGTAATTTTCGTCCACTGCCAAAACCAGTTATAAACACGTGGAATTCACGTAAGAGCTACGTGATTTCCGCGTAAATCCACATTCTACGTGAAAATCACATAAATGTTGCGTGATTGTTTACGTACAATTCACTGGCACGTAATATGTTCACCTGATTTTACTGAAGAAGATTTGGTTACACTCAGCCAAATAATCTTAAGAATTTAATAAGGTTCTACATATGAACGATGCTTTAAATTTCATAAGGTAGACTTATGAATGAATTTTGTTTTACACGACGTTGTTTTTGTTCGCCTTTAAGCTTTCCTATTTACAAGTGTTGATATATACTAGTGGTCAAGTCACTGCCTATAACCTCAACGTGCAAGGTTCGAACCCAGGTTGCTCCATATTTTTATTTTTTCAACATCATTATATTTCATAAGGTAAATTAATGAAATATAACGGTTTCTTGTAGCAAATAATCATAATGTAGCTTATGAATATCGAAAGTTTATTCACTGAGTGTACGTGTTCAGGTGCCCAAGTAACCACAAGCATTATATTATTGCACTTATTCAACCCAAAATCAACATCATTAATGCGGGACCGCATTTATTCGACATCATTAATGCGGGATCGCATTAATTCAACAGTTGTCAAGTAATGAAGCGTTAGATTAGTTTTAAGAATGTAGTGATGCATTACCAATGCAATAATGCTACTTTAGCAATGTCTTATGGCATTACAAAAGATATAGCATTAGTTCGATCTTAGTGGGGCCCTTTTCAGCATTATTCCAACTTCAATGATGCACTAGACGTAATGCATATTCCCTATATATGCATGCTATTATAGCCTCGTGGTTACTTGGGTGGTTGAGGAGGTCCCCAAGTAACCACGAGGCTGTAATAGCATGCATATATAGGGCATATGTATTACGTCTAGTGCATCATTGAAGTTGGATTAAAGCTGAAAAGGGCCCCACTAAGATCGAACTAATGCTATATCTTTTGTAATGCCATAAGACATTGCTAAAGTAGCGTTATTGCATTGGTAATGCATCACTACATTCTTAAGCTAATCTAATTGATGCGATCCCGCATTACCGATGTTGATTTTTGGGTTGAATAAGTGCAATATTATAATGCTTGTGGTTACTTGGGTCGGTATCGAGTTCGAAAGAAATTTATTTTTCTATCCCAAACCCATGTTAAATTCCGTTTACTGAAACGGAAAAGTAAAGAATCGAAAAGAAATTTCTGCAGCAGTATCCACCTGAAAAGAACGAAAAATAAAATTGGAATGTGTAAGGTTTCCACGCAAACTAATGGGAGCTGTCAATTTTACTTTCGGGAAAAACATTCCGCTCGATTATTCCGTAAGTGAAGGTGACATTTCGTTCCATACAGATCAATTGTCAAAATTGCGCTTGGTAATTGGTAAACAAAATTCCGTAACCTCTCTACTTTTTAAAGGCCAGTATCGACCTAAAAAGTAGAGAGGTTACGGAATTTTGTTCAATATTACCAAGCGGAATTTTGACAATTAATCTGCATGGAATGAAATGTCACCTTCACTTACGGAATAATCGAGCGGAATATTTTTCCGAAAGTACAGGATGCGGCAGAAAATAATGCGAAAATTTGTTCTATTTCTTTCAAATCCCATTTTAAACTAATTCAAGCAATAATATCAACATTTTCGAGTGCAGTTATCTTTATAAAGTCCTTTGAAGCAAATTTATTCAATGTGTCCTCCATTTTTATTAATAACATCCTCGAGCCGACGCCGGAAGCCAGAGCATGCCTTTCGGACGTAGTCCTCCGACATTGACTGCCATGTGCGTGTTATGACAGACTTCAGGGTTTTCACACTAGGGTGTGATGTTTTGCAGGCTCGTGCTTCAACATATGCCCAAATCGAATAATCCAACGGATTAAGATCTGGACTGCTAGGGGGCCACAAATCCTTCGGCCAAAACTTCATGTTATCGTTCAACCATTGTTGGGTTCGACTGGACGTGTGACACGGCGCTCCATCCTGCTGTAGGACAACGTTTTGGTCCTCGGAGAAGTTGGCCTTCACCCAGGGAAGCACTTGGTCCTTTAAAATACCGATATACACTTCGGTATTGATTTTAACTCCAGCATCAATGAAAACAGGCGGCATTTTCAAACCGTTGGACGCCACCAAGCCAAACATCACGACACCAGCCGGATGTTTGGTTTGAAATTTGAATTTCACTTTTTCCGGAACGTTCTCCATTTTCTGTGGTGAAATGAAACGGTCCATGCGGCTGTTCGCCACAGCATCGATGCTGAAAAGCTTTTCGTCGGAGAACAAGAATATCATTTTAGCCTTCTTCAACAAGGAAAGCAATCTCTTGGAACGAGTCACTCGTAATTCCTTGACCCGGCCAGTAATCAAGTGGCGTTTCACTCTGGCTCTGGAAGATGTATGCAGGTCTTCTTTGATGATTCTCCGCATGGATTTCTCCGAAATATTTTCTTCATTTGCAAGTTTTCATATGGAACGCACCGGGTTGCGAGCAGTTTTGGCACGGACCGATTTTATCACGTTCGGCGAGCGTGCAAAGCGCGGACGACCGCTTCCCGGCTTCCGCTACTCAGGACCATCCTGCAGGGACTTTTTTATGCGGTAAACTGTTGCCAAATGGCACCCTACCACCTTGGCAATCTCTTTCAGCTTCTTCTGGGCGAGCAACAAACCGGTGATCACTTCTTTCGCGAACTTTTTGACGAATTTGCAATAAAACAAATAGAATGTTTGGATGCAGCACTTGAAAGTAAACATAAACAAATACACTTTCGACAGAAATTATTCACTAGCTACACGAATTAACCCAATACTCAAGTTAGAACATTTTCGCATTATTTTCTGCCGCACCCTGTAAAAGTGACAGCTCCCATTAGTTTGCGTGGAAACCTTACAAATTCCAATTTTGTTTTTCGTTCTTTTCAGGTGGATACTGCTGCAGAAATTTCTTTTCGATTTTTACTTTTCCGTTTCAGTAAACGGAATTTAACATGGGATTGAGATAGAAAAAGAAATTTCTTTCGAACTCGATACCGACCTTAAGTCGATACTGGCCTAAAGAACGAAAAATAAAATTGGAATTTGTAAGGTTTCCACGCAAACAAATTGGAGCTGTCACTTTTACTTTCGGAAAATTATTCTGCTCGATTACTCCGTAAGTAAAAGTGACATTTTGTTCCATGCAGATCAATTATCAAAATTGCGCTTGGTAATATTGAACAAAATTCCGTTACCTCTCTCCTTTTTAAGTCGATACTGGCCTGTACTTGGTTTGCCAGCGGAAGTCAATGCATTTTTTGATGGTAATAAATTACTATAAATGTTCTTCTTTGCTAACAGTGTTTATTTTGAATATTTCAGATCTGCCGAACATTTTTTTCCATTCCCGCAGAAGAGCTGCTGAACGCGATAGCTTCAATAAGTTGAGATAGTGATTGCACGGAAACTATCTTCAAAAAACTTTACGACTGGCGGTCGAAAAAGGTTAAGAAAACTATTCTCGGCATTTTGAGTCTTTCTCTAGAATTCCTTGAGTGCTAAAAAGATGATGAATTCCTGGAATGCTGGCAAGGTAAGTTCTATGAAATTTCTTTATATTTATACTGTACCAAATAATGTTTTCCTGTTCGCAATTATCTTTTACAGGTTGTGGATTTTCAACTGAAGAGTTGGAGAGGGTGACCATTTATGGGGTTTCGTTGCTGCTTTCCCAATCTCAGACCACCTGGAACGTCGATGATATATTTCTCAGGATTTTAAGCCTGACGAAGCCGATGAGAGTGGATTTCCGGAGGTACACGCCCCCGGTAAAAAAAACCTTCTATTTTTCCGGGGGGGCACGGGAAAAAAAAAAAACCAACCCCCAAAGCCTGCCAAAAAATGGAGGTAGAGGGGGTCAATTTAAAAACCGAATAAACCGGTAATAGCTGATGCATCCGTTCCTAGCTGTAGCTATACCAACCCGCCGCTACCTAATAACAGTAACCGTAAGAGGTTACCAAAAACTACGTCTTCTCGCAATTCTAAGAATATCCCGTCCAAGCGAGGTAAGATTAATTTTAGGGACATTGTGGATAACATTTTAAATGCTCTTGGCCTTTCGGATGCTTCACCGCTCCGAGGAATTATTGACATGCTTATTCCTATAGTTGGAAACTACTTCAAGCAATTGACTGTATCATGGCCCCTTATTGGTGAATTCATATCTTTCGATGAATAATTCGTCGAGTGAGGATCAAGATATGATCACGGTATTACAATGGAACTGTCGTAGTCTAATACCTAAATTAGACTCGTTCAAGTATTTGATTCACAATTCTGATTGTGATATATTTGCTCTCTGTGAAACATGGCTTTCATCCGAAGATGAATTAAACTTCCACGATTTTAACATTATTCGCCTGGACCGAGATAATTCATATGGTGGCGTACTTCTGGGGATCAAAAAGTGCTACTCCTTCTATAAAATCTCACTCCCAATAATCTCAGGCATTGAAATCGTCGCTTGCCAAATAAATGTAAAGAATAAAGATCTTTGCATAGCTTCCGTCTATGTCCCTCCGAGGGCATCAATAAACCGCCGTCAACTTTGGAGTTCAATTACATTACTTCCATCTCCAGTTCTTATTCTGGGCGATCTGAACTCCCACGGTACTTCTTGGGGCGAACAATACGATGACAATAGAGCGGGTATTTTCTATGACTTATGCGACGATTTCAACTTGACCATCTTGAACACTGGGGAAGCGACACAAATAGCAAAACCTCCTGCCAGGGAGAGTCGACTTGACATATCTTTGTGTTCTAATTCACTATCATTAGATTGTCTGTGGAAGGTAATCAATGATCCCCATGGTAGTGATCACTTACCAATAATTATCTCAATCACAAATAGTTTTCACAAAACCGACCAGCCAATCCATGTTCCTTATGACCTCACGAGGCATATCGATTGGCAACATTTTGCATCGGCGGTAACCCTTGGTATTGATTCTACCGATCCTCTTCCACCATTAGAAGAGTATCGTTTCCTTTCCGACCTGATGTACAAAAGTGCATTAGAAGCTCAGAAACGACGTGTTCCAAGTGCATCCCTCAAAAGAAGACCCGCCACCCCTGGATGGGATGACGAATGCACTAAGTTGTATCTTGAGAAATCCGATGCGTTTAAAGATTATCGTAGACATGAAACATGCGAGCTTTTTGACAAGTACCTCAAGCTTGAAAAAAAGCTTAAAAACTTACTCAAAGCAAAGAAACGCAATTACTGGCGTTCGTTTGTAGAGGGACTATCTAGAGAAACCTCGATGACAACGCTTTGGAGAAAGGCTCGTTACATGCGAAACCGCTCATCCTCCAATGAGAGTGAAGAATACTCCATGCAATGGATATTCGACTTCGCTAAAAAGGTTTGTCCAGACTCTGTCCCAACACAACCGAATTTACGGGATACTACCCGAAATAACGGTTTTCTGGCCGAACCATTCACAATGTTGGAATTTTCAATGGCACTTCTTTCATCGAATAACTCTGCTCCGGGAAGCGATATGATTAAATTCAACCTTCTAAAAAATCTTCCTGATATCGCTAAAAGACGATTACTTAACCTGTATAACACTCTCATGGAATTAAATATAGTTCCACCCGCATGGAGGCAGGTTAAAGTAATAGCTATTCAAAAGCCTGGGAAACCAGCGTCTAATTACAATTCTTACCGTCCGATCTCTATGCTATCATGTTTAAGGAAATTGTTAGAAAAAATGATCCTATCAAGACTTGACCGTTGGGTTGAATCAAACAACCTACTATCAAATACGCAATTTGGTTTCAGAAAGAGCAAAGGAACAAACGATTGTTTAGCGTTGCTTTCATCTGATATACAACTGGCCTTTGCACACAAGGAGCAATTGGCTTCAGTATTTCTGGATATTAAGGGCGCATTTGATTCAGTTTCCATAGATATACTTGCAGATAGTCTGCACAGTAGTGGTTTGCCAGGAATTTTAAATAACTTTTTGTATAATTTACTGTCAGAAAAACAAATGACCTTTAATCTAGGTCAACTGACAACTTCCAGAATTAGCTACATGGGCTTACCCCAAGGCTCATGTTTAAGTCCCTTGCTTTATATTTTTTTTGTTAAAGATATTTATAACTGCTTGGAAAATAGATGCACGCTAAGACAACTTGCAGACGATGCTGTGATCTCCTTTAGAGGTCCACGTGCGGAAATCTTGCAAAGACCATTGCAAAATTCCCTAGATAATCTGTCCATCTGGGCCAGAAATTTGGGGATCGAGTTTTCACCGCATAAAACCGAATTGGTAGTGTTTACTAGAAAGCGGCTCCCTGCCCAACTGCGTCTCAAGCTGTTGGGAAGAGACATTACCCAATCTTTGACCTTCAAATACCTTGGAGTCATGTTTGATTCAAAATGCACTTGGAGTACTCACTTTGCGTATTTAAAACAGAAATGTCAACAAAGGATCAATTTTCTAAGATCAATATCCGGGACATGTTGGGGTGCTCACCCGGAAGACCTTATTAAACTCTATAAAACAACTATTCTTTCAGTTCTCGAATATGGCTCTTTTTGTTTCCTCTCGGCAAGAAATAGCCACCTCATCAAATTGAAACGCATTCAATATCGTTGTCTACGTATTGCCCTTGCCTGTATGCATTCAACGCATAATATGAGCCTGGAGGTTCTGGTAGGAGTAAAACCCTTACAGTACCGCTTCTGGGAGCTCTCATCTAGAATACTGATCAAGTGTGGAATCAGTAACAACCTTGTGATTGAAAACTTCGAAGAAATGCTCGAATTGAGTACCCAGTCAAGATTCTTACGAATCTATATTAACTATATGTCATCCGATATTAGTCTTCCATGCTATAACCCTCCTAGTGTACGCTTTCCTTATCACAGTTCCTCCATTGACTATGATCTCTCCATGAAACAGGCTATTCAAGGAGTTCCAGATCAACTTCGACCTATTTTAATTCCACATATTTTCATCGAAAAGTACCAACATGTCAATTGCAATAGAAGAATTTTCACTGATGGGTCACGCATTGATGGATCCACTGGTTTCGGTGTTTACAATGAATACTCATCTGCCTTCCGGAAACTTCAGGAACCTTGTTCCGTATATGTTGCTGAGCTGGCAGCAATCAATTTCGCATTGGGGATAATTTCCGACATGCCCATAGACCATTATTTCATCTTCTCGGATAGTCTCAGTTCTATTGAGGCCCTCCAGTCGATGAAAACAGTTAAGCACTCATCTTACTTTCTTTCAAAAATAAGGGAGCAGATGTGTGCGTTGGTCGAAAGATCATTTAGAATTACCTTTGCATGGGTCCCCTCACATTGCTCAATTCCAGGCAATGAGAAGGCGGACTCTCTAGCAAAGGTGGGCGCACAAGAAGGCGAGATTTTTGAAAGAAGAATTTCACATGATGAATTTTTCCCATTAGTACGTCAGAGTTCTCTTCAAAGTTGGCAAAACGATTGGACAAGTAATTCTCTTGGGCGGTGGTTACATTCCATTATTCCAAATGTTTCGTCGAGATCGTGGTTCAAAGGTCTGGATGTAAGTCGCGGTTTCATTCGTGTGATGTCAAGACTTATGTCCAACCACTACTCGCTAGACGCACATCTCTACAGAATTAACCTCGTCGATAGCAACATGTGTAGGTGCGGAACCGGTTATGATGACATCGATCACGCAGTTTGGCATTGCCCGGGTAATGATGCCTCCAGAGCACGACTATTGGATACCCTTGTGGCCCGAGGTAGACAACCCTTCCGCGAAGTAAGAGATGTTTTGGGAATGCGTGATCTTCCCTACATGCAAGCGATTTACGAATTCCTTTGTTTGTCTGATCTAAGAGTGTAATGTCATCACCCCCCTCCCTTTCACTCTAGTAAATTCCCTGCCATTGTGTCCCAGTTATATTATCCTTTTGTTTCCGTGCTACTTGTACCTGCCCAGCAAGCTGTGGTCACCCATCTGCAGCTTAGTTCCTGTAAGGGACTACAGAGACCGAGGATTTGGAAGATGTCGCAACCATGAGCAGCAACAAATACCTGAAATAAGTTACCTGCCTAGCCCCTTCCAAACAATAATGTGACCCATTAACCTCGAGCTAGCCACGAGTAATTGGCACCCCTCTTTACTAAAATCGAAATAGAAAAATTGTTAATTACAATATTGAATATTGGCTCCGCAAAGTGTTACACACGCCTGAGCCATAAATAAACGAACTGATTAAAAAAAAAATTTCAAACGTTACCAAACTTTTCTACCACCAACCCGTCCCCACACCCTCCGCCACTCCAAAAAAAAAACACCCAATATCTCTTTTATCATTATTACTAAATAATTTTTTCCACAAGTTCGAATCGCTTTCCCTTCCATCCCCCCCCCCACCCCTCCCCCAAAAAAACACCCCCATTTAAATTTTTCCACTCACTGCGATCTTCGAAGAAAAGTTTGCTTGGAAGATTTCCCAGAGATTGATTGGATTGATTTATTTTTAGAGGACAACGGGTCACCTTGCCAAATTTTTGATTGAAAAAGTAAGTTTCTCCATGGAAAATTATATGGAAAACTAAAACCGCGGACGCTAAAATATAGTTTCACCGATCGAGCCGAAATTTTGCACAGCTATTAAAGGACCCCAAAGGCTCCCAAAAATCAAAGGGGAACTGGAATTTAAATTTTGTCCCAGGCTAATGCATTTGAATAAGGCTCGTCTGATATTTGTTTCTACGGGTAGGAACGGCAGCATTGTTTACAAACAATGAATCTTTTGACGTTTGATTGTTAGATATGTTGACTCCAGGAAAATCGCTGCCTGCCAGGACCCTGGAAACACTGTGTGGGTCTTAAGTATAGCTACAATCATACACTCAAAAAAATCGACACGTTATTTTCACGTGAAATTTCACGTAACTTCCACCTGAACACGTAACCAAACCTTCTTCAGTAAAATCAGGTGAACATTACGTGTCCAGTGAATTGTACGTGAAAATCATGTAAAATTTAAGTGATTTTCACGTAGAATGTGAATTTACGCGGAAATCACGTAGCTCTTACGTGAATAACACGTGTTTATTACTGGTTTTGGCAGTGGACGAAAATTACGTGCGTTTCACGTGGAAGTAACGTGTCGATTTTTTTGAGTGTATACTAGTGTGTGGACAATTTGTTCCAGTGTGGTTAGTAAGCACTACGCCCGTTTCATTTTACTCAATTTTTAATTACAATTGTATACAATATCTTTTTCTCTCACGGAAATGTTACTCGATTATCGTTAAAAAGTGGATCTAGTCAATTTATGAGTAGATTCACTTCTTACGAATATTGGGTAACATTTCCGTGAGAGATAAAGAGATAGTATACAATTGTAATCAAAAATTGAGTAAAATGAAATGGGAGTGTACAAAAAGACTTGTGCCTCAATATACTTTGAGCTCTTTCGCGCTTCTTCTGATGAGCTCAGCAACAGGGAGCAAAACAAACAAAACAAAGCCAATCAAAGCAGAATCCATCTACTCTAATTATTCCAATCATCGATGTATTGGTGAAAGTTCATTCATAAATTCTGCAAAACACAGAAGCAAAATCATCAAAGTGCCAAGCGAAAGGAAGTCCAACGTCAAACGACCAGTCGACCCTCGTTTTGCTGCCTCTGACTGATGCTGAAGCTCTTTCATGTTGGTGGTGTATTTTTGTCACACTCACACAATCACACTACAATCGAGAAGGAAGATGTTAAGCGAGGATTTTATCTCGTGAAAAATGTGAAATTGTGCACGTTTTCCGTGATGATTCGACTTGAAAGTGAATGCAATCGTGAGATTGAGTGACAGTGCATTGAATGTGATAGAAATCCGGCCACAAACCGACGTGTTTAGTTGTATAAACTGCGGTGAAAAAATCGGAGAGGGGGACTCAAATTAGTCACCCCCTTTTGGTTTTGGTTGGTCGGACGGTGGAGGAGGAGAAGGAATCGCAAGCAAGATCTTTGAAGGAATTTCTTCTCGTCGTCACCAAATAATAATACAGCAGGAGTCAGTCAGTGGTAGAGCAGCAATAGCTTTGAGTGTAAAGTGGAAGGCGAAAACAACACACAAAAAAAGTTGGTGATCAGTGAAGCGAAGGCAGTAATCGCGGTGCTCTGGGAAAATGGCTTACATCAATGTAGCCGAATGGAGCAGCGATCAAGTCACGGACTGGCTCAAAGGTAAGAAAAAAGAGGGCATTCGAATGTGCTCGGTGATGGGAATTTTAGCTGGGGTCAAGTGTGCTTCGACGACGTTAGGGGACAAAATGCAGATATGCGATGGGTGCATGTATAATCATGTTTGCTATTTAAAATTTCAATAGAAAATCTATTTGATGTTTGGTAAACTTAACAATATATTCATTAGAAAATACAAGGCATATATTCAGAACTGAACTTCTACGTCAAACTAAATTATCATGGCCTGTGCAATCGAACGAAGAAAACGACCTGCGAGATTTGAGGCTTCACTTATTTCGTAACCTTCAAGAAATAAATGAGCGCTCTCGCGTAATTTTCAGTGAAGCTGTGCCATTGATAACACTGTTTATCAACTGTAGCAGCTTCGGAGCACTTTCGACTGTGCTTGCACTTTTTCCTCGTTCCGCACCATAGGCTGCCTGCGGACTTTAAAATATCTTTTCCATGCACAAGAGCGTAATTAGTAGCTTGGATAATTATGTATTTTCATTCGCTTTTCTTCGCTGTATGATAATATTAATAACTGAACTATATCATTCGGCGGATTGCCTTCAACATATTATTTTATGCTAATCGGTCTTGTTGCCAGTCGTGTTCTTTTGCGCACACACACGCACACTGCAATCAAGAGTACAGGGATTGCACAAGGACGTTTATGCCATAGTTGATGGGCGCATCTTTATCGACACTGAATATGAGGGGCAAGTGTTCAGTGCATAGTTCATGGTTGAGCATAGAAGGGAGAGCGAAAAACAGCCTTCACCATCACAGTGCGAAATCTGGGTCACCAAGCGGGAAAAGAGAACAAACATCCTCTTTTACGACATTTTCTTTTATCTCGCAATGTTCTAGGCCTTGATAACTCGATGTATCACTACGTACAGTCGTTTACGAACAATGAAGTCGGAGGCCGACAATTACTCAACATTCGGCCATACGAGTTGGAGCAACTCGGGATGCTATCGATAGGCCATCAAGAAATCGTGCTCGAAGGAGTGGAGTATCTTAAAAATTTTGTAAGCCCGGACAATGATATCAAATGAACAAGTATGAGTTAACCTTTGTTTTTCTATTGCAGAATTACAACTTAGACAAGGAGAATCTGCAATTGCTGGCCTTGCATGTTGCCTCGGCTGCGCGATCACTTTGCAGGCAACTGGAATACTCGGATCAAACCAAACTCGAAACGCAGATATTGAAGGATATTACTCGTACCGTAGGGGCACTGAAGCCATTGATCGGATGGCTTGATCGAGCTCCATTCAGGGGTAAAAATTCTGGCTAATTTGATTTCCAAGAATCTATTCTAATACGTCTGCTTCTTCTCTAGGTCAGCTTCAGTTTGATGAATTACGGACGCAGATTATGAGACTTGGTCTCGAAATGGCCACAATGGCTATGCGTGACCGGTTCTCCGTGAAGCCTGTAGAAACGGTATGCTCGTAGCTTGCTCCGTAGGTTGTAGGCAACAGGTAATCTGTTTTTTTGTTTGTTTTTAGATTCACAATGTAGCCGACAAGCTGGCGAAAATAGCCGATTATATCATCCAGGATATATCCGATCCGATGGTTTTGCAGCCGGCATCGCTTGACCTCGTCACGCTGAAAAAACGGGAATCGGATCTTGGCTTCTTGATCATGCCCAGCTTGAATGGAATTCACAGGTACATGTTGCGCCACATTTCACCTTGTCTAATGAATTGAATCGTCTTTCATCTTCGACGATGTTTATATTATACTGTATAAATAAACAAACAACGCTTTGCAGGATTGCCGAAATAAAATTCAACTCACCCGCACACAACTCCGGCAAGGTGGAGGAAGGTGATGAAATAGTACAGATCAACTACCAAACCGTGGTCGGCTGGGAGTACAAGAAAGTTCTCGTGCAGCTGCAAGAATCACCACCTGGTAAGTCTGAAGTGATTTGTTTTTCTATTAGGTACATCAATATTTTACCCATCCCTTTTGCTCATTATCGTCGAAACATTTTACAGATGTTCTACTGACGTTGAAAAAACGGCCCAAGCATACGAAGATTTACGGCCAAATCTACATCAAACCGTACCGGTTGCCGAGCAAGAAAAGGTCGCTCCCCTATCGGTGGGGCGAAAGTCTGCCCAGCCCCCGAGCTGAACTGTTTGCCCTGCAAGATTTCAGTCTCCCACTGACATTGGCACGGGTGCCGGAAAAACACGTTTCATCAGACTCGGAGTCGGAAGGCAGTGATATTCTAACGCCAACGGATGTCAAAAAGTCCGAAAAGGACATTCGCCTGTACATGCCAAAACCGAGAGCGGTTCTACAGAGGAGACACTCGTTGTCCAATTTCAAAGACCTGGTTAGTGTGTCGTTTTGGCACGAACGCCAATCGAAGCTTCTGTCTGCCGATCCTCAAAATCTTCGTGACAAATCCCTCTCGTTTGGTTTCGGCCTGGAAATGGCACCGAGACCAACGACCTGTTTGGGAATGGTAAGCGGAACGGGAAACGGTGTCGGATGCTCGGAACCAGGAAAACTCAATAGTTTCGCCGGATTGAAAGGATCGTTACCCGATATTATCCCAACGGAAAAGAAGGGTATGTCAGATGCTACCAGTGCGGAAGGCGACGACTACAAACCAGGAATTTCCAAAGTAGTTCGTTTCGAGTCGAACATGAAGTTTGAAGAGTGCCATATTGACACCAAGTATACCTGTAACGTGGACAATACCGTGTTGGAAACGTTCGAACCCATCCCCTACGTAGATGAGGAGTTACCGGCTCAAAGTGTAAACGAGCGAGTGAAACGATTTGAATCAATTGCCAATTCAAAATGTGCCAACAACATCAACAGCAGCGGCAGCTCAACTTCGAGTGCTTCCAGGTGCGATTACGAATTATTGATTACCAACTCCTCGGAAAACTAAATTCTTATTTGATTTTCAGTAATGTTGAAACCATTAAAATAGCATGCAACCAAAACACCAACGATCCAGCTAGTAGTAATAGCAGTAGCTCAAATGTTACAACTACAACTGGTATCGAAAATAGTAACAGCAACAACAAGGGTAGTACAAGCAGCCACCGACCAATGGTGAAACCGATCCCGATGCAGAGACAAATTTCACGGGACACTGATATCGCGGAAGCCATCAATACGGTGCTGATAAATCGGGAGACGGTGAAGCGGGGTCGCCTCGACAAGAGTCACAGCACGCCCGCTTACGACGATGATGGTGAGTGGAAATTCTTCAAATACTGGGGGGAACCTGGTCTGCATAGATGGGTATTGCTTCACGACTACGATGAATCAATGTTCGCATGCGTTCAGAATTTTCATACAGCAAACATGCGTCTACATAATATTTGGTGTACGTTTCATATCACCTGCGGCATTCGAGATTTGGGGCCGATGGTTAGGCTGATCTTTTGACGTAGGACTACGTCTTTGTTTTCAATACAGGGGTACACGTTGCGAGTTCGAGAATTTGGAGCGTCACGAAATATGCTTAGGTTTTGAACGTTAATAACTAATTCATTTCATGACCGATTTTCAAAATCTTTGCACCAATCTTTCTGGAATATTTCTACGCATCAGTTTTAATACTGAAATTTATTGTTTTTTCAACATTAAGCTATTGAAAATAACGTAAATTTTTCAGAGTAAATTTACCAAATGCACAGTATAATCCTAGCACAGACTTCATATTTAAGTAAAAAACGTCTCCTAGGCCGCCATGGATGTTATATAAGGGGCCTTCACATTTTGATTTATTTTTTTGGCAGTCGTGGAGCTGTGCAGAGCAAGATCTGCTGTAGGAACGCATTTGGCGGTAGCAAGCACCCTGGAGGGTACACTGGCAAGCAGTCGTTGGCCAGATATGCGGTGGTGCAGTTGGCTGTTGGTGCCGATACTCCCGTCAACCTCGCTGCGAGAAACACGGCTGCTGAAGCCTACGAGTTGGCGGAAAAAAGCCGCCCGTGACAACGAAACAAGAATCAATTATCCCACGTCACCTGCAGATGGCCACCCGCAACGACGAGGAGCTGAACCAAGAATACCAAGAAGAAAGCCCAAGTTCAATCGCGAACCACGTTTCTCCCCCGTCAACTAAATTCGTCCTTTTCAGGACGACCAAATCAGTTTGCCAACTAAAGAGTTTGTTTGGTAGAATTTTTCTCTGAAAATTTCTCTGAACACGGCATTCATTAAACGCTGCGTCCTCGGAGTAAATGACAAAGCGCGTTGAACAACCAACGAACGAAATTCTAGAACGGATAATTCGAGCCGAACTGCAACACGTCAGACCGACCATGTGTACCCAGGTAACCAATAAGCAGTTCCAAAGCGTCTTAACGGCAGCCTATTTAGCAATTAAGTCGCCTTTTGGTTCAATATACGGCTGCTTTACTGCAATGCTATGATAATGCTTCATTAAGGCTATTTTGCATTCGAAGTGCTTATTACAGGCTACAAGCGTTTAAATAGCATTTGAAATTCAACTTTACAACAGATAGCATTCAAGATGCTGATATAATGCTAATATAACCCTTGTTGCATCTGAAATGCAGATTTAGGGTTGATTTACTGCATATGCTAATGCTTATTGGTTACCTGGGCAGTATAGGGGGTAGGTTGAGTTCGTTGTATTTCCTAGTTGTGCATAGCGGATTAGTTGTAGGCGGTATAATAAATATTTCATAAAATGATTCAGTATTGAACACAACCCGCTGTTTGTTGGCATGTGATGATTTCCCTATCACAGTCATCATTCTCAGGGTGGCCACAGAACCGGGAAAACCGGGAATTAACCTGGAATTAAAAAAAAAAAAACGGGAGAAACCGTGAAATAACCGGGAATTTATGTTCACATTATAATTCATAATTTAGATTGCGTGTGATTATCATCGACCTCTAGTTATACCTATCTTAGCGTGTTCATCCATAACGATCTGTGAAATTTTAGAGTGTGTGAATTGATTTACCTTCTATAAATATCTTGGCTCATTCGCGTAGTAGGCTTAGTGATGTTTAATGTACGCACACTACAGCGCCATTAAGATCAAAGGAGTGCAAGTAAGAAGGAGAATAATTTGGAGCAAGGTGAATTTAATATCTCAGGTGGTCTCAATACTGTATATGAGAATTTCAGCCATGTTTAAACGCATACTAATACAATCCATATCAAGTAAAAAACTGGTCTGGCATACTGAAGTTGTCTCCTTTACACCTATGCAACAGTGCCTGTGATGTCAAACTCGCAGTTCCAATTTAATCCAAACGAATAAAGGAGATGATTAGTTTCACACTGCCGGGCCTGTGTTCTACACGCTAAGATGAGAATACCTAAAGATCGTTAAAAAGTACCGATAATTGCGCAAAAGTGCACATTCGCAAATTATGCGTAAACACATTACCTATAATTGGGTAATAGTAATAAATGAAGATAAACGTAAAAAATTACCTATTTTTTTCGATACTTTTTACTGAATATTGGGTATGTTTTTATAGTTTTATTTTATAGAATGCTTCAAAAAAGACATGAAATTATACAACTTATACATTCGGATTAGTATTCCAGACTCAGCACTTAAGAAGAAATAAATGTTCAATTGTATTAGAAAATACATTTTCTCCAAAATAAAGGACAAACAAGTAGTAAACATCGTAATCTACAACTGAAATAGATAATAACATTGTAGCTATTTTTTGAACTGTATGGATTTGGTCAGTATCGCCATTATCGACGATTTTCTGGTTTTACTATCACCCATTACTTTGCAATTACAGTCCGAAAAATCATGTTTTAAGAGCACCATCTACTACGCATAATCGTATAACCTCACTTTTACCTGGATTCCTCCATTATAGAAATATTTATTCCCCATCGACCCAACATTATGACACGTTCCTTTATTCGCTCCGGAATGAAGCCGATTTGCACATCGGGATTCACATTGGTCCACAAGGATCCGTTGGAGCTAAATTGAAAAAAAAGGAAATAAAAGTTATTGCTTCAAATATTGGGGAATGAATAAATAATTTGTTGAGAAATTAGTAAAAACAATAATTACGTTTTCGCTTAGAAAAGTATGGCGCCCGCGTTGCTTCAGTGACATTTATTCAATTTTAGGTCAATAATAACGTTGGAAAAAGAACAACGTTGGAAAAAGAACATAACCCAAATGTCAGTAAAAATTAATATTTCTTATCGTTAAATTTTACCGATATTTTGGGTGTTGTCAATAATACCTTATTTTAGATAAAATCAATATCTAATTTTAGGTATTCTCATCTTAGCGTGTATGCTATGGGATATGAATATAGACACTCAAGTAAATTGACACAACATATCCGATTTAGTGTCTATAGATATGAAGCGTCAGGCTGCAAGGTTTGTTTACCAATATTTCGGGGAAAAAGTGCACGTGCTAATGTATGTAAATAAAACGTTTAGCAAAACCCGTTTCCATTAATATGTAACTCTTCACTTCTAGGCAAAAATGCAATCACCAACTGTCATTATGTGCGTAATTCACTATTGAGTATTCCTTACTCTTTCGCTCCACTGCTAAATCTCATTCGATACACCGCTACTCCTCCCGTCTTCCCCACCAACTGAAGTAAATAGACCACCTGAGATATTAAATTCACCTTGAGTGTGTCAACGTGTGTTCTGACGTCTAATCTCTTCTCTCTTTCCAGCGCATAGAAAGTATAGGACTTGCCCAAAACCAAATAGACGTATCTAACATTTGATAGGAATTGAGAAAAATTAAGTAGAAGTTCCAGATGCTTTAATTAAATCCTATTTAACTGCATTCCAATTTTTATTCGATCTGTTGATTCTATCATGGTTAAATAGTATTAAAAGTTGTAAAAATCCTGGTTTTCATTCACTTTCGTTCTATTTTTGAGAAAATTAACACATACACCGGTTTGCCTTCATACCACACACATACACCATGTTAGATACGTCGGTGTGACATCTTGATTGTAACATACACCGGTTGGATACGTCGGTATTTCAGAACGTTTAGCACTCATGTCATCCCAACAAACATCAGTGTCGAATAACTGCTTGTTCAAACAAATTTGGGGTTTCGTTGTAGAAGAAATTGAACACTTCTCCAAATTTGTTTGAACAAACCGTTATTCAACATCGATGTTAGTTGGGATGTCATGTCAGACACACCGGTTATAATTTTTAAGCGCAGATACGTCGGCTTGCTGTGCGGGTATCTGAACAATTTGCTAAACATTTAAAAATATCAGATAGGTCGTACACTGAATAATTTTGATAATAGTATTTGGTAATTGCTACTACATTAAGGGCGTTAATAATGACAGGATAGAATGGAAAACTCGATTTGTTTATGAAATACAGTTATTTGATATTATATATTCGTCCTATGCGTTTGAAAGAAAAGGGATTAGACATCAGAAAACCTAATAATTATTATTAATCTATCTCGTTCACCTTTTTGCTTTGTTGGTGATACTGAGCTCATATTCGTCGCCCAATTCCAACAATTTTATTTGCGAATCAACACTCATCGTATTTCGACAGCCGTTTTTTTTTTAACTTATAAGAAGATACCAGTGTAGCATTACCACAATAATCGAAAACCACTTTAAATCAAGTATTTAGCCATCTTGTTGGAATTCTTCTTGCTTGTTATTTAGTACAAGTAAGGATGTTTCGAGATCTCCTTATTCCGTTTTGTCGTTTTGGCTACGCGTTTCTTTTCTTTTTTCTTTGGGCAGAAGGTCTACATCTCCGGCGGAAACAAAACAGCATCAGTTTTGTCCGGCGGAAACAAAACAAACAGTTTTCTTCATCCAATATTTCATACTGACTGTCAGAACCATCAAATCTTCCAGCACATCAATATAAAAAAAACTGTTTCGGAACTCGGCTAACCTTTTGACATTTTTTTTCTATTCAAATTCAAACTTGCAAAATCCGCACGAAAACAAATCGAAATGTTTTGTTTCCGCCGGAGAATTAGTGTATAGAGTAAAATTGGGTTTGCTCTTCAAGAAAACTGTAATTTTTGTATAGACTTAATTCCCACCACGGGAATTCAAATCCCGAGCTGTACTTGATACACACAGGCGCACAAATCCCGTGACGCTTTTCCGACCTGTAAACTAGTCTTAAACCGGGAAATTTTTAACATTTGGTCCGGGAAAAAACGGGAATTTGAAAATGAAAATTGAGTGGCCACCCTGCATTCTCTTATAACTAGTTGTTTAATGCTGGTAATGTTCTTTTCAAATTCCATTCAGTGCTTGAAAGTGTTTCTTACGTTCCATTGCCTTGGATAGAGTCCCTACCATTCGATAGGAATCAAACAATTTTGAGAAAGTCTGAGTGAAATGTCGCAGCATATGGCGAACGGAACGGATTTGAACAGCATATGGCGTAGCTTCCCTACTGACATAGAGTATCTTGATCAAGGTTGCTGATTATCACAACGAATTGTGTCTCGCTAGCGTATGGGAATTAGATTTGGAACAAAACCAATTTCGGCCACTCTTTAAACAATCAAGCAATCTATAATACACATTGCTGCAAAGTCCTACGTCACCTTTTCGCTGGTTACAGTTCAACGAGTCTGACATCCATTGGGCTTCTAGTGGGTCGAAAAAATTGGCCCACGTGGAAGTTTGCGGTGCAGCCATTTTTGGAGCTGGAAGACCTGTGGGAAGCCGTCAAGCCGACGCCGAATGAAGATGGAATAGATCCTGCCGTCGACGCACTGAAGGACAGAAGAACCAGGGGGGTATTATCATCTAATAAATTTCGTATGGTTATTTTTCTTAACGATCTATTTGTGGAATCATCCAAACCATTAAAGAAATGGTTGGAGGATTTGTGATATCGTTCGTTTCAGGTAATTTTTTATCAAGGTTGTTCTGCTTGATCCGGTAAATTACTGTTAAAACCGTAAATGAAACGGGGTCGAAGGTAGAAGCAGCATTCGAAGATGCGGGACACGCAAAGTTGGTCTACTGCGAAAACTAATAACGGCGTCCTAAGCAACCAGCGGATGGAAACGTACATCAATCGCCTGAGATCGGGTTTGATATCAGCGACGAGTGGATCGGTACGCTTTTGCTGGCTGGCCTGCCCGAGGATTATCGGTAGATGATAATGGCACTGGAAAAATCCGGAACAGCGATTAAGGGCGATGTCGTGAAGATAAAGCTGCTGCAGGAAATGTGTGTGTCATCGTCATCGTCAGGTGCTACGTTTTCAAGCCACAAGCATCACGGACGAACATCGAAGCAGTATGAAGCAGCTCCTGAAGGAAAAGGCCCCCAAATGTCGACGTTGCCATAAGTACGGTCACATTGCCAAGGGGTGTCCTCAGAAGGAGTCCAAGAAAGGTAACGCGTGGTGCACGATACTGTCAACGATCGCCGAGGACGATGGTAACTGGTACTTCGATTCCGGTGCATCGAATCATTTTTCGAAAACGGTGAAGTTGCTGGAAAATGTCCAGCGCTACGGTGCAACCGTCGTTGCTGCCAACAGAAGTGCGATGAAGGTGGTTGCGAAAAGAAGCATCAAGTTGAGGCCAGAGTGCTGTCCCGAACAACCTCCAATTGATGTTCACGAAGTTCACGTGATTCCGGACCTGTCAACCAATTTGCTTTCCGTGAATCAAATCGTTCAACGAGGTCACGCAGTAACGTTCAACACAGATGGTTTCACGGTGAAAGATCCTGATGGGAACGTCATCGCTACAGGATCATTGGATCCTGCCTATCTAAGGCAGAAGGAGAAGGAGAATCGACTACCAAGCAACACCGAGTACCTTAGTCCGATAGGTGATCTGCTGTACGTTGCAGTTCATTCGCGTCCGGACATAGCAGTCAGCACATTGATTCTGGCACAGAAGTCGAGTTTTCCTACACAGCAGGATTGCAGGAAGCGCCTGCAACCAAGTGTCAATATCTAGAACTAGATTTTAGAGGAAAATACCACAACCGTGCCAAAGTGAATTTTGATTCGGTGTGCAGGCTTAGTTTGTAAATTAATCGGTGCAAGAAGAATGTATTAGACACAGATATCATGTTACTACCGGAAGGTTTCCGACACGCCGGTGACGGCCGGGTTGATGTGGACGAGTGCCGACGGTAGCAGCTGCGGGTCCAGCAGGACTTGGCTATCTTGGACATCGAGGAAAGCTGGTTTTCAAAGCAAAAAATAATTTATTTCTGCCATATTTTGAAGACAATATCTAATATCCTGTTTTATTTTATTTTGTCTATTTTGTTTTGTTTTGTTTTTCGTTATGCTTGTCTCCTTTCAGTCACATTGGAGCGGTCCATTGTTTTTGGCGGATAGTGCTAGATACTTTCAGCGTATCGTTAACCAAAACGAACCCTGCTACTAACATTTCCCCAACTATCCAACATCCCAGTGAATTCTCGTGGAAGTGCAGAGGATTTCTCCGGCTTCCTACTTGACCAGCATTTGAGCGCGGCCGGCGCCGGTATTGCTTTATAATGGGTCATCAGTTTTTACACATTGAAGATGTATGTTAGTCCCAAACATAATCTGTTGATTCTTTGTGCAAATACAGCTGATCTGGCAATAACGAAATTGCATCCGTGGGCGGTCAATCATGCTCATGCTCATGCTCAGCAGGATTGGCAGGAAGCGAAAAGGGTGATCAGGTACCTGACGTCTACATGTGACCTTAAATTGCACCTTGGGTCGACAAACGCAGGTTTGGAGCTGTTTGTAGATGCTGACTGGGCCGGCAACCATCGTGACCAGAAGTCAAAAACCGGTTTCAGTTGGGCGTCCCGAAAGCAAGGCTGTGTCGCTCTATCTTCCACATAGGCGGAATTCGTGGCATTGGCAGAAGCATATCAGGAGCTCACTTGGGTGAAGAAGCTGTTAGCTGATTTCGGAGAGGAGGTCTCGAAGCCGGTGCCAATCTTTGAATAGAACCAAAGCTGCATCAAGCTAGTCAGCAGTGATCGAATCGAGAAGCGTTCAAAACACATTGAGACAAAGTACTTCTATGTTAAGGACCTGCAGGAAAAGAAATACATTTGGTTAAAATATTCTCCCACCAAAGAAATGCTTGCAGACATTCTAACTAAACCTCTGCAGCAATGCAAAATTAGATTTTTAAGAGAGCAATTCGGGCTAATGCCGGATAAGATTGAGGAGGAGTGTTCCAGGGTGTCCGAATATTATCCGTACAACAAAATGGTTGTTAAAACTATCTTTTATTATTGGATTAAAAAATCAATATGTATTGTTTGTTATAGCAATATGTTTGCAAATTATATGTTTTATTTGTTCATTTCAAAATGGCCGCCTCGTGTTGAGATGCGCGTTTCAAAGACTAATAGTCTTGTTTGCTCCATGAGTCTCGTTGAAAAATCCATTCATTTTTGCCGAAATGCTGCGATGCCCAAGTAGCCCAAGTGTCAGTAAGTAGCTTCTGATGTACCGCTTGATTCACGATGAAGATCAAACGGGTTTTGCCGAAATGAGTTATTCCAGCCCAAACCGCGGGGGGATCTAAAATTCCCACTTTTTTAGGCGCGCCCCATTTTTTTGGTGGTTGTGTTGCTGCTCGTTGTGAACTTTTTCTCCCCTGACCGATCCCCTCGGATACGGTTCGGAGAACCTTAGCTTTTCTCAACCGGTTTGCTTTCATGGTGTCATTCAAGTAGTGATTCTTGCACAGTTTATATGACTGAAGCTTCAAATCGTCGTGAACTATGGCTCCAACGGAAGATTTTGAAATTTTCAGTGATTTCGCCAACTTTCGGATGGAAATCGAAGAATTTCGCTTGATTCGCCGCCGGATAATCTCGCGCATTTGTGGAGTCCGAACGGTGCGCTTTTTTCCTCTCCCTACGCGGTCATCTAGCATTCTAAGCTGTTGGTATCGTTTTATTGCGTCAGTCACTGTAGATTTTGCCATATACAGGGTCTTTGCAATCACTGAAACCCCCCCACAGTTTGGCTAGCATTCCATAGCCCAAACTGCATGTGTGTATTATTACCGATTATTACCGCAATCTAGGGTATATCTTTTTCCTCCACATGTTTGATGGTAGGATCCTTCCAAATCCAGGGTTGTGAATATACTTTTTTCCCTTAAAAGCGTTAAGCAAGTCGTGAATATGGGGAACGTGATATCGATCCGGAACATTCTCATTGTTAAACGCTTGATAGTCTCCCACAAATCCCCATTCACCGCTTTTTTTTCGGAACGCAGTAAAGCGGACTTGCCCAACAACTGCTGGAGAAACGACAAATGTCATGATCGATCATTACTTGGATCTCCAATCGCAGGCGAGGGTTTAGCCGGTAAATGTAAACCACACCCCATGCAACGACGACGACGATCAGGTGCCGAATCGTTCGTCGGAAGATTCTGAAACAACTTTTGGTAGATCCGTTAGGCAAAATGTTTATTATATTTTAACACAACTTTTGTTGATGTACATCACATTTAGTAGCGTTGCAAACTTTGAAAGTAGTATAGTATTTATGTACATTTAAACTAACTTACAAATTATCCTAACAAACAAAAAAAAACAGATTTTATTTAAGGCCGGGGCATTGACGAAGCAGCAAACTACCCCACTGATGAAGAATTCTTTCCATTCTTTTTTACCACAGACGTTCCACCAGCCATTGAACCACGCAAGGAGCACCTTTTCAAAGCACCACCCGTTCCGCCTCCAAGACCGAAAAGGACCCTTGAATCGAACATCAACCTCGTACCGGAAAAGCCTCCGCCACCGTCACCCGCCCTACTAGCGGCGGTTGCAGCCGGCGCTGCTTCGTCCATTCCATCGACTCCGGCAGATTTGGGATTCATCAGCCCTCAGCAAGTCTCCGTTTCCAGTGCCGAGCATGGCGAAGACAACAACAAATCTAAACTGGCCAACTTGGTCGATCTGAAAAATCGTGATATTACCTCTCATTCAGAACCACCATCGAGTCCTTTCGTCCTTTCGCCACCACCCAAACCGGCGGATAGAGTTGTAGCCCCGCCTCGACGGGTGCCAGTGGCCAAACATTTCCTAGAAGGATCCGTCGAAACCCCTTCGGAGCTGCACACCCCGAACAAGACAAAAAGTTTGACATTGAAGAAGAAGAACTCAATACTGTCCAAGCGGAGAAAGGTCTCGCTGAAAACACTTTGTGTCAGTGACATTCAAGGTCATCTGTATCGGCGAACAAAAGACCGAAGCGGTCTGGCCTATTGGGCCAAGTACTACTTTGTGCTAATTGAAACCACTCTCTACGGTTTCAAGTCCAAGGATTCCAACAAGGCAAACAGCATGATATTCCTGTCAGGATTTACGATTTCCTTAGCCAAGGAAGTTCACTCGAAACCGTATGCTTTCAAAGTATATCATCCCAACAAGACGTTCTATTTTGCTGCTGAAACCCAGGAAGCTCTTGGACAATGGATGGAATACATCAAGCAAGCTACACTGAAAGGAAATAGTACGGCCCCTGGTAGTGGTTCAGCCGATCATAATGTCAAGGAATTGTTCTCCGAGACTGACAGCTCTGAGGACGAGTTCAGTTTGATGGATAGTCAAACGAAGCTCAACCTGCTGTGTACCCCCTCACCACAACTGTCGTCTTCCTTGGGAAGAAGTTCGGAACACCACACGATGCATGCGGAGGGTAGCAATAGTGGTACTCCAACATCATCGAAGCAGGAGAAGTACCATCTAAATTTTGGATCCTTAAAAAAATTCACAAAGAGTTATCCTTTTAACTCCGATAGCGGTGGGACGAGTGGCAATGGAAATAGTGAGAGCAGGTTTTTTGGATTTTTCAGCTCTCACAAAAATGTAGAAAAGTCCAACTCCAGCGAAATGCCAGTCCCCACGTCGCAATTTCGGACCTACCGTAAGGTACCGGGAAATAGCGCTCTTCTGCATAATGGTGTGGCAAGTTCAGTTTCAACCGAGGTCATTCCGTTGGTGGCGGCACATGACATCAAAACTGCAAGCAACCTATCGCTGGCTTCCATCAGTGCTCAAGTTCCACCTCCGCCGGTAGTTCAGCCACAACCTCCTCCCACTCCGGTGGAGGATAAACCTCCTGTAATTGTCGAGCCACTTCCTTCTGAACCAACAACCCCGAATCCATGCGAAACGGATGAACTTCTAAACCGTGCCAAGAAAACCAAACGGATTTCCCCACACAACTTTATCCACGCATCCAATCCCAACTTGGTGGAGTTTGATTTCCAGACATCTAAGGCTATAATGCAATCGTCATCCAACTGGGATCATAATCCATCGCACAGCAATTTGCATTCAATGATCACACTGAAAGATTTGATGCTGCAAAAACAGGCAGAGGAAGCCCAAGACATGTACAACAAGCGGGTTTGTTTAGGAGTGGAGAAACTTGACGATCGCAATCTGAAAAAGACACTAGCCAAGCAAAGTGAAATCAAACCGGAAAATACGGTGGCCAATGTCCCGGAAGCGGTCAATAAGATCCAGAAGCGACGGCTTCCCATCACTCCGGATTATGCTCAAAGTTTCAAACTGGATGATGAAGATATTCTATACACTAGGAGTAAGGAGGGGCAAAAGCTGAGGGATTTCGGCTACGAGTTGATTTCAGGGGACGATACGTTCGATTTAAAAAATGCGTCTGGATCTTCTGCTGTTGGCACCAGTGGATTGGGAAGCCATCATGAGAACAAGCGACACGAAGGAAGTGGCTCAATCAAAAAGAAAACCCTCAATTGGATTAGTTCTGATCGGAGAAACGAGGAATCATCCTCCTCGGATCGTTCGCTGAGGGATAGCTTTAAGAAATCGAAAAACAAAGCCAAGCTTGACAATATTAAGGCTAGTAGCGAAAAACTGTTCCAGTTCAAACACAGCAGCAATAACGACAAGGAATCGTTGAAGACCAAGCAGCTGGACAAAACGACTCCATCGCTCAATGTGAATTTAAAGCAATCGGGACCGTTCGGCAGTCTCACGAAAAATCAACCCGGAACACCACTGCTCGATCAGTCGACAATTTTCAGCTCAACCACGACATCCGGTGCATTCATTACAACTAGCCAAATACTACCCGGTGGAGGTGGTTCGACAATCACCAGCTACATCCCCGGTGGAATCAAGAAATCCAACACGTGTAATAGTTCCTCGGATTTCAAGGAAAACACTTCGAAGGTGCAAAATTTGCGGAAAAATTCCGCCCCGGAGCGCACGGCCTCGTACTTTACGAAGCTTTCGTTCAGCAGTTCCTCCGGAAAGACTGCCAAGGAAAAGAAGCTTCTGGGATCGCCGGGGCTGCACAGGGCGTTCTTCGGGAAGAATCAACACCAGCCGGCGGTCATCGATCATGAAGTGTTTTCACCCATCACTTATACAAAGGTAAGCAGAATCGCTATTTCTGTGGGTTCTGAAGATTGAGATCAGGAATTTTTCGACTTAGGACTACGTCTTTGTTTTCTATACTGGGGTTAAATTTAAAAAAAAAAACCTATTGCGACCGTCACGAAAAGCGGTCAGGGTTTGAGCGTTAATATCTCAGTCGTTTCTTCATACATTTTCTAAATGTTTACCCCAATCGATCGGAAATATTTCTACGCGTCGATTCCGATATTAATTTTTAACATTAAACTATTGAAAATAACGCAAATATAAGGTGATGTCTTATAATTTCGTTTTCTGAGTACATTTACTAAATGCCAAGTATTTTCTATCACAGACTTCAAATGTAAGTTAGGGATATCTCATATGCAGCAGTGAACGATATAAAAGGGGTACACCTTCGCAAAATGCTTCATTTGCTCGGCAGCCTTGGAGCTGTTCAGAGCGGCAATGAGCCAGTATTGAATTGGCAGCTGGCGGTGACAAGTGCCTTTAGCAGATTATTGATTTCAATTATCTGCTAGCAACTGTTGCAAATATGACGCTAGTATTGCTGGCTTATGAATTGTCGCACAATATTAGTAAAGATGTGGCCATACGACAGGTCCAAAGACGATCAATCAAACATGGACCATTTAAAAACCGTCCTCTTTAGGACGACCAATTTGATTTTCCCAGCTAAAGAGTTTGTTTGGATTGGAATATAGCTTACCAGTACTTCTTCGGAAGATTGGCATCGAGCAGCATGCATGAAGCCATCTCTTGCAGCGTGTGGTTTTTGCACTCCGCTACGCCGTTTTGCTGCGGCGAGTAGGGTGTTGTATACTGCGCCTGTATACTTTCAGCTGCATAGAATGCCTGCAGATCTTTGTTTACATATTCACCACCTCCATCTTACCGATGCTCCCCGCGGACCGCCAGAAACGGGGTTTAACGTAAGCAACGTAGCGCTTGATGCAATTGATGACCAGCGGCCACATGACGGTGTATCGGCAATCAACGTCATCAGATATCGATTTCCATCAGAGGTGACATTTGACGTGGGTCCACAAACAACTGTATGGATCAGAACAACGATGCCGGTTGGCCCTCTATTGGAAAAACCTGGGAATGGGCAACGAGGGAGCTTACCTTCTAAACATGTCTCGCCGACTTGACGCAATCCGCAATCCTGCACTTGGAAACCTTCTACAATACCGCCATGTTTCAGGCGATCAAGAACTGCAGGATATCTGTTCCCGAATCGTCGATGACAAACATGTTGTCAGTTCTTCATGTGGTGAGCTTCCTTGCTCAGCCTCGCGAACTCCACGGTTTTCACAAGTCGACCCCAAGAAATTCACCGCGAGACCTTTCTGGGTCACTTTTCGGACGGAAATTAGTCCGCTATCCAAAGTCGGTATTTATTTATTTATTTAGTCAGCACCAACAGGCTTAATAAAGCCCCAATGGTGGCATTAAAAATATGACGAGTACAATAAACTTAAACTTAAATATCAAACCACAACACACTTGTTTGTAAAGGTCTACATCTCAGAAAAATATGACGTGAAGCGTCTGCGCAAAGTTTGCCGAGGGACATGGTAGTCGAACATTGTCGAAACTCTATTAAAAACACGCTGCAGTCCTCCGATGGCGCCGTTCATGCTATAATTGTTTCGGCGAATTGGCATCCTCAGCATTATGCTATTGCGCAATGCCCTTGGTTGAACGTTAATATTAATCTGCTGCAATCGATTCGGCCTTGTAAAATGTCTGCAACAAAGAGAGCCCTGAATATGTCACGACGAAACCGAAGCGGTGCCAGATCAATCAATCGATAACGACTCTCGTAACTCGGCATACGAAACGGGTCTCTCCAAGGCAACCTTCTCAAAGTGAAGCGTAAAAACCTGCGTTGAACAGATTCGACTCTATTCCCGTCATTAATATAGCTCGGATTCCAGATGGCAAAGCAATACTCCAGAATCGATCCCACCAAGGAGAAATAAAGGGACTTCAAGCAGTAAATATCGGAGAAGCCTTTAGCCATCCGAAAAATAAAGCCTAGAGCTCTTGACGCCTTGTCCACGATGTACGAGATGTGAAACTTGTACGTCAACTGAGAATCCAGAATAACTCCTAGATCTTTTACGTAAGTCGCACGTTTGATTACCGTGCCTTGAAGCTTATAGTCGAAGAGAATCGGCTATAAGCTTCAAGGCACACTTCTCCGGATTAACCACCATACGGTTGAGGCTGCACCAGTGAGCAAAGATTTGTAACTGCTGTTTTAGGAGGTGACAATCGTTGATAAACTGGATTCCTAAAAAGATCTTCTGATCATCGGCATACAAAAGACGGGGGCCTACGAGGGCTAGGTTCACATCACTGAAGTACAGCAAAAAGATCAGCGGCCCTCAATGACTCCCTTGAGGTATTCCTGAAGTGGCTGGAAAAACGTCGGACATGCAATCACCAACAGCAACTGTCAGCAGACGATCAGTGAGGTAGGAGCGAAACCATTGTAAGAGACTTCCATTTACTCCAAGCTCATGTAGTTTTGCGATAGCGGTGTCGTGGTTGAGCTTGTCAAAAGCCACTGAAAGGTCTGTATAGATGACGTCCGTTTGCGCCCTTTCAGCCATATTTTCCGTAATAAACGAAGTGAGACACAACAGATTAGTGGTAGTGGAACGGCCGACCATGAACCCGTGTTGATCTTCACTTAAGTATTGCTTGCAGTGGGAGAGTAGAGGGTCTATCATAACGAGCTCAAATAGTTTCGATACCGTGCTCAAAGACAAAATGCCTCGGTAATTATCACAATCTTGTTTGGTTCCCTTCTTGTGAACTGGAACAAGTGAGCAACCTTCCAACACGAGGGAAGTATGCCACTTGATGTGGAAATCCGGAACAGACGATGCAAGGGTGCCAGCAGAATGGAAATGTGTTTCTTTAGAAATACTTACGGAACTCCCTTTGGGCCAGGATTGAGGGTGACTTGAGCTGCGATGCGGCGTTGGAGATCATCTCAATACTGATATCGATTGCACCAAATGAGTGACCATGCAGAGAAACGTTGTTCGTAGCCGCAGTTATCTGATCGTCAGTAACATTTTCGTCAGTGAATATGCTGGCAAACTTGATCGAAAACAAGCGGCAAATATCCTGAGGAATGGAAGCGGTTTCACCGTTCAAGACGATGGAGTCCAGACTGCTGATTAACATATCTCCAAAAAGATTTCGGACGTGATTTCAGCTTTCTTTGGACATTTTGTTGGTATCGAGAGTAGCATAGACGACTAACCCGCTTGAACTCGTAATTGAGCCACACGTAGAAATGTTTCAAGGGAAGCGTGCGATATTTAGTGTATCTTCTTAGTGCTGCTCTCTTGGTCGATTTAAGCTTTTTTAGTTCCTTCGTCTGCCACGGATGAAGGGAGTCTTTCTGGCGAATAGTTTTCGGCTCATGCTTGTCTATGACGTATGCCAAGACATGAGAAAATGTAAGAGCGACATTGTTAACGTCGTCGTCGTCCAGAATTGTATCCCAGTCTATGTTGGCCAGCACCTCGGTTAAGCTACGATGGTCGGCTTTCCTGGAAATAATACGACACAGGCGCTGGAAAGTCAGCATAGTCGTTGTCCAGACTTTCAGGAATGGAAACGACTAGAGGTGGATGATGTGGGACATGCTTAACCAAAGGGGCGGGGGCCATAGAGATTAACGGAGCGATGTCTAAAGCACTTACAAAACAGAGGTCCAAGCTGCGGTGATTTTCGTTCACTACTTGGTTAATTTGGGAGAGTGTTGCCACGCTATAGAAATCGAGAAGATGTAAAGCTTCTGAATGAAGCACGAATCTTTCGCAGTCACGGTATGAACAACACTTCAGTGAGTTTCACTTTCAAACCGTCTCCTTGATGATCTATACATGTCACCATACCTTCATCCATTCCATGGGACTTTGACACTGAACTGGCTGCTAGTACTACTTCAACACACTTGCTATCGTCTAACGCCGTGAAGAATGCTCGGTGGTTGGTCATGTGACACGAGCAGCCACCATAAATATACCAGCAGTCCTACCTGCAACCGCCACCGACCGAAAAACAGATCGGATTTTCGATTTCAACAGCCTGCTCCACATTCGCACCGTGTTTCTTCACATTCACCTTTCCGCTTCTTGAACTTTCGTCTCTTTTCTTCGGCCGCAGTTCACGGCAATCTCTTCGGAAATGGCCTGGGCTTTTACAATGATAGCAAACTTTCTGCTTCTGTTTACTTTTCTGTTGTAGTTTCGTGGCTGACTCACCGAAATCCACACTAATATCAGTTCCAACACTTTCTGCTTCACTAAGGCCATAGTAAAATCAGCCTCCGGATGACTCTCTAGAGCCGATACAAGGCCACCGTACGACCCGGTAAACTTTTCAACAACATAGCAATCTTCGTCGGATCTTTAAGAGCTTGACCTGCACAGTCAAAGAAATCGTACAGTTCTTCCAGGTCAAATAGATGCCTCTCTACATCTGCACCTTCTGCTATGTTCAAGCGACACAGTCTTTTTAACAACACTCAGCGAAATAAACTTTCGATATTCATAAGATTGCATTATGATTATTTACCATAAGAAATCAGTATGAATTTCATAAATTTGCTTTATGAAATATTATAATGTTGAAAAACTAAAAATATGGAGCGATCAACACTCTCACTCACGCGCCGCCCGTAGACATGGGGACAGATGTCGTACTGCCGACAACATACCGTTCCAAATTCTTGTCAATTGGATGCGAGCGGTGGCTAACAAAGTTTCAGCTTTCCCTTCGCCGCATATCTTAAATCTTTTGTACAATTACAAACATGGCTCTGAAATTTAAACGGTCTTTATATTATTCCGAAACGCAAATATAGAGCAAGCTTATGCCAAGAGCAGCATGCCAAATAGAAATTTTACAAATGGCGACCATCACGAAATATTGAAACAAATGATTATAACATTCATTACACATTGCGCCGTAGTCCTAAAGGGTGATACGGTCAAAATTTGGTCAAGGGAAAACGCGTGTAAATCGGTGAAATCGTTTATTTAAAAAATCAAATTAAATTTCTTTTTCAAGTTCAATTAGTATAAAATTCAGGAAAAATATTCAGTTAGGCTTCCGCTTTTCCAAATCCGAATTGCCGGGCCTTAGGCTTGACCCCTGCCATCAGATTTTGTACAGCCACCTTGTCCACCTTCTTCGCCGCAGAAAGCCAGTTTGCCTTGAACTGCTGCTCGTCCTTAGCAGTTTTTTTGGTCTTCTTTAGGTTCCGCTTGATAATAGCCCAGTATTTCTCAATTGGGCGGAGCTCCGGCGTGTTGGGAGGGTTCTTGTCCTTGGGAACCACCTGCACGTTGTTGGCGGCGTACCACTCCATGGCATTTTTACCGTAATGGCAAGATGCCAAATCCGGCCAAAACAGTACGGAACAACCGTGTTTCTTCAGGAAAGGCAGCAGACGTTTATTCAAACACTCTTTCACGTAAATTTCTTGGTTGACAGTCCCGGAAGCTATGAAAATGCTGCTTTTCAAGCCACAGGTACAGATGGCTTGCCAAACCAGATATTTCTTTGCGAACTTTGACAGTTTCGTGTGCTTGAAAATATCTGCTACCTTTCCCCTTCCTTTTGCCGTATAAAACTCCTGTCCCGGAAGCTGCTTGTAGTCGGCTTTGACGTAGGTTTCGTCGTCCATTACCACGCAGTCAAACTTCGTCAGCATCGTCGTGTACAGCCTCCGGGATCGCGCTTTGGCCGTCGTATTTTGTTTATCATCGCGATTTGGAGTCACTACCTTCTTGTAAGTCGATAGTCCGGCTCGTTTTTTGGCTCGATGCACGGTTGTAGACGATACACCCAGCTTATTTGCGGCATCTCGGAGAGATAGGTTAGGGTTTCGCTTGAAACTACCGGCAACTCTCTTTGTCGTCTCAGCGGCTTCCGGTTTTCGATTTCCCCCCGATCCAGACTTCCTGGCTGTCAACAAACGTTCCCCAAACACTTTAATTACATTTGTAACGGTTGATTTGGCAACTTTTAGTGATTTTGCCAACTTTGCGTGCGAGTAGCTCGGATTTTCGCGATGCGCGAGCAAAATTTTGATACGCTGCTCTTCTTGCTTGGACGGCATTTTGACAACTGAAGAGTGAATTCCAAAATCAAAATAGGAGCAACATTCTACACACACACACCTTCAAAATGAGGGGTGTTCAGGTTTTTTAAATGCAAAATTGAAAGAAATACGTCAAGTTGATATTGACCAAATTTTGACCGTATCGCCCTTTACATCACCTTTCCGTACAACCTCATAGGGCTGTCCTTGTAGTTTTTTGTTCAATGCTTCCAGCATCAAACGAAAAAGATGGAAAGTTTGTTATAGTTTTTCTAAGCCGTTTATGCGCAACCAATCAATGAATTTCGGCCAAGGTCTAGTCGCTTTACTTTGGTTTATCCTGTAATTCAAGTAAGGTGACAATTGTCAAATTGAGTCTTTTGACTCTCCTTTTGATTTGCACGCAGAGTCACGTCACTCGATTTGGCAATGCTCACCTCGTAAGTGACAACGAATCGTCTCTCCTAAGACGACGCGCAGAATAGACAGCAGTATAACGTAGCAAACTACATGTTATTCACGAACCATCGTAAGGGGCTATTCATAAACCCCGTAGTCTTTTCTAGAGGAAGGGGGGGGGGGGGGGCATGACCAAAGTCTACGCTTCATACAAAATTTCAAAGAAATGTATGGAGAAAAAGGGGGGTCTAAGATGCTCAAAAATGATTCTACGTGGTTTATGAACAGGCCCTAATAGTGATGTATCGATGTGTCTGGCTTACTTCTTCGTACGGTGACCTAAAGTCAGCGCCATACAACTCTGATTTCTTCTTGGATCACAATCGGATCCAGAATCACACCAATGTTGCCCATCAGCTTCCTGATCCATGGTACCTGCTGTAGACACTCTGCTAACGAAATGTATTCGGCTTTGGTATTCTCAAGTGCCAAACAATTTATGTTCATGGCTAGATGTCACCAGCCCAGTCGGCATCTACAAACCATTATTCCAACTTGCGGTCTTCATATCCCAGGCACAACTCTATGTCGATCATGCCGATGGTCTGCAAACACTTTATCCGTATCGCAAATAACAAAGACATACAGTTATGTTCAACAGTTTTCAATTGAGAGCTTTCGGTCAATGTTCGTCAAATAAAAAACACAAAAATCACAAAACATTCCCATTCTAGCAGATCAACCTACCAACCGTCGAAGGCACCCTACAGTCGAGTTCCACCACCACCACCGCCACCACCATGACCAGCACGATAACGGCTGGCAATCTTCAATCCACTGCAACCACCACCTCGGTGCTGACCAGCAACCTGTCGAACCGAACCTCGCCAGACTACCCGAACATGGAGTACCCGCCGGTATTCGAACCGGAAACCTACTCGCTGAGTGATCCCACCATGACGCTACTTAAGCGCCGTCAAAATCACCCTTCAAAATGACGGAAGCTGACCACGGTACGGGAACATGAATGTGGCTAGGTAAGTCACAATGATTGCACCTTCTCCTGAGGCCACTTTATGAACAAAAAAAATAAAACAACTTACAAACGCAATGTTATTTTGCTACAAATATTTACGTGATTCTTAGTGGTTAGTGTAAAATGATATTATATTCTTATGGTAATAATTCTAATTCGCGTATAAGTATAAAATGTTATACATTTCCAATTAATCGGAAGGTGCTGTAAAACTTCTTTGAAAAATGGTTTATTTAAAGATGGTTGTTATATATGTAAACCGTTTGTATCCAATTATTTATAATCTATATAACGCTATAAACTTTATATACCTAAATATAAATCAATTAATTGCATGAGTTCTATTACTTCATTGAACGGCAAACAATGCAGCAATTGTGATCCTAAAGTATGATAAATACGTCTGAGTATAAGAATATGCAATGTTTCCTTAGCGACTGGCATGATTGGCGCCACTATCTGTTTATACTTAGCGACAGCAAGTAAGATGTTTAGATGAGCATTTTATCACTACTTAACATAACCAATCAAACCCAAAACCTTGCATGATATTTTAGTGATAATTTTCCATACCTTAATGCAATTGCTTCCAAACATTCCTACAACAGGCTAACGCGAAAACCAGAAGTAGAAACAATCCTGTAATATCATCGGGTTTGATCAGTTATCCTATGTTAAACTCTGAGAAAACTATGCGTGCTACGCGGTAGTGTAATTATTTCTTATGCTAGAACAGTAGGTGTCTCAAGACAAACATAGTGCCTTACGAGAGTTTGAGTTATGATAATAATAAAACAGTCGGTTGAATGTTACAGTTTTCTTATGAATAATCAGTTGTGTCGTTTCGTTTGCTATCTACTCGATGACAGCCCTCAGATATCGCTTTCAAGGTTGATAAACAACTGCCATCTGATACACCTCTATTGACAAACAGCAAGATGTAACTGAATACTCGGAGACAGTCGAAATTTGAATGGTAAACAAATTAGGCAGTCAGCCAGTTCCAGCACCGTATCGCAACGTAAACTGTCCGTTAACAAGTGGTAGTATGAGCATTTTAGTTATCACACGCGAGAAAGCTAATCTTTTTTTTATTTCTGCTACCCTTGTCGTTAGTTGACATGTTTAGATTTATCTGAATCTTGATTGATGTAAATTAAAGTAACCGGGTTTAATTTTGAGCTGTCCAAGTATTGTTCGAATTTGAGAACATTTCTTAGCATTTGATTACGTTCATGTTAGTGGATAGGGTCCATTTTTTCTAAAATCATAAGACTGCTACTTATCTCGTAATCTGCCCTAATAAATTTCGTATGGTTATTTTTCTTAACGACCTATTTGGGGTATCATCCAAACCATTAGAGAAATGGTTCGAGGATTTGTAATATCGTTCGTTTAAGGTTATTTTTTATCAGGGTGATCCGCTTAAACATTCGTTTTCGTTTTCGTTTTGTAGTGCAGAAAGAGGCATAAATTTGGAATCATAAAAAAAACCAACCACAGTAGATCAAGCGAATCCTGCTTAAGATAGTAAGAAAGTTATTGAAGACAGGGGATAATCTGAGTAAAATTTGTAGTTAAAGATTGAAAAAGAAGCAAGTAGACAGAGATGGACGATTTGTAATCCCTATCGAACATGTTCTGTGCCCTGCACAATCATATTTCTAATTCAATGTTCTATTTTGAGCTTGTTACTGCTATCATTAGTTTATGAACAAGCATGTTGTTTTGGAATAGCATTGCACCAATTTTCAAAAAAATGTTTAATTTTACTTTTGACTGGCATATTTTTTAAAAGAAAATTATTGTCGACACCGTGCGCCTGCAAGGCTTACATAAGCAGAATGATTTGCAGTACTATACAGCCCCATTACGTGACCTTCAGAAACCAAATTCAGATTTAAGCCAAAATAAGTCTTACTGTAACATCTCATCGCCTCGCAGTCTACCCACTCACAAACATTATATAAGAGCCGGCATAAAACGCAAGAAAATATGATACGAAAAAACAGGAACAATGATGTTAATATGAAAACAATGACCCTATGATAGAGGATATGAATAACAAGAACACTGTCACTCATGTAAACTACATGTAAAGGTCTATTCTCATGCCATATCGAGCGCTGGGCCGGTGTAGAAGTGCCGTGTCTCATCACGACATCCGTTTATAAGTGTTTTCTCCTCACTTGTGGGGGTTTTCAGTTAAAAAGCAGTGTCATAAGTGATTAAAGGGTGTTCCGATCCAAATTTGGTCAAACAGTAATGTGTGTGAGTCGATCAAAGTTTTTGTAAATAAGTCAAATTCTTTTTCTTTTTCAAGTTCAGTTAATACAGAATAAAGACTGTATTCGATGAAATTTGGACACACAAAATAGGTCACCAAAAATTTTGCTTGAGCCCGATTCTTTTCAAACTTTCTAAATGGTTAAGTTTTGACATCATTGGTTTATTGAACCTCTTCTCCCAACCCAAATGCCCGCACCTTTGCCTTGACCCCTTTCATTAAATTTTGGGCAATGATAGGACTGACTTGCTTACTTACTTTTAACCACACTTTCTTTAGCTCAAGTTCATTATCTATCAGTTTTGGAGTTTTAGCGAGCTTTGCCTTCATGATTGCCCAAAATTTTTCAATTTGGCGAAGTTCCGGAGTGTTTGGAGGGTTGACGTCTTTTGGTACAAAAACTACATTTTTATCTTTGTACCAGTCGTGGGCATAGTGGCAAGATGCCAAATCCGGCCAAAACAGTGTCGGGCCATCGTGAGATCTCAAGAAGGGCAGAAGTCGTTTTTGGAGGCATTCGTCCTTGTAGATTTGTCCGTTGACGGTCCCAGAGGTGATGAAGGGCTGATTCATTTTGCCACATCCGCAGATCGCTTGCCAGACAAGGAATTTTTTGGCGAATTTCGACAGTTTCTTCTTCCGTACACTCTCCGGAACGGCCAACTTAGCGGTGGCGACGTAGTGTTCCTGTCCTGGCATTTATTTGGTGTCGGCTTTAATGTAGGTCTCATCGTCCATCACAATGCAGAACGGTTTTGTAAGCCACTCCCTGTACAGTTTTCTTGCACGAGTTTTGGCCACCGAGTTCTATTTATCGCTCCGGTTCGGTGCCTTCTGGACCTTGTACACATGTAACCCAGAACGTTTCATTGTTTTCTGCACAAAACAAACTGAAACTTTCGCCTTTTTCGCAACATCCCTGATCGAAATGTTGAGATAACGCTTAAATTGGTTCAATACCATCCTGGCCTTCTCCGGATTTGATGTGCCACGTTTTTTGCCACTACCATTTTTCCGCTTGGTTGTCTTACGGTCCTTGAACGTTTTGATCACATGAGATATGGTTGAATGTGCGATTCCGAGCTGTTTTCCGATCCATCGATGAGAAGCGTTTGGGTTTTCGAAGTGAGTGCCCAAAATTTGTTGGCGCACTATTTCTTCATTCGAAGCCATCACTGAAATCACTCGACCGATTTTCACGAAACTCATTACACAATTGACACAACACAATGAAATACATTCAGATAAAATTTCAACAATTTTTACGCTAAAAAGTAACGAACAATTGCGTGTGTCCAAATTTCATCGAATACAGTCTTTACAGGAGAAATATGCTGTTAAGCTTCCTTTTTACCGAATGCGCATTGCCGGGTCTATCGTTTAACACCTGCCATAAGATTTTGTTCAGTCTCCTTTATTCAGTCTCCTTTATTGTCCACTTTATTCGCCGCAAAACGCCAGTTTGCCTTGAACTGTTTCTAGCTCACAACAGCTTTTTGAGTTTTTCTAAGGCTCCGCTTGACGATGGTCCAATATGGTCCACCACTTGAACGTTGTTGGCAGCATACCACTCCATGGCCTTTTTTCCGTAATGGCAAGATGCCAAATCCGGCCAAAATACAATGGAACAATTGTGTCGCTTCAGGAAAGGCAGTAGACGTTTTTGTAGGCACTCGCTCAGATAAATTTCCTGGTTGACGGTTCCGGTCGCAATGTAAACGTTGCTCTTCAAGCCACAGGTACAGATGGCCTGCCACACCAGGTATTTCTTCGCGAACTTTGACAGTTTAATGTGCTTGAAAATATAAGTCGACAGCTCAGCTCGTTTTTTAGCTCTATCCACGGTTGAAGGCGCCACTCCCAGCTTTTTTGCGACATCTCGGACGGAGAGGTTGGGGTTCCGCTCCAAACAGCGGGTAACTCTTTTTGTCGTCGATGTGGCCTCCGGCTTTCGATTTCCCCCCGATTCAGCTTTCCTGGCTGTCGAAAAACGTTCACCGAACACTTTTAATAGGTTGGTAACAGTTGATTTAGCCACATTCAACCATTTCGCCAACTTGGCGTGAGAGTAGTTTGGATTTTGGCCATGCACGTGTAAAATTTTGATGCGTTGCTTCTCTTCCTTCGACTACATTTTGATAACTGAAATGATAATCTCAAAATCAAATTAGAAACATGATGCTACACGCACACATCTTCAAAATGAGGGGTGTGCAAAATTTTTAATGCACGATGAAAGGAAATGCGTCAAATTTAAGTCGACCAATTGATCTAAACACCCTTTAGTGCCCGAAAAGGATGCTCACCATAAAGTCCGGGTACTTTTGTAGTAGAGTGCAGCATAAAACATCATCCCTGTTTAAACATCGATACCAAACCAGCTACATTACAACAGCAAGCAAGCGGGCTGTTGTTCGACGGTCGAGGTTGTTGACATCGCCCGCTGCGTATAATTGAATAGCTCTGCAAGCCAAGTTAATAGCTATTGTTGTTAAATTTTGCCTCGCAGCAGCGTGTGCGTCAGTCTCTCCCCCGTAGAGGGGAGCCACGAATATAGTCAATTAGGGTGATGAGGCCTGATTGTCACGGTGATAAGTTTTTTTATTCCAATTTATTTCGTTGCGGCAAGTGTGGTGAAAACCACACAGAGGATCCTTGCACACAAACTGTGCAGAAATGTATTTACAGGGTGCGGCAGAAAATAATGCGAAAATGTTCAAACTTGAGTATTGGGTTAATTCGTGTAGCTAGTGACTAATTTTTGTCGAAAGTGTATTTGTTTATGTTTACTTTCAAGTGCTGCATCCAAACATTCTATTTGTTTTATTGCAAATTCGTCAAAATGTTCGCGAAAGAAGTGATCACCAGTTTGTTGCTCGCCCAGAAGAAGCCGAAAGAGATTGCCAAGGTGGTAGGGTGCCATTTGGCAACAGTTTACCGCATAAAAAAGTCCCTGCAGGATGGTCCAAAGCAGCGGAAGCGGACGTCCGCGCTTTGCACGCACGCCGAACGTGATCAAATCGGTCCGTGCAAAAATTGCTCGCAACCCGGTGCGTTCCATAAGAAAACTTGCAAAGGAAGCCAATATTTCGGAGAAATCCATGCGGAGAATCATCAAAGAAGACCTGCATGCATCTTCCAGAGCCAGAGTGAAACGCCACTTGATTACGGACCGGGTCAAGGAACTACGAGTGACTCGTTCCAAGAGATTGCTTTCCTTGTTGAAGAAGGAAAAAATGATAATCCTGTCCTCCGACGAAAAGCTTTTCAGCATCGATGCTGTGGCCAACAGCCGCACGGACCGGTTCATTTCACCGCAGAAAATGGAGAACGTTCCGGAAAAAGTGAAATTCAAACTTCAAACCAAACATCCGGCTGGTGTCAACGTCCAACGGTTTGAAAATGCCGCCTGTTTTCATTGATGCTGGAGTTAAAATCAATACCGAAGTGTATATCGGTATTTTAAAGGACCAAGTGCTTCCCTGGGTGAAGGCCAACTTCTCCGAGGACCAAAACGTTGTCCTACAGCAGGATTGAGCGTTACACGTCCAATCGAACCCAACAATGGTTGAACGATAACATGAAGTTTTGGCGAAAGGATTTGTGGCCCCCTAGCAGTCCAGATCTTAATCCGTTGGATTATTCGATTTGGGCACATATTGAAGCACGAGCCTGCAAAACATCACACCCTAGTGTGAAAACCCTGAAGTCAACCATAACACGCACATGGCAGTCAATGTCGGAGGACTACGTCCGAAAGGCATGCTCTGGCTTCCGGCTTCGGCTCGAGGATGTTATTAATAAAAATGGAGGACACATTGAATAAATTTGTGTAAAAGGACTTTATAAATATAAATGCACTCGAAAATGTTAATATTATTGCTTGCATTAGTTGAAAATGGGATTTGAAAGAAATAGAACAAATTTTCGCATTATTTTCTGCCGCACCCTGTATTGTGGTGAGAATCCTCACCCTTTCCAAGAGTGCCCAAGGTAGAAAAGGCAATCTTAATGCTTAATGCTTAAGGTACAAAAGACAATGCTGAAATGCTAAAGCCTGTAACAGCCGCTCAAGATGAAAACCAATTTTCGATTTTATCAGCTGAAGAATCTGACTCTGACTTATCTGATGATGGTGATTCTACAGTGGTACACGCACCCGGATCCTTAAAAAGAAAACGTGTAATGGGGACGAAATCGTTTAACCGAAGGCTCCTACTGCACCAACTCCTGGGTGCAGTAAGAACTTTCCGCCATTACCCAAAAAGAAAAATAATAACTAAACAGCTACTCCTCAACCTATCCAAAAGGAACCCAAGTCCGATCGAGGATTGATAGCTTTTTTGGACATTATGGCATTCATTTTAGACATGTTCAATATACAAGACCCTCTTAGAAGCTTAGTTTCTGCCTTGCTTCCGACATTAGAATAACAAATTAAGCAACTGTCTTTTTCATGCCCCCTCCTACCATCGATCATATCATTCAATGGATAATTCATCGAATCAGTTCGAAGATATGATTTCTGTACTACAGTGGAGTTGCCGTAGCTATTGAAGGGAAGAAAGAACGAACCGATCACTTCAAGGGAATGATTACTAATGATCTATATTTCTATTCATCTACATTTTAGACAACTGTGATGCATAACAGCTTCAATCACGGGTTGCTTGCAGGGATAAGGTGTGACTCAAATCTCTTTGAGTGCAGCACGCGCTGCTACGAGACAGCACATTAAATTTCAAAGAGACGTGAAAGTGCAGTCTGTACTCCCGTGGACCCTTGTTTTACCGTGCGCGCAAAGCCGCACATCTCATTTCGAATTTGCTTTCGTCTCTTTTGGCATTAGACAAATGCGAAAAACAGACACGGCGGCACTCTAGAATGGACCTGAACAAACATGTTTTCATAATCTTTTGTGTAATATACTACAGGGCCCAATGATGTACGTAGAATCGAGCATTTTATTAGACAACTGTCAAATTGATAATTGCATGTACCATCCATCAGTAACAATGAAAATGATCATCCATGAGTAATGTACAAAAACAAATTTCCCTCTATGAAGCCCTACAATGCCTTTTTGTAACTAAAATCAAAATTTTTCAATTTGATACCATTATCCAAAGCACGAGCCAAAGCACAGAGTAATGCACAAAGTAATGCACAGAGTAAAGCACAGTGCATTACTTTTTATCTCTGAAAGAGAAGTGCGTGTGAGGCTTTCTGTCTCTTGTGCTGCTACGAAATCTCTCGCACGTTCGTTTTGTGCGCTCTTCTAAAACAGGAGACGCACACTAGAAATTGGGTGAAGCACTTGTCTATTTTGCACTGCTCTGAGTATTTCGGAAATCCCTAGTTGCATGTACTCCTTCGTTCCTCCTCAAGCAGCATTGGTTGAAATCTCATCTGGATCCGGAAAGTTTCCAGCTTCACCCTTGGCAACGGTTTGGTCAAGGCATCCGCGATCATCGATTCGATGGGGCAGTAGATAAACTTGATGACGTCACTGCTCACCAAGTCTCGGATGAAATTGAACCGCGTGTCGATGTGCTTCGTCCGTCAGCTTCCTCCTTCGGCTCGCAGCATAACTATGCAGCTCTGGTTGTCCTCTCGTACTACAATTGGTCCGGTAGGCTTCTCACCAACGTCCTTCATCAATTTCTGCAACCACAGCAGCTTTTGGCAAGCCTCGGCTATTGCCACATATTCCGCTTTGGTTGAAGAAAGGGTAACGCACTGCTATTTCCGAGCAGCCCACGAAATCGGTCCACCTAATAAATAGATGAATCCAGAATTTGACTTACGGTCTTGGTGGTCTTCAGCCCAGTCTGCATCAACGTATCCTTCAAGTTGACCTGGTCCGCCAAGCTCCATCGTCAAGTCGGCGGTCCTTTTGACCTCCGTCCAATAAGTTTGGCTAGCATTGCTCACCTTGCGCCCCAGGATTGATGCGCTAATGGCAATATCGTGCCTCGTGTTTAACGCAACATACACCAAAGCACCGACTAAGCTTTGGAAGTCGTCCTTCCTTGGCATTGGTTCCTCCTCCTTTTGCTGTAGCTTCGGATAACCAGGGTCGATTAGGATCCAAGATGGCCTTGCGTCTGCTCGTCCGTACCTTGCAGCAATCATACGGATATACGAGGATTGATCCAGCGAAAATTGTCCATCCTGTCCTCGTTGGATCCGAATTTCGAGATAGTTGCTAACGTCTCCTAGACAAGTTATCTTGAAGTGCACTTTAAAAATAGCCTCAATCCTGTTGTACTCCGCTTCATCACGGCAAGCGATCAGCATATCGTCCACGTACAATAGTATGAACGATTTCCGACCATTGTCACAAATAGGCAAGGATCTGCTTCCGATAGTATGCACCCCAGACTCCGTAAAATCTAGGTGATCCTATGGTTCCATACTCGTCCTGCTTGCTTCAGTCTGTATAGACTTTTCCGCAGTAGGCACACGTCGCCCTTCACACCGGTCTCGAAACCAATCTGCTGCCTCATGTAGATCGTCTCGGCTAGGTCTCCATACAAGTACGCCAACTTAACGTCCACATGGTTCACTAACAGCTTCCTTCTGGCGGCAATCGACAACAGCGTGCGAAAGGTAGTTTGCTTCGCAACGGGGGCTGAATCCTTGGGCGACCAGCCTGGCCTTGTATCGGGTGACTTCGTCGTTACCGTCCAGCTTCCTCTTAAACAGCCATTTTCAGCCTACGGGTTCCAAGTCGCATTCTCGTGCAAGGATTGGATCTCCTCCTCCATAGCACGCTTCCACATGTCACGATCCAGCACCTCATTGCTTCTTCGAACGATCGGGGCTCACAGTACTCCTGGACAGTTAAACCGACCATGTCGCCGTACCTCTGCGGCAGGATCGACGAACGTTCGGTGTAGCACCAAACTCCTCCTGTTCCTCGGAGACGTCTGGCTGATTCTGCTCGATAGCATCGGTGTCATTCGGGTCATCTTCTTCATTTTCGAAAGTGGCGGTCTCGAAACCGTAAAAATCTGCCTCGCTTGTCTCGTCACCATCTTGGTCATCGCTGCTGCTGCTCTCGCTGACATCAGTCGGCACATCGTCATCATCGCTGTTCGGGCCCTCGGCCGGAACGTCGTCGTCGTCTCCATCGGGTGCTGTTAAAACGGGAACGCCATCAGCACGTTTCGTTGGAAAAACGTCAGAAAATGGATATGAAACGATAATTCCCTGCGAAGGTTCGGTTTCCCGAACCTCCCGATGTGTCAGAAAGCGGCAGTCTCTACTCGTGACCAACTTGTACGTGTCAGGATCGATGAAGCGGTAGGCCTTATGGTGCAGGGAATAGCCCACGAACAACATTTTCTTGGATGTCGCCTCGAACTTCGACCGCATCTCGGATGGAATCCACACGTAGGCCCACGAACCGAAAATCTTGAGATGACGGAGATCAGGCTTGTCTCCAACGGTGTCTGTGATATTGGTTTAGATGGTAGACGGTTCTGCAAATATGTGGCCGTATTCAAAGCTTCGGCCCAGTATTAGTACGGCAGTTGTGCGTCCAGAATCATGCAGCGCGCCATCTCCACCAGTGAACGATTCTTACGCTCCGCAACCTCATTTTGCTGCGGGGTGTAGGCTGTGGTGAACTGCTGGCTGATACCCTCGTTGCAGCAGAAACGTTTCAGAGCTTCGTTTTGGTACTCACCACCTTGACTGCTGGCACTGCGTCACATCACGGTGTCCACCACGGTACGGCTCCCAGGTGACGATGATGGAACAGATGGAACGGATTGCTTTCAGCGCGTTGATCGTCACCGTTCCCTTTTGGAAATGCACCAGGTACAGGCAATCCGGGTGATTGGGGCCAGTTTGTATCGGTCCTTGATTTCCGATGCGATTTGTACCGGATCGAGGTTTGGCAGGCTTCTGATGACGGCCATGAAAGGCTTCTCCCCGGGGATGTCATGCGTGAAGAATCCCGAACTGGAATCCTTCAGGTGCTTCACCACCTTGTCATAGTCCTTTTTTGACCGGAGCACCACCTTCGTACCTATACGGGATAGTTTGTACTCGGCTGCAATGCCAGCCGGTTGAAATTTGACCATGAGGTCGCCGAGAGGGATGTTTTTCACCACCACCGGTGGTAGCTTCAGTTTTGCTGTAGGAGCAGTAGCGTTTAAATTTTCGACGGAGCCGCCGAAATCACCGACGTCGCTGGTGTTCATTGCTGTGCCGCCATCACGGGGGCTCACGTTTCGAGGGGTACAGCCACTGGAACCATCGAGTTGGTTCTGCTTCTTCTTCTTCTTGCCCTGGGCCTGGGCAACGGTATCGGTTCTGCCTTCGAGTAGCGAAAAAGGGTTGCTGCTGTCAGTCGGCCGCTTGCCGCTGGGTTTCGGTCCACCACTTGGGCCAGGTTTGCCCATACCAACACGCGGAAACGCGAGAAATCGCGAAATTAATGAAACAACTGAAAAATTACCGAGTGTGAAAAAACACTTCCGAACTTGTCGCTTGTTCAAAATCAACTGATGCCTTACTGCCACCAGCTGCTACCCATTATACATATATCGTTTGCTGCTGCATATAAGACCTCTGTACCTCACATTTGAAATCTGTGATAGAAAAATACTAAGCACAAACTATGTAGAACCTAATTAAAAGACATAACCTTTTGACGTAGACTACGTCTTACGGCAAGGGTAGGGTGTCCATTGAAAATCTATAAGCGACCGTCACGAAATATCGTTACAAATTAAACGCTAATAACTTAATAAGTGCTCAATAGATTTTCAAGATGTTTACATAAATCGGTTGGAAATTTTCCCGTGTATCAATTCAACTATCAAACACCATGCCAGCAATGGAGCAAGTCAGCGAAGCACTCAGAGATACCCCCAGAGACGCGTTCGTCTTCAATATTCCTGCGATTACATTGGACCTCGTTGAATCAGCAATCCGGAAGCTGAAACTCTCAAACGTGGCTGGACCAGACGGAATTCCTTCATGTGTTTACGATTCCTGCAGTGTTTACGATTCCTCTTTTGAAGATTTTCAATATCTCCTTACGCCAGGGAAAATATCCAACACGTTGGAAATCTTCGTTTATGTTCCAGATTTTCAAGAAAGGAGATAAACAAAATGCCGAAAATTATCGAGGAATCACATCGCTCTGTGCCTGCTCAAAAGTCTTAGAGATCATCGTCAACGACTTGTTGTTTGCTAGCTGCAGACACTACATCTCTCCTGAACAACATGGATTTCACCCCAGAAGATCGATTTCAACAAACCTTGCACCTTTCGTTTCCTCGTGTCTCCGGAATATGGAAACTGGATCTCAAGTCGACGTTGTTTACACGGATCTCAAGGCTGCTTTTGACCGGGTCGACCATACTATACTTTTGGCAAAGTTAGACAAACTTGGTGTGTCAAGTAACTTAGTTCGTTGGTTTAAATCTCACCTAACGGACAGGATACTCTGTGTGAAGATCGGCTCAGCTCAATCGAGCTACTTTACTAATATGTCGGGCGTACCTCAAGGCAGCAACTTGGGACCACTGCTGTTCTCAATTTTCTTCAACGAGGTTGGACTGATACTTCCACCTAACTGCAGGTCGTTCTATGAAGACGAAAATTTATGTGGTTGTGCGATGCTTCACTGATTGCTTACGACTACAGCACTTGATCAGTAGCTTTGAAGAGTGGTGTTCCAGGAATTTCCTCACTCTGAGTGTTAACAAATGCTTCATTATCACATTCCATCGAAAATTGAACCCAATTGCATTTGATTACATGATAAACAATCAACCTCTGCAGAAAGTTGATACTGTTCGTGACCTTGGAATCACCCTTGACTCCGGTTTGACATTTAGACAACACTACACGGATATGATTACCAAAGCCAACAGACAGCTCTGTTTCATGTTTAAGACGAGTTTCGTGATCCCATCTGTCTGAAAGCATTGTACTGCTCTCTCGTGCGTTCTATTCTGGAATTTGGAGCCGTTGTGTGGTGCCCGTATCAAGGAATCTGGATTGCGGGGATTGAAGCAGTCCAAAGGAAATTTGTTCGTTATGCTCTCCGTCATCTGCCGTGGAATGATCCTGTCAACCTTCCAGCATACCAGGATCGTTGCTCACTCTTGGGAATTGAAACATTGGAGCATAGGCGTACAGTCATGCAAGCAGTTTTCGCAGCAAAAGTGCGACTAGGTGAAACTGACTCTCCCGGAATTCTGGCCGAACTGTTTATCTACGCTCCCGAACGAGTTCTGAGAACAAGAAATTTTCTACAGCTCGGAACTCGTGCTGCAAACTACGGCCAACACGATCCAATTCGATTCATGTCATCGCGCTTCAATGAACTCTACGCTCTGTTTGACTGCAACTGTTCCGCTGAGACCTTCCGTCACCGGATTCAGCGTAGTTGGATGGAGAGCCGCTAGTTCAGAAATGATAGCATTTACTACGTACTGGCATTAATGGCGATGATACTAGACGACTGATTCCATCACGATAGATTATTTAAGTATTACTGACAAGTTTTGTGTGTGTACTAGAATTAATTTTGTTTTGCTTGCTTTGTATTCCTTCTATTCATGTTGACTTCTGTAGTGTACGATTTAGAAATAGGAGGTTTTTACGCCACATGGCTTTTCCCCATTACATTCCAATGTTAAGTCAGTTGGAATTATATCAATAAATACATAAATAAATAAATTATCAGTTAACAATTTTAAGCTATTGAAAATAACCAAAATATTAGGTGATGTCTTATAATGCCGATTTTTCAGAGTAAATTTGCTAAATGCAGTGTACTTTACTATCACAGATTTCAGATTTAAGCAAGGGAGGGCTCATATGCAGCACTGGACGATATAAAACGGGCATACCTTCGCAATTTTACTCATTAGTGTCGCAGTACTGGAGCTGGGCAGATCATGGAACCATTAAGGATCAGCAGCTGGCGATGGAGGCAACCCCGATGTCATGAAACCTGCATGCTGCCGTCATTTAAACTTGAAATGTCTTACGTCAAGGGTTGGGTGTCAATTGAAAGTCGAAAAATAATCGACCTTCTCGAAATATCGTTACAAATTAAACGCTTATAACTTCATAAGTGCGCGATAGATTTTCAAAAAATTTACATCAATCGGTTGGAAATTTTCCCACATATCAATTCAATTATCAAAAATTATCCTCTAACAATTTGAAACTATTGAAAGTAACGAAAATGAAAGGTGATGTCTTATAATATTGTTATGCAGGCTGGATTTAAATGCACAGTACTTTCCTATCACAGAATTAAAATGTGAGCAAGGGAGGTCTCATATTCAGCACTGAACGATATAAAAGCAAATTTTCTCATTCGTGTTGCATTACTGGAGCTGTGCGGAGCAACGAGCCAGTATTCATTGGCAGCAGGCGATGGCATGTACCCTGGAGGGTGTGCTAGCTTCATTCGGCAGTGCGGAGCGGCAAGGCACCAACGTTGGATTTGGCTGCTGGCGGTGGCAACCGTTGCTAGGCAGTCGGTTGCCAGCCGGTGGGCGCAACCACGAGGAAGCGAAATAAGGTGCTTGTGTGTGTGATCTTGTTGGAGGCCATCTTTGGCATAGCGCAACGTGCAACCTGCTTCTTCAAAAGACCGACAAGGTTTTAATTATCATGCGGGCAGTTTCAAATCCGTACTTTTCAGCACGACTAATTCAATTTAGAAAGAGTTTGTTTGATTGAAATTTTATTCAACATTACTATCCAAGTTACCAATTGACAGCCAGCGGTGGCTAAAACAATTTAAGTTTCCTCCTCGTTGCATAACTTGAGCATTGTGTAGATTTTTCAAATGGCTGCCGTCACGAAAAATTCAAACACCGGACGCTAATAACTCGATCGTTTCTTGATTGATTTATTTTTGAGATTTTTGCTCTGATCAACTAGAATTGCCATTTACGATTGCCATTTTATTTACTCAAGTATTTAAAATTTTACAAACAAAAGATGAATATATTTTGCGTACAATTCATCAATCGGTATTGGAAAATTTTAAAGAATGTTGCGTTCCGGCAAGTATCAAAAAATTTCCTACGTTTGATTTTCGCTTTCATTTTTGAAAAGGATATTCCGAAGTAACATTCTCTGCATACTCCAATTAGTACAGGTATGAATAGTTATTCTGTTGTTTTAACGATTCGCGTTGGATAGAGTTTTACTTCTAGCAAGAAATAAATTTTGAGAAACTGTGAAAGTGAGAATAAGTACGATTCCTAATCGTTTTGATGCCAAACGTATGCGCAAATTTCGGAAGCGCGTTAAAATCGAACATATGGAAAATCCTCCGACCATGTACCGATGCCGAGTGAACTCGTGATTATCAGGCAAAACTTAAACGTTGCCAACTACTGGTTGAGATGCTGGAGAAGAGCCTTCAACTTGAGGCCGCATCATCGTTTTAACCTTTCTGAAGAGTGTACAATAGAATTTCCTAATTATCATAATGCATACTAACATACAGGGTCCTCCCTTAGCTCAGTCGGTAAAGGCGCGGCTACAAAGCAACACCATGTTGGAGGGGGCTGGGTTCGATACCCGGTCTGGTCTAGAAATGTTTCGTTAAGGAAAATTTCTCGACGCCCTGGACATATAGGGTATGATTGTACTTGCCACACAATCATATTAATGCAAAAATGGTACCTGGCATCGAAAGCTCTCAATTAATAACCGTGGAAGTACATTTAGAATACTAAGTTGAGAGCAAGCAATAAGCTAATTGCGAAAGCAATAAGCTTGAAACGCTAAGAAAGAATAAGAAGAAGACTAACGTACTTACTCACTTATGCTAACCCAACGGCCGATTAGAACAATACCTGCGTTGCAACATAGTTTGAAATAAACATTTGATTTTCTGCATTATCTAATGCGTATAAAGGTTAGATTTGACACGAATTCATGGAATATTTTATTTAAATGTAAACCTGATATCACTGAAATCAGGTCTGTTGTATGAAAGATTGGAAACAATTTCTTTGTTTACGCTTGTTTTGGCTTTCAATTGAACAACGGAGAATTTTACGCATCTGCTAAAATTCATTATTATTTTTTCTGTGAATTTTCCGCTACGAAACTAACGAAAGTAATCAAACGGTTTAACGTAGTCTACGTCAACCGGTCGTGTGTTAAACACAACCTCACTGATTTTTGTGTGTGATTTTCAATAATTTTCAATAGTTGAATGGTATTTTTGAAAATTTAATTTACAGTTGCAAAAATATCCAATTGATTGGTGTAACCATCTTGAGGTCTATGAGGGAATTATTCCTCGATGTATGTCAAAAACGAATAACGTCTCGTTTAACATTCATAATTTCTTAGTGTGTGGTATGCGACTATTCTAGCAGGGCGAAAACTTCCTAATTTTCAAGATGCTCTTAGCGCTGAGATGATAAATATCACATCAACTCATTTTAAGTCTAGGAATTAATATTTTGTCAAATCTCAGTAAAAAAACACACCATGGCCATGTTCTTGCGGTGAACGATGCCTACGATAATCATAATATTCAAAGATTGTCATCATCGGGTAATACAACCAGGTCCAGTTCCATATTCTAACATCATCGTGTGAATTTTAACAAGTACTTGCGTAATCAAGTACATTTGACGGTAGATTTTTTCATTACGAATATTCCTGCCTTACGCAGAGAAACATTTCATCGACAATAACAACCACATTCACGGAAAACATGTTTGCATTTTTTTTTCCTCTTTACAACTATCCGTTGCAAATTGCAATTAGAACAATGGCATAGCACACATGAGAAGTGTAATGATCAACAGGTGACTCACTTAACGGAATGTAATTCGATGCCTGCAATTGCCTGCACATCAATAATAATGCCTTAATGATCGAAAAGGTAATTACTTTGGCATTGTGTTTCAGATCGCTTTACTTTATTTTACTACTCAGTCGATATTCACAGCGAAATTTCCTTTCCAGTCACGTCCAAGCTCGGAATATTCAAATCGCCGAGCTGCTCATCCTGGCTACCTACACCTTAATATACGTAAATAAGCATAAAATCACGAAACGTCCAGAACCGGTATGGTTTTCCGAATACGAGAGACGAGATTGTGCCGTTTTCGCACCGCAGCTCAGCGCAGAGGGGAAATATTCAATTTTTAAAATAAACAAAACTAAACACGTCCAGTTTGTGCGTCTCCATCAACGTCTTCAATCAAGCGAGCAAAGAGGCACACCGCGCCTGGCGACGGACGGAGAGATGAACAACGCGCGCGGCTCACAGGCCGGTTTTGAATTCCTTGTGCTCTCTAACGAGAGAGCGTGCTCGAGACTACAGGGTTCAGTTTTCAATCGGACGTCCAGTAGTTAAGAAGTCAATCAAACGGCGAAGTCGCTTGCAGTGCGTCGCGCGCGTGATCCTTTGGAATAACTTATTATACATGTGATGTGGCTGTGAGAGAAAGATAACGAAAGTGATCATTTGCCAAACGAAACAAAGCCGACTACATGGAATCCTTGGCAAGGAGTATGATTTTCGTGGCATTCTTTTTGGGGTGCTTTGCCTTGGTTGCGAACCGACATGCCCCCATCAGTGGAATTGATCCGCGAGTGCAAAACAAACTGGATACGCTCGCAACGGAGAAGAATTTGTTGGATGCCGTTAAGTTTGCGGAAGATGTGATTGAGAAATCCAAACGAATGGAGTCTACGATCGCAGGTGCGAGGGTGAAGGTGACCAAGGGAAGCACTTCCTATGCGCAAGCCATCGATGGTTATTCAACGCCTAGTACTCAGCGGCAGGACTACGTCGCAAGGACTATGCTTAAGGCTACTTCATTTTTCCTAAATACCCATTGTAAGCCACAGGGAATTTCGCCTTACGAATGTGGATTGTATTTGAGTCACAAGTTGATACCGCAAAGTAAGCTGCTAGAAAAATGCTCTAACATTGTGAATGCTAAGCCATTTAACGACGAATATCGTCGTATGCTACCAGCAGCTTACCATGATGGATTTTACCATTTCCGAAAAAGTGTAGAAGGCGGGGAATTGCCACATCCTCGGAGCATTTCGAGCAAATTTCATGGAGTCCTTAACCAAAATGTCAAAGACAATAAACACAGTGTAGCTTTAGTTCAGTGGACACAATTCATCGAGCACGACCTAGCAAAATCGACCGTTCAAACAATGCATGACGGAACGGACATTGAATGCTGCACCGCCGAATTTAGTGCAGTTATGCCGAGGTATCTTCATCCTGCTTGTAAACCATTATACATCGCTGATAATGACGCATACTACAAAACACAACGTGTAACCTGTTTGAATTATGTTCGAAGTGCCTTATCCCTCGGAGACACCTGTAACCTTGGCCCTGCAAATCAACTGAATCAGGCAACGAACCACTTCGACCTCTCCCAGCTGTACGGAAACCACGAGAGCGAAACCCTCCCACTTCGAAGCCACCGGGGAGGCAAGCTGCGATCACAATCGTTCGATTCCACTGAATACCTACCGGAAAACGACGACAAAAAGCTTTGTGTCGTGAATGCCACTCTGGACGCCATCTGTTACTCGTCGGGAGATTCTCGTGTCAACATAAATCCATTCATTACACTGCTCCATACGCTCTTCCTGCGATCACACAACCGCATTGCGAAACACTTGGCTCAGATTAATCCCGACTGGGATGACGAACGCTTGTTCCAGATGGCGAGAAAGGTTAACATAGGTATCTATCAGAAGATTGTCCACGAATGGACAGACTCTGTGTTGGGTAGTTCTGTAGAACTCGGCCATTCCGACAACAAAGAAACTCGCGTGAGTAACGAATTTGCAACGGCAGCTATTCGCTTCTACAACTCGATGATGCCTGGGGAAATTTCAAATCCATCCGCAACCACCGGCCGATATTCGGCATTTGACATGGAAGATCTGTTCTACAAACCCAAAGACCTTCGCAAAAAGGAGTACTTTAACCATTTGATCAGCTCCGTTCTGCAGCAAAATGCAATGTCCTTGGATACCAGCTACGTCGATGACGTGGCACATTTACTCTTCAAAACGCGTAACATTGGTACGGACGTACTGGCGTTGGACATTCAACGAGGTCGAGATCATGGTCTGAGCAGCTATACAAACTATTACAAACACTGTACCGGCAGATCTATCAACTCGTGGGAAGATCTATCCGGAATTATCAAGCCATCAGATTTAGAAAAGCTTAAAAGTGTCTATGCTTCAGTGCGGGATGTCGATCTGATCGTAGGTGCAATAGCCGAGAAGCCCATATCCGCAGAGGCACTGGTCGGCGCAACATTGGCCTGCATTATCCGGGATCAAGTGGCCCATTCTTTCGGTGACCATCACAGCCAACAGCACCGACAAATCGATAACCTATTGGGTAACTATTCTGCGGCCCGGTTCCTCTGTGACACGGCACTGGTGTCGCGCGTGCAGCAAAACATTTTCCGGTTGCCTACGGTCGACAACCCTCTGGTGCGTTGCACGCAGCTTCCTACGTTGGATCTGAGCAGCCTGCGGGTGGTACACCACTAGACTATAAATTATTTATGAGCCATTTATTCTCGCGATGAACGGTGACGATGACGACGGCGACAGGGAAGTGGTGGCTCACCGTAATGTTGTTTTCGTCGTAAGAAGCAACTTTCATCCATTGTCGTTTCGATAGTCATCAAAAACAAGGAAAACAAAATTTAAGACTTGTTTCGCTCGACGAAGAAAGATACCGTACTGCAGAATTGAAAATAACATTCTCATTAATCAATATACATGGAGGCAGTATGCCATGTAAACACTTATACATGACTGTTGTAAACGGAGCCGTTGGCGGCGCAGGATTTAGCGCTCGGAAACGTGCCACTAGTTTAATTTAGCTGTAATCTTTTACTACGTAGTGTTTTTTTTTTCACTTGAATAAAAAGAAACTTGATAAGCTACTTGGTTAGTTTACATACCAGTGTGAGACTGATCAGCGTAGTTTGTTTGCTTTTCAATGTTTCGATGACGCCATATACGGGGTATTGGAGAAGATAAGAGGTGCCTACTTCGGGGAAGAGGCGGCAAGTGTGCTCACCAGAAGCTGTGGCAGAAGTCGGGGATTATATCAACACAATTGATTCCGTCGTGGAGGTCTTCTGTGGTGAAGAGTTCGAAGTTGGTCACTTATTTTTAGCTGATCACATCAATGCAACAACAGTCATTGTTTTGAATATCGTTAAAACAACATTTTAAATTGTGAGAGTGTCTTTTTCCTAAGTGAGGCATTCCACGGGGGCATACGAATCCATCCTGGTCGACCATTTCTGATGTGGATGAACATTTGCACAGCTATTTCATTTCATAGAAAACACAATTTTTTGGAATAATATGTCCATTATAAGTCACGACTTACTTGTTAAAATGGTACTGATGGTTTAAAATAATTATACTGCGAAAACGGTTCTTGTGGCTGACTGTTGTAATCCTTTGTTGAAAACATGGCGTTAGGAACGCAATATCGTTGTGTAGACCTGCGATGCTCTTCTTCAACTCGATGCACTTTTTCTTCTCCGATTTAGGCTTGGTTGCCATTTTCTTGCCATGTTCATTTAATGGAAGTCCTTGATTGCATATATGAGTATTCAAGATGATAAATGTTGGACCAGAATCTATTAATGACAAAAACAACATTGAATATTGTATATGTTTATGAAAAGATTGGCCGTGCAGTGGAAATAAAGACGGGGAAAGTATATGTACATGGATAAATTTTTTTTTTTTTTTTTTTTTTTTTTTTTTTTTTTTTTTTTTTTTTTTTTTTTTCTCAAAAAATTTTTTTTTTTCTTTCCCGAAATTAAAAAAAAAATCCAGAAATGATGGAAAATAATTTAAGTAAGTGTGCGTGAGACTGATTTAATATGGTTTCGATGCAATGTAATTCTTTAATCAGGGCTACCGTTCCGGTCGTTGTTATTTACGCTGCTGTTTGAGCAGCACACAGTGCCTCATTTTAACTAGTCACCCATCACCACACCGGTCGTTGCTATTACAGTAGTGATTCTTAGTTACTGTTGTCCACACAGGGGACCAATGCCGGTAAAGGCTGGTTTACAGTTCGGGAAATGCGTCACGGGATTTGGGCAAGGTGCTTACAGTTCGGGAAATGCGTCACGGGATTTGGGCGCCTGTGTGTTTTAAATGGAGCCCGGGATTTGAATTCCCGTGGCGGGAATTAAGTCTACACAAAAATTACAGTTTTCCTGAAGTGTAAACCCAACCGCGGGATTTACTCCGGGAAATAAAATTCATCTCTACACATTACTTTTTCGACGGGAACAAATCATTCCGATTTGTTTCCTTGCGAATTTTGAAAGTTTGAATTCAAACAGAAAAAAATTAAAATGTCAGAAGAAGAGCGAAGTTCTCAAACAGTTTTTTTTTTTTCGATATTGATGTGCTCGAAGATTTTGATGAGTTTGACAGTCAGGATAAATTTTATGAACAGCTAACCCAGGAAGAAATATTGGAAGAAGAAATTAAACATGCTCTTTGCGACGAAATTTCGAAACATCCTTGCGTGTACCAAATAACAAGCAAGGAGCATTCCAACAAGATAACTAAAAATGCTATTTGGGAACAAATCGGTTGTACTATTTCATCGTCCCTAAATAAATCCATCAGTGTCCAGGAGAGCCGGAAGTACTAGGCTGCTTTGAGGGAATCGAACAGGTAAAAAACATACATCGTTAAAGTAACTTAAATAAAATAATTCGTAAGTTTGTAGAACTTATTTGATAAAGGAACACTCCAAAAGCTTTGTGATAAATCCAGTGAACCAGCTGATATGTTTAGGCTTTACCAGCCGGATGGGTCTCTGCGATTCGATATTTATCAGGAACGATGGCCATTAGCTGAAACTATGAGCTTTGCAACAAACAATTTGAGTTGATTAAAATCTTCTTCTTCCTATTTTATTTTTGAAAAGGCCTTTAACCCTTCGGGTAAAATATTTCCATTGGATACCTCTCGTCAACAACAACTCTTAAGAATCCTGCAGAGTTCGAGGAACAACGGTTGCCAGGGAACATCCATTAATTATGTCGGTGGAACACGAAGAGAGTTAAAGTGGCATCGTAAACACTTTACTCGAAAAAAATGACTGTATCCGTAAAGACTGTACTCGAAAAAAATGAGACACAATGATTAGCTTGTAACTTTTTGGCGTGTGGGTTAAAAATTGATTAAACTTCGACTGAAACTAGCTATTACGTTGGCAGAAAACCGAAGACAGCTCATCCGGTGGTGACAAGGAAACTGTTGCACCTGTTCAATCGTCGACCGAACTTTTCGATCCACGATGTGGCGAAGAAGACCGAAGGTTTCCTTCTGGTTTGTCGAAAAAAAGATGAAACGTGCCGACCTTCTCGTCTACATAGTCAGGAAGGCATCAAACCGGAACGACAAACAAAACACAGTAGACAAAATCCGCGCCAGGAAGCAATACCGAGAATGGCTGACGAAAGCGAGGTGGACGAAACTTACATCAAGGCGGACACAACGTAATTTCCGGGTTTTACGTTTCCACAGCATGGCCGGTCGTTCCCGAGGAGGTAAGAAAGAAGAAGGTGGACAAATTCGCCAAAAAATTCGTGATTTGGCAAGCCATCTGTGGGTGTGAAGAGATGAGCCAGCCATACATCACAACGGGTATCATGAATGGGCAAATCTGTCGAGACTAGTGCCTCCAGAAGCGCCTGCTGCCCTTTCTACGGTCTCATGGAGGCGAAACGCTATTTTGGCTGGATTTGGCATCCTGCCACTAAACTATTCGAGAAAAAGCCGGCTTTGATGAAACCGACCCACTTAACCTTCCACCATACGAAAAGCGATGTCACTTTTTCTGTCTGGATACATTTTAGCAAAGACGGTTTGATGCCCAGCCAATATTCATAGCAAAAGTAATGAAAAATGATATCGATTCTCCACTCATTCTCAATGCAATCAACATATCCGGAGAAATTTGCGAAATGGGCGAGTCTACTTTTGTAAACAAACATTTAAATAGACGATTTCTCACGAATCAAAGCTCAATTTCTTAAGCTAGCCCACGATCGGGTAAAAGAAAGCTTCTGCTAGCCAACTGTGGTCTTAATTTTCTTAACATTGTGTGCTCCTGAATTTCATCATCGTCGATTGAATTTTCTACAGCTTGACTTACGGAATGGGTCGCATGATCCAATCAGATTGATGATTTTCTTTTTATTAAAACTATAGAAATGTTTGATTTTAGTTTGTCTATTAATGCTTTTCGACATCAGCTATTCTAATTAAATATTGTTTTATGTGTGACTGATCGTAAATAAAAATTGTATAGCTTTATGATAATGCTAGTTTTCAAATGATTTCAATAAGACTTATAGTCAGATGATTCTAACAGCAATAGATAAATAAATAAAAAAAATACTAATTGGACTTCAAGTTTAAAAATAATTTGACTTTTTCACTAAAAAAAAATCAATTTTCCCGCATCCTGTTTGACCAAATTTGTGTATAATAATGGATTCTTTGATCCTCCCTATTGTTAACATTTCGCGGAACGAGGACGGGCTCTTCGACCCCATATATTGGGTTTATTCTATCAATCGAGGGCTTGATTCTAGTGCTGTCTGTGTGACCTTGCTTTTGGAAGGGGATTCTTTTCCCTATATTCGCGGGTTTCGCGTAAGTGTCTCTGCTTACGGGCCCGCCCAAACGTTTTTGGCCCTTCATACAGGAGCTTGATGATCACATAAAATAATATAATCCTGATCAAATCGATTCTCAGATTATTCCACTGCTATGGAAAGTTACCTTGCTACAATAGATCATATAGATCAATCATAGATCATCATATCTCGAGTACTTTTTCAAATAGACGTAACATGTGGACGAAGATGAGAAAATCAGAATTGAACTTTTTTTAGTTTAAATTTTTATTCCTATTTGAAAACCGGACATGTTTATCCCAATTAAATTCCACTAAATGACACATTGGTAAAAGATATTGCATCACTGTGCTTAAAAACTACACTAGGAGTGAAAATTCAAGCTTCATTTAGAAAAATGTTTCTTACAACGGTCTGCAATCGAAGAAAATAATACGACATTTGGATAAGTCAGTATGATAGATGGCATGTTACTTGCGTCAAAATGATACGCCATTCTGTGAATGACAATATTGTTACGTCGAAATGTAACGTCAAGTTGTCATATTTCACACAGATACGTCGATTTTTTAAAATGACGTATTATTTTTTTCTACAACAAAACGTTGTAAAAATATTTTTGCTAAAAAAAAACAATTTTTACTGAAAAAAATCTAAATTTTTAACCTTGTCGTTAAGGGGCATCCAAATGATATAATGTTTCGCAGTTACTTTTCAACAAAAGCGACGTATCTGCCATTATTCCCAAAGAGAGTAAAAGTGATTTTACACCGTTTTGAATAAAGTTAGTTAAATCTTCCAAGAATAATCCATCAGAAACTTAACAATGATTTTTTAACAACATGCCATGAACAACGCGTTTGTTTACATTTTGTGACTTACGTCCTTTTGAAAAAGTACTCGAGATATCATCAATAATCGATTCTTGGATTCTCTCCACTCATTGGCACATCTTGTTGTGCTCTGGATTGATTTGTATTAGCTTGTTGGGTTCATGTTTTTTAAAAACAAATTCTTCTGATTTAGATGGATAATACGGCCTTGAGAACACTAGCTTAGCTAGATCAGACCGAAGAATTGGCCCCAGTATATAATATAAACCGGGTCCAGCGAAGGAGGGTTCTTCCTAAGGGAGGCCAACCAACTCCTCGCCAACAAGCTGCTCCCTCTGGTGGCGGAGGTAAACTGGTGGTGGTCAAGGGCAAGAACCAACCATTTGTGGCAATCGGTGACACTCTCCGTATGGCCTTTAGGGCCGTAGCATCCCCGAAGCGATGCAAGCATCGTTCCGTGAGCTTATCGACCATCGATTTTCCGAACACCACGTCCGATACACGGATGGCTCCGTCGGAAGAGACGGGGTTGGCGTCGGAATCACCGACCAGCAGTCCGCCGAGCTCTACAAGCTCGCAAAACAGTGCTATTTTTTTCGGCCCCCATCTAACCAGCCAATCGCTGTCTTCGCCTACAGATCCAGCGTTGTTGCATGCAGCCCTCAGCTTAGAAAACCCAACCCACCCTTGGATCCAGACAATCCCCACCCCCGCCCCATGAAACAACGATCTCGATCATTGTAGCATCCCTGGAAATGTCGAGGCTGATCCGCTGGCCTGTATCGGAATCTACAGCAACACTATCCCTGGAGTGCGATACCAAAAAGTGGCTTTCGGCAACAATCTGGAACATCTGTAGCAGCGAATGGCCACAGTGCCGGGATTCAATTATACGGAAAGTAGAAGGTTCTGTCCCGTCCACCAATGGGAGGACCCACATGATCACCGACAGCAACGGATACTGTCACGCCTTCGCTCTGGGCACACAAGAGTGGAACGTTTCTTGTGTCGTTGCTACCAGCTTTTTGAAATCACGGGTAGCATAAGGGATGCCCTCAGTCCCACTAGGGAAATCGCAGTGCAAGGTGGCCACACAATCTCAATTTCCGCATTTTTCCAGAATTTTTCCCACATTTTTGAATAATTTTCCCGACTGTGACAATGAGTTAATATAAATTGGATTAATAGATATTTTTGAGTTTGTGAGAAAATTGTTCAATCTGAAATTCTGACTTGTTTCATTTAGGTAAAATGAAGGATAGCAGCCGCAAATCGGGCTTCTTTCGTATTGCGTAACCTGCTTTGGTCTCTCATTTTGCAAACGAGAACAAAGATCGCTCTATAAAAGTCAATAATCTTTCAAGTTTCTAGAAGCATAAACATAGAAGAAAAATAGTAAAGCATTCGAGGTTTTCGAGTACAAAATGATGCACGTGCGTTACGTGCATACTGTATCAAGGACTTCGTGATCTAAACGTCGTTGACAGTTTGTAGACAATTCTCGGAGCTACCAAACTCTTTTCACTTTGGTTCACCACTAGTAACTTTTCATTTATTGCAACAGGATGAGCACCTTTTTAACAAACAAAAAAATGTTGTCAAATTTGGCAGCTCCTTCTTGAAATGACCTATCAGTTCTAGCCAAAATGTGTTTAAACGGCAAGCAACGTCTTTGAAGACGGCATTGAGCACACCTGCCCAAATTCTTCTTTCACTTTTTGAGCAACCGCAGCGCTCAAATAGTCTTTATCTACGAACGTTTCCAGACACAGCTCCAGATGCTTTTTAGCTATATACATGAAGTGAGTTAAACATCAGGTTTAATGCAGGTGATGTAGTACGTTAAAGGGTATATCAAAGGAGATTTGTTGAGTGGCTTCTTCAAAAAACCAAAGTAAAAAGACCGAAAGTCGTTGCGGAATGTCAAAACGTCTCTGTCGGATTCCTGCAAATTCTCTCGCTTACCTGATTGCCAATTTAGAGGCAAAACCGATTTCCACATTAAGGGCTAGCAGAATATTGCTCTCCGTCGATTCTATTTCAACGACTGATTTTGCTTTGACTGTCAGACGCTCGGACTTCACAATTTTCTCAAAGGTTGTTGTTTTTTTTTTTCTAGAAAGTGTGATCCAGCACAGATACCGCTTCAACTCATGGGTAAAATAATAACTCAAAGTTTGTCTTATAAACACCTAGGCGTCTGGTTCGATTCTAAAGCACATTAAGTATCTGCATCAGAAATGCCAGCAGCGAATAAACTTCATGCTGTTATACAGCTGTATTGTACAACGATTCTGTCGATTCTCGGGTACGGTAGCTTCTGTATTCAATCCGTGGTAAATCGAACGAAATCCTCAAGCTAAGTTCATGACACTGTACTATTCCCAATGTTGTTCCCAATCGTGTTCTGAATATTCCCAATCGTGATTACTCCCAAGACCTCTCTAGTTCTACTGTAGTTTTTGATCAGACCATGAAGCAAGAAGCTCGTGGAATACCAGATCCACTCCGTTCGGAGTACATTCCATCAATTTTTGCAAGTAAGGTTGGCCATATCAGATGTGACAGGAAGTTTTACACCGACGGGTCAAAAACAAATGATTCCACTGGATTTGGTGTTTTTAACGAAATTCATAGCGAATTGAAACTCTTCCCTCTGATCAGTTTTCCATTTGGTCAGCTCACTGCAGGCTATTCGCTCAACGAGGCCGGCAAAGCACTCACCGTATTTCGTTAGCGAAATATTGTTTCTTTTGATCAAACAATTCCTACACCATCACCTTGGCTTGGGTCCCTTCTCATTGCTCCATTCCGGGTAATGAGAAAGCGGACTCACTTGCCAAGGTGGGCGCTATGGCAGGCGATATTTATGATCGACAAATCGCCTTCAACGAACTTTTTGCTATTTTTCGTCAACAGGCCTTGATCAGCTGGCAACAAAAATGGGATGCAGGGGATTTGGGCAGATGGTTACATTCCATTCTCCCACAGTTATCGTAAAAATCGTGGTTCAGAGGGTTGGACATTAGCCGGGATTTTATCAAGGTAATGTGTCGTCTAATGTCCAATCACTACTCGTTAGGATCGAATTTCTATCGTATAGGTCTCTCAGACACCAATCAATGCGGCTGTGGTGCAGGTTATCAGGACATCGAACACGTTGTCAGGCATTGTCTCGATTACGAAATTACCAGATCTGATATTTGCGCATCCCTACCGACCCGAGGGAAACCAAAGAAGAAAGATATCAGAGACGGACGTGGGTAAGCTTGGACTATATGGGGCTAATTTACAAGTTCTTGAAACAAATAGATGTATTCGTTTGATCCTCTCTTAGCTGTCGTTTTAACATGTCCACCTCGTCCCCTTCCCCGGAATACCGCTTCTATTGTATCATTACAGCTTAACGCAATGCAACATCTACGCCAGACCAACAGCAACAATATCGCATCGCCAATATGCGGTTGAAAGCCAACGTTAAGATTCCTACTTCACCATTCTTATCCGAATCATTGTAATCCCTAACCTCAACCAAGCCGCGAGTTTTTCGGCTTTCCAAAACTAACCTAATTAGTAAGTTATTGTCGTTGTAAAAATGAAACAGAACTCGGCTCCGTTATGCCTATGCTTCTTGAGCCTTATAAATAAACAACTAAGTTAAAAAAAAAACTCACAAATTTCATTAAAAACATTTATCTAAAGAGAACATACATAATATAACATCCACTGCATGTTTCAAATTATAAACAAATTAAACATTTTGATTGTTGTTTTTCGTATTCTCCCATGCGCGGAGTAACGATCTATGATGAAATTTGTCAGAAGCACATAATCTCCCATCAACATGAGAGGCTCTAGGAGTGGTCAGTAATTTATTGCTAGAACGAAAGAACGGAACTATCAATACTTTCTCTTCAATTCTTTCGTTCTAGTAATAAATTACTGACCACTCCTAGAGCCTCTCATGTTGATGGGAGATTATGTGCTTCTGACAAATTTCATCAAATTAAACATTGCAGATCATTTTGTAGCAACGCGGCCATCTCAACCCATGAACACTACAAACCCCTTACCACAACCTAATTCTAATCCCCTCCCGTGGCGTTCAAGTAGTCCGCATAGACCAGTTCGACATAACCCCTCACTAGCCCACGGCTTTGAATTGACTTGCACTCGCATTGCCCCACCAAACGCTGTAAAATGAAAATGAAAATGAAAATATTTTAGAAGTAAATTATACCAACCAATCAAATCCATTCCCCATTCAAGGATTTCGACAGAAACAAAAACATAAACAATAAATGAAACCTTTGCCATCGTTTTGTATATCGTGTGTATTCATTCGTGTATTCTAAGCCAAAAAAAACCTTTCGTCCATTTTCTGCAATTCTCCATACTCTAATATTCTACGTGTATGCACTTCATATTCGACTGATTGTTTTCTCCTTTCTCGCGTGACCCAACGAATCAAACTTAAACAAAAAAGAAAGGAAAGGATATAAACTAAACACTATCAACGCGTGCTCTACAAAATGACTCTCATAAACAAAACGAACTTCAAAATTGTTTTTTCCTGTGTGTATGTGAGTGTGCAACAGGATTACCGGAAAACTCATGAGCAACTCCAAGCCAAATAGCACAATGATAAATTGATGTTTTCACTCAGCGCCTTCTGATTTGCAAGAAACTCTACTTTATTACAAATTCAGCAAATTTAAATCTGTAAAAAATTTAAAACGACATTTTTCAATACATAGATAGCACGAAAATGTCACTCCACTCGAAAGACCGTCGTTTGAATCTCGCCGATTCGTCGTTTTTGAGAAATTAAAATCACCTGAAAAGTGCAATTAGACTATTGTACTATTACTTAATCCTCGTGGTGAACCAGCCTAAGGCTCAAAGCCTTAATACAGAAAGAAGAAGAAATATTAATTAGTTCTGAATATTTCTCGACAACTTAATAGACCTATCTGATTTTGTAAGCAAAGAGGGGAAGTAAGATTCAAACGTAAATATTTCAAAACTCTCAGCACCCAGCACGGAAAGTAGCATCATCATCATGTTTGGGAAATGTTATTCCTTGTATTGGTGGCCCTAGTTTGCATGAAAGTGCTAAGGGTTTCAAGAATTTAACGTTTGAATCTTTCTTCCCCTCTTTGTTAACAAAATCAGATCCGTCTGTTTGAATAAGTTGTCGAGATTTATAAAATTGTATGTGCAATGAGCTATTACGGACGAAGACGGAAACTGCTTTGCAAAGTTTTATGCAAATAAGAGAAACGACATTTGGCGTGAAATTGCTCCAATGGAAATGAATCGATGCCTCCGGTTGACCTTTGATTTTTCTGGACTGGTCTGACCATCAACACATAAATTGAGCTAACATCAACCTAATACCTAATAAATAAGCTTGCTTAAGGTTATTCAAATGAATAAAATTCTGGAATTGCCAACAGCAATAATTACAACGAACGAACAAATATATACTTTCTGTGGAGGTGTGATGATATTTTTTTCTGTTGTTTCTCCCTAGCCTATGGATATAAAGAAGCGAAGCAACGAGACACTACAATCTCGTGAATGTTTTCTTCTGTTTTCTAACTGTAATAGGTAGTAGGTAGTTGCAAGCAGTGTGTAGTGGTATACTGTGTTTGCTTCATAAATACCTTAAATTATCTATATGTACAGAATGATTTGATTACTCGGTAGGTAGAATCCTAACGAGAGACATATTGATAATAGACAAGCGCCTTTCCAAAGCCGCCATAGGTAGGACTACACATCATACACTCGCAGCATTCGATTTCGTTCCTAAACATGCAATTCAAGTACAATAACTCACTTTTTTGGCGTTTACTTGATTATGATTTCATTTTTTTTTTGTCTAAAGAGTATCTTCATCCACTAACATCACTGCCTCTTTGCTTGCTATCTCATGCGGTACTGATATGGAATAGAGAATGAAAAAAAAAACGGAAATAACAAGTATGATAGAGGTAAAAAATGACTATGTTAATCATGCTATATACAATATTTTATATTTTTTTTAATAAATAGTGCTTTAAATTTTCGTGCAGTGGTGCCCGGCTGTGGTCAATTCATCACATAAGTATAAAGCAAAAGAAAATGGAAATACTAGCGGTTTGGGTGGAAGCGGAATAATCAAAGAAAAAGCATTCTGTTTCCGTGCACAACTAATGCAACTTAATCATCACAGAAATTTTGGTGACTATCTAAAACATAAAATTTGCAGATTGTGACTAACACAAGTTTAGATTCGCTTAGCTTAGTAAGGATTGTGGTAAGAACCGTTGCCTGCTCGAACATACTTTTCTTTCGAACATACACAAACGCTCACAAGCACACACGCGCACGCAGCGGAAGTAGAGTGAGGGGTGTCTAAAAGTGACAATATTCTAATAGACCAAATTGGAGATGATCCGGTACCCGTTGGGATCTCGAGTGTCGTCCACCACATTGCTGGTGAGCCAGGGATGGTCAAGAATGTCTTCGCTGGAAAATCGCAGCTCCGGATCGGACTGCAGCATGTTGATTATCAGATCCCGCACGCTGTCGCCGATGTTGTTCCAGTATGGCGCCGGGAAGTCAAAGAAACCATTCAGGATGGCATCGAACAGTTGCTCCTGTTGATTGTCTGGTGATACAAACGGTGGAAAACCGCATAGAAGGATGTACAGGATGATACCGGCTGCCCAGACGTCAATCTGAACAAAATAAGACATACACGTGAATGAAACAAATGATAGCGTTGATTTACGGCACGGTACAAACCTTAACGCCGTAACCGGTTTCCATCAGGATCTCTGGCGCCACATAGGTCGGCGTCCCGCATACCGATAGCAGTGGTTCGGTAACTTCACATGCCAGCCCAAAATCACCCAATTTTAGCAGTACAACATTGCCATCTTTGTCCAATTCAACCTGGGAGTAGGGTGAAATGTGTTAAGTATATGAGCGAAACGTTGTACTACGACAATAAAAAATCAAGATACAAATCATATAAAACAAATGAACATCCATTTACGAGTCGCAGCTGGTGGTTTGTTTACTACTGCGGGTAATTAAATGTAGACAAAATCGACGTCACAATGCAATTAGTGTCCCACACTTTTAGCAGATTTTATGGCACTGACACAAGGGGGTAGTAAAATGTAACAATCACACTTACCAGCAGATTTTCCGGTTTTATATCCCGATGCACGATGCTGAGTGCATGCATGTACGACATGGCCGATGCCAGGTGCTTCATCATGATCTTGGACTGATTTTCCGAGAACCGTGTTACTCTCGTGATGGCATCGAACAGATCGCCACCGCGGACCAGTTCCAGCACCAGATACATGTTGTTCATCGTTTCGATGTCCTGTATCAGTTGGATGATGTAGGGGTGATTCAGCTTCTTCATGACGCGAATTTCCGCTGCCAGATAGTGGCCCTAGGATAAAAGAACGAATCAAGAATAACCGATTATACACCCGGGAATGTATCTATAAAAACGCTAAATCACTCACCTTGCCAGAGCACTTTGATTTGTCAATGATTTTCAGTGCATGTTCAATGTTCGTTGATCGATCCTTTAATTTTATTACCACTGCAAAGTTACCATCACCTGGAATGGAATTAATAAAACTCAAATTATTATTTCTATTCGTCAGTCTGAAGCTATTTTTATGTTGAAGAAATAATATTCCGTCCTGAATTTCTGAGGGAAGTCGCGTGTATACACGGAAAAAAATCCGTGCCCAGATCCGTGAACTGCAGTCATGGATTCGAGAACAAGCAAAAATACACCGTGAACTGAATCACGTAATCATGAACTAAATCACGTTTTTAGGTAAAAATCCTGAAAACGTGAACTAGTTCACGGTCCGTTTTCATTTTCGTGAACGCTTTTGTTTCTGTGTACGGCCTTTATATCTCACTACGCGACCATCTTGATTCTATTTTCTCAAACCATATTCCATTTAAACCAATATATACTCAATAAACATAAAGTATAGGACATAAAAAATGCACCAAGCCATATGCATTACTTCTTTTGAAAATAATTAATCGTACGTTGCTTACTTCAGCCAAACTTTAACGCTTGTTGGTTGATGATGTATGATGTTTGTCGTAGGGTAATAAATGTTGAATGAATACTTTCAGTGTGCATCTCAAAACACAATGAACTGTCAAAATAAAGCTGGACAGAAAAAATGCACCTTGACAGACAGGAAACCGGAAGAGGGCGTTCAGAAAAATCAACGGAAAGAGAGGACAGAGCAATGCTCTGAGTGGTTAAAAATGACCCACGGAAGACTACAATCGACGCTTTCCGATGTGCTGTAAAGAACTTGCAGCTCAACCAACCAAGTTCCCGAACAGTTCAACGCCTTCTCTGTGAGGCTACGAAGATACGTACACTGATAAAAAAGCAACGATAATATCTATGTGTTCCACATACACGGTATCAATAACTTGAGAGGTTGCATCGTTGAAAGAAAAATTAAAACTGAGACCCTTTTGAAATGTTTTTGTTTCATTTACTGTAAAACTGTATCCTTTTCTTCTCACAGTTATTCAATTAAACATAAATACATCTCTATCAGATAAAACCATATACCTAAAAAAGTTACAAAAATGATGTCAAAAAATTGTCCGTACACTTACGTCCTTATTTCAAACAATTCAAGTAAACAAATGTACGTCGATCTGTCAAAATCAAAAGCACGCGTTGCATTACAAAGAAGAATGTACCACTGTTTACAACAGCAGACAAGGTCAAATTTACATATTTCAGTATTTTTCTCTGAAATTTGAGTATTCCAGCGTTAGTTTTCAGGAAAATGGCCGCTTCTCACCGAAAAATTCCGATAGAAGTTCGGAAACTTATTATTCGCCTGAAGAATGATGGTAAAAGCTTGTCCAAAATTGCAGGCATAGTTAACCGCCCACGATCATCGGTCCAGTATGTGCTTCTGAACTTCCAGAGAACACAATCTCTAGAGACGACTCCCGGAAGAGGCCGTAAGCCAATGTTGACAACTCGTCACCATCGCATACTTTTACGGGAAATTAAACAAAATCCTAGGTTGACCTAGGTTGAGTGAAGGACAGTGCGATGAAATTGGGTCACGAATCTAATTTCTATTTCGTTCAAGATAACGACCCAAAGCATTCCTCGAAGCTCGTGAAGGAATGGCTGCTCTACAATGTCAAACCGACGCTTCCACATCATCCCCAATCACCAGACCTCAACCCCATAGAGAATTTGTGGGATCATCTGGAACGGAAGATCCGAGAACATACAATTCAGAACAAGAATCAGCTAAAGGAAGTTCTCATGGAAGAGTGGCAGAAGATCTCGCCCGCAACAACCCAAAAGTTGGATCTTTCGATGCAAAGACGCCTACAGAGTGTAATTGCAGCAAAAGGCAGCCATACCAAGTATTAACTTGGTATTTTGATTGCGTTTCAGAGGAATTTCTTGTCCTGTACGGACAATTTTTTAATGTCAATTTTGTCACTATTTTTTGTTTATAGTTTTTTTTTCAACATAAGAATGAATTTTCTGTTGATTTTACTACTGGTTACAAATATGGAGATATTGTTTGGTGTAATGAAATAAATATGACACCTTTGTTGATTGACTAAATATGTTTTATCACTTACTTTATATCAGAGCAACTGCTGTACGGATAATTTTTTGATACAGTGTATGCATTTTTGCAATTTGATCAACAAATGATATCTATTTGTAACCACACATACTTTATGTGTGTACAAAGGACCACTTTGTATGGCCACACATAAGGCTTGTTCGGAACAAAATCTGGACACCCCCAATTACGTATATCTCTGGAAATACTTCATCAACGCGTGAAATATTTCGCAGACTGATGAACGTATGTCTGTTCATAGTGTAAAATCAATTTTTGGTGATACTACAAGCTTTTAGATCGAAGATGGCATCGAGCAAGTGCGAAATGCAATTGTTTGCGGTCGCAATGAAAATCCGGATCTGTCAGTAAGAAAACTAGCAAAAAAGCTTGGTTTTTTGCAAGCACTGTCCATAACGTTCTTAAATCTTTCGATACACGATTGACAATAGCCAGGTAGGCTGGGAGTAGAACAAAAATGGATCTCAGAAGGACGCGAAGGTGAAGCAAATATTGCAGAAGAGACCAGATCTTTCGGTACGTACTGTGGCTAGACAAATAAAAATGTCCCCAACTTTCGCGCATACTTCCAAGCACCTGCAAGGTATGAAGCCGTTCAAGGTGAAAACTGTATCGAACCGTAATGGTAAACAGAATGTCACGGCTATAACTTGGGCTCGCAAATTGTATCGCGAATATTTGACGAAGTTTTCCTGTGTGATAATGGACGATGAAACTTATGTGCTGGAAGACTTTAGGAAGCTTCCCGGAATGTCTTATTATACTGCCATGCAACGGAACGGCGTAGAGGAGCATTTCAGGACGAAGAAAAAGGCCAAGTTTCCCAAAAAATATTTGGTTTGGCAGGCAATATGCAGCTTTGGTCGAGCAAACCAAAGCTTCATCACTACCGGAACGGTAAACAAGGAAATATACCGTGAAAAATGCCTAAAGAAGCGATACCATTCCTACGCAGCCATGACACTATGGGCGATTTCCATACAAGCAGGCGGACGAAAATATTTTGATCATTTTTTCTTGTTTTGTAGAGTTTTCTTTGGTTTATGTTATCAAAATATGTTGTTAATATACTTTTTTTTAACATTTCGGGATTAACTTTTCAAAAGGGCTTAACTTTCCATTGATTTAAAAAAAAACTATAATATCTTGAAAACGGATGTGACTAAAACTCTAATTTCAAAGGATAAATCATGATAATAATATTTCAATCTTTCTAAGGGAACATCCACAAATTACGTGATATATTATGGGAGGGGGGCTCAGAAATAGAAACGGACCATGTATTAGGTATGGCATAATATGCTACGAAGTAGGTCTGGAAATGATCAATATTATGCTACGTCATTTGTGGATGGTCCCAAACAGAGATATTGCCTTTTCACAGAAAACTTAGCATGCATAGAATATTCAGAAAGAAGAAGAAGCAGCATCTGCAGCTGTTGCTTCCTTCAATGATTTGAATATTATCAAGCAAACTCGATGCATGGGTACAAGGTAATCGCTGAACAAAATAGCTGTGGTTGTCAGTGACGATTGTCAGTTTCGGGTATTTGAATCTGACGCCTGATGCAACTTTTTCTCTGAAACAGCAATAATAAGAATTGATTTTCGGTCCAACCATCAATAATGTAATTTATTTTTCGAAATTGTTCCATACTGCCTTCCCCTTGTATGATTTTTACGAATAAACCTGATAAACGTTTCATGACGCGTAAGAAAACACAAGATCCCTTTACCCGTCTGCCCCAGCAAAATTAATAGATGACTTCTTTGTATAGAACACGCAACAACAAAAAATTCATAATCTGCTTCAGTTTATTTATTTACATATCGGTAGAAATACATATATATTTTTACAAAGCGAATATAAAATAACAACTCCAATATTTTTTTTGTCGATTTGCATTAATCTTACTATGTTTCTGTTTCATCACAAACAAAATCCTCATCAACTTCATCGACAGCTTTCATAAGTTCCTCCAACGCATCGCAGTTATCGGTGTCGGATGTTGAACGTTTCAGAATCTTCAAAAATCATAAAAGTTTTCACGATATCTGGATAATCTAGAACATTTTTTTTCTGTCGTCTTTTCTCCATCCAAAGTGAGCTGATGAATGGGTCTGATTCATTCATGGAACGAATGAAGACATCATGTAAGTTGTCCAGCCTTGAGCGCTTTCTAGCATGATGGGTTCGGTATTTCTTTAACTGTTTGTGCTGGCTTTCTGCTGCCTCTTCTGCTAATATACCAAGCGGCGCTGGAGAATGCATAATAATTTCTCCGGCATGAGCGAGTACTTTATGCACAGTTGCAGGAATTTTATACCAATCGTACAATTCCAGATAAAGTCGGTAGGTATCCTTGCAATACGAATCTATTTTTTCGGGGTTTATTGGGTCTTGACAGTTGATAGCAATTAAAATATTTCTAAACCTCACAATTAATTCTTCGTCGATGTTCAGAATTCTGCTTAAAAGCTGAAGCTGTTTCGTTATCAGTTTTTTTCTTTGTTCGTATAATTCTTTAAATGGCTGTGAAACCTGCCATTTTTTTAAATCCATTCTATATGCAATATGCAAAAGGCATTCGAAAAATCGAATCCAAGCATGAAGCGGAGATATACCGTAATGTAGAGCATCTTCGTTTGTTAAAAATCCTTCTTCAAACTTTTCTTTACTGTTCATTACATTAGGTTTTGCTCCACAGATTGGGCAATTTTGCATTGATGAACTTCCTGTAATATACGTGAGGACTTTTCCATCTATCATGCTAAGTACAAAATCAAAATCAACAAGAATTATTTTGTCATTTAAAAGCTCGACCTTCACTGGCGTCAATTCATTAATTTCTTTTTCAATGTCATTTTTTGTGGCAAGAATTACCTCCTTACTCTCTTTGATAAATTCAAGGATGATTAGCCTACAAAATCGAATACTTTGAGGCATAGCATTGAACCACACAATCATTTTTCGATCATTATGCATGAATAACTGAATTGGAGTAAGTGTTGATGAAAATACATCAGAATAAGTCTGACATCCTTCTGGCAGCTTCTGGTGGTACTGAGAATACCCGGTTGAGCCATCCATACCCCAACTATATAATAGAATTAGTTCAGCACTATCCAGCTCGTTAGAATCCATGTACTCGTTCAGCTCTGCGTCGATTATTTTCACGACTCGATGCACTGTATTGTCCAGAAGCGCCTGCAGTTTTAGTCTAATTTTTGAAGCGGTTGCTTCGATGAACTCGTTGGGAGGTGCGCATTTCTTTTTTACCTCCCCGATGACGCCGTAAGGTGGAAATCGTGACGGTGATTCTCTGTGTATTAGTTCGTATTGGAATCGACTAAATCCAGCTTCGATGAAAAAACTAAAAGCTTCCTCGGGTGACATCATTCCACGTTGATCAGTTAATTGCGACAACATTTTTCTAGAATCTCCTCGATTTCTTAGAATAAGGCCGATGACTTTAACTAAATTTATCTCTTTCCTATTGTAAGCTGTCCTTCTCGCCATTACTAGAGCCTTTTCGATGCTGTCTACTTTGGGATCCAAGCTTTCGTTGTCAATGACACGTCGTTTTCCTCTTTCGCTCAGATCAGCAAAAGGTTTTGAGGGTCTCCCACGCTTTGCAGATGACGCCGAGGTTGAAGGAGCATCTTGTTCTTGTTCGATGAACTCCGCAATGCCGAAGTCTCCATTTATCCAATCCCGAGAATATGCCTCGAATCTTTCCTGTTTTCGTTGAGCTTCATTCCACTTTAGCTTGTATTTACAAGCGGTCCTATAGAGTTTATCCTGGAGACGTTCACGTTTTTCCTCCGATATAGGATAGTTTTCACAAATAAATTTAAAAGCTCTTTCAACATTCGCATTATGCGTCAATTTAGAATCAAACAACGAAATTATAACTCTATTATCCATTTTTACACTTGCACTCAACCGTAGTTTATGGGATTTCAAATAATACACTGTCAGTATAAATACCACTCCTGGTAATAAATCGTACTCTAGGTACTTACCATGAGCCTCAAACATTGAGTACCTAAGCGAGTCGATGGCAGCAAGGTCCACATACACGTAGGTACGAATTAACGAATTTACGAAAATTAATAAAGCAACACCAGCAAAAATTCAGGAAACACATTATTCAAAAACAAGACAAAATAACAAAAAGAACGTAAACTTTAAACTTACATTGGAAAACATGTTAACATGAAGAAGCCCTTGTATGCGATGATAATAATACCGATTTTATTATTTATAACCAATTGTAGCAGAAACTGTTTTAAACATATTTTTAATAATTTTAAATTTAAAAAAGGTTCAGCCCTTTTCAAAAAATGGTCGAAATTTTCTGTAAAGTGTTAATTTATAACTTATTTTGGTTAAACCATCGCCAGAAATTACCAAAATCGCCCAAAAAAGTAAATACGTTTTCATCAACCTAAAATAATGGAATTGCACCAAAGTGGTCATATTTTTAAACCACCTGATTTCAAAATGGCGCAAGTTTGCGCAGAGTTTTCCTTCGTAATTTGTTATTATACATCCCACACTTGATTCAGAGCTGCTGGGTTATGCGGGGATATGCGGGGAAAAAAAGTTGCTGATCAACAAAGTTGAAATTTCTAATTTTTTAATGTTTTTTCTTCTCTTAAAGATTTTTTTGATTTTATTTCTGAATGACAACCTATCGTATTATTATTTTTTAAAGCTAGTTTTGTTACCTTTTCAATCATGTATAGTGAGCTAGGGGTTACAACTTTGACATCTAATATCTCAGGAATGAAAAGTGCTAGAGGCTTGAAACTTTGAAGTTTTCTTAATTTATATGTTTACTTTTGATAAAAAAATCGAAAAAAAGTTTTGGTGAAGGTAACTTTTCCGATTTTCGTCCGCCTGATATCTTATAGTGCATGACGCTCCTTCGCTATTCTAGCCTGATTTGGCATCTTGGCATTAGGCCAAAGATGTTTTGGAATAGTATAAAGCGAATGGAGTCCATGTTGTACCGAAAGAGGCGAATCCACCTAACTGCCAAGAGTTGCGCCCTATCGAGCGGTATTGGGCTCTCGTGAAGAGAGAACACTCTCAATATAAACAACAAGCTACAACTATAGATAAATTTCGAAAATTTTGGACAAAAGCAGCTCAATCGGTTGCAGAGAAGTCTGCACAGACCCTAATGGCTGGAGTAAACTCAAAAGTTCGTAGTTCTTTCATGCAGCCTTATTAAGTAACTGTAATTAATTTTAGGATGACTAATAATGCACAATTAAATGAATAAAAAATGCATCTTGGATTGAACTCACAGCAAATTTGTGTTATTCCAAATTTGATATGCCCAGATTTTGTCGCGAACAAGCCTTACTTTTCATTTGCCATATAAAATTCATATGTGTTTCTTAGAGGGTTATGTTTATGTGTGAACAAATGGATATAATGTGGAATTTTACTCGATTTTGGCCAATAAATATGTGTGGATTTTTACCCGTGTACGCATACCACGAGGACAACGATATAATCCAGGATACCAGGTTCCAACCGTCAAACATGGCGTCGAAATTGTTATTGTTTGGGGTAAAGCTTCATACATATGAATTTCAATAATGATGTATAAATCTAGAAAAAATAGTCAAAAGCTCGAAAGTAACATTGGTAAACAATGACAGCTAGCGTATTTTTCTGGGATCTACTTGCTCCCACAAACAAAATAGCACCAGAAATAGATAGAGGGAGTTATTACCTTTACAATTGTTACTTTCAACCTTTTGAAAATTTTGTCTAAACATGATGATTTATTAAGGTTGTTTCAGTCGAAACGTTGTCGGCCCAATACGTCGAATTCAATGAATCGCGAGTGCTCTAGCAGCGACTGGATAGTCATGAAGAAAATGGATTTGGAGTTTTTGGCTCAGGAAATCCCATCCCAAGTAACAATACAAATGCAAATTGGTTTTATTCATGTTTTATGGTAGTTTTATCAAAGCATTCTAGAGATCATCTGGTTTTATCAGGGCAATTTCCCAGTTAAGGTCGTTTTAATTGATTAACAGTTCTTAAGAGTCATTAAAGGACACTTGAAGAAACCTCCATAAAACTACATAATTTATAAGTGTTATTCACCTTATAAGGTCTGTATCCGCAATAATCCGGACACCTCAAAGCAGGAATAAAACATAAATTTCACATTATATTTCCGTCGTAGTTGTTTATTTCAGATTCATGGGATGTGTTTTAACAATTCTTGAAGACAAAACATAGTTATTCGGTATTTGCATAAAATTTTCGAATTTTGCGCTTAACTCCGTCCATTAGGGTTTGTACAGACTCTTCAGAAATCGTAGAAGCCGTCTTTGTCCAAATTTGCTGGAAGTGTTTGATGTCTTTGATTCCTTGCTTCTTTCCAGAAAGCTTCCGCTTCATCAGAGCCCAATATCTCTCGATTGGTCGTAGCTCTGGGAAATTTGGCGGGTTTGAGGTTTTTGGTACAATGTTCACTTGATTTGCTTGGTACCACTCCATCACAGTTTTAGCATAGTGGCATGATGACAAATCGGGCCAGAACAAAGGTTTTTCTTTTTGACTTTTGATGAAGGGTAGCAATCGCTTCTGCAGACACTCTTTCTGATAGATCTCCTTGTTGATTGTGCCTGTAGTGACGAAAGATTTACTCTTTTTGCCACACGTGCAAATTGCTTGCCACACAAGGTATTTTTTGGGAAATTTCGATGCCTTCTTCGTTCTGAAATGCTCAGCTGTAGCATTTATGGCCATGCAGAATAAAAAGCCAGCCCTGGAAGCTGCTTTAAATCCTCCAGGACATAAGTTTCATCGTCCATAACAACGCATGAAAACTTCGTCAAATATTCGCAGTACAAACGTCGAGCCCGTGATTTTGCTGCCAAGTTCTGTTTGTCGTTGCGATTTGGAACTGTTTTTACTTTATACGACTTAAGTCCCAAACGTTGTTTTGATTTTTGGACAAAACCAGCCGACATCCCTATTTTACGAGCCACCGTTCGAATGGAGAGATTTGGGTTTTTCGTTAAATATCCTTTTCACCTTTTGGTCCATGACAGGATCAGCGCGTCCAATGTTTTTGTCACTTCTCGGTTTCCTCTCCACCGTCAAACGTTCCGAAAATGATTTGAGCACATCGTGAACAGTGGATTTAGGCAAATCCAATGTTTTTGCAAGGTCCCGTATTGACAAGTCAGGATTTGCCGTACGCCCGAACAAAATTCGCTCGCGCACTTGTTTTTCTTTCGTCGCCATCTTGAATACTAAACATGAAATGTAAACATCAATCATAGTCTTTTTCATCATAGACTCTCAGCTATACCACAGTGAAATTTTCCATTCTTACGTGCAATATTTCAAAAGTTACAATGATTTGAAGGTGTCCGGATTAATGTGGATACTGACCTTAAGTAATTTTATCAGATACTTGATTCCCCTCTCAAGACATAGTTTCGCAACTTTCATAAAACCTGATAAAAGTTTTGAAAAAGTTTTATGACATTCTTCTTTAAGATGAATGTATCTTGAAAACGCTGCCATAAAACGCACTTAAAACCATTTCATTTTGAATAAGAGCACATACTCTTGAGAAAGAACATTATGTGAAAAATAAACAAACTGGACAATGGACGCCCATAGTTGGAAGATATTATAAAATAGTGGATCGCTCAAGCGGAAATTCAATAAAAACCTATCCAATATATTGAATACTCCTTCATCTCAGCCACCAACGATTTTTTTTTGACCATCGCAGGATTCCGTTGGATTTGCAGCCTACTGATACTAACTTATCAGAAAGGTCTATGCGTTATGCGTCCTATTTATTGTAACGAATCAAATTAAATGGTGCAATGTGTCGCCAGTTGAAACCCGAAATGCATAAATCATGATCATTGATTTTATGCCAGTTGTGCAAGTTAAACCTAACGTCCCAGGTAGTGCGTTATATGGCGCACCACCGTGGAAATACAGCGCAGTACTTTCGACGTAAGGTTTGACGTGCACTACGATAGTAAAATGTTATGTTAATGTTAAGTTCTCCCGAGTCGTGCATTTCAGTTCCCAATAGTCTACACAATATTTATACTCGTTGTAAGTAAAAATTGGTATATCATCTGAGCGAAAATCGATTTTTCCCATGATCTATACGTTAAATCTAAAGTCGGAAGTAGTGCGCTGGAATCGCTCAGTGATCCACTACACAGCGCACTTCTTCGCACTTCTACGTTAGGTTTAGCGAATAGATCGAGAGAAAAATCATTTTTCGCTCAACTGATGTTTCAGCCATCGAAGCAATATTATTATCTGTTATTCTTCCCAAAACCATTGTTAGGATATTCAAGTTAGTTTTTTTTATCGACTTACGCTGGTGATTAAAAACAATAAATTATAAGCTGTAATTATGACTAAGAACAACAATTATAAATAGGCACTTTTGATTTGAACGTTCACATTTTCTTTGTTTATGATGTGCCTTCTCCACACTGATTTTATGGCTATCATACGAAAGACTTATTTACCTTGAGCAATTCAAACAAGTTTTATTCAAGCGTAACTCATCTTTTTCAAGAATAGAACAAATAAAGATGAACTAAATCTTGTTGGTCTTGTGCAAGAAATATTAGTTTTATTTGCGTTTTATGATGGTTTTAGATAAAACCATTGCAAAAATGGCGAGCGTGGCTATTCTGGATTCCCTCGGAATGGTAGCCATTTACATATGTATGCAACAAAACTCTCGTGCTACGAACGGATTGTAGACACAATTTATTCAAGATCTAACAATGAAAGCTGGTGAAAAAGCTGATAATTTTCACCTAATTGTTGAATTTTCAATATTTTTTTTTTTAAATAAATCAATGTTCTAGCAATAATCGAACGTTTATGTTATAAAGCACCAATAAACTGAATGTCGCATGAAAAATTTATCAATTGCAGGGAAATGATGCATTTATGGTCAATTTTACAATTAAATTACATACGTATCCACTTTGCAAAAGAAACATCATATGTATATCGATATTTTGTTTCACTTTAATAGCTTCCACTCAACTATAAACAAAAAAAAGTCCCCATTCAGCAGAACGAATCGAAAAATGGAATCTTCGAAACATTTTTGTGACGGACTGGAAGTGTTTTTAAAGGGGAAAATCATAAAACTATCAAAACTTGTGGTAGTTTTATCATAGTTTTAAGCATGTCTTGAATGTCATTTCAAGTATCTACCGATAAAACTATCAAGTTTTAAGCGTACCTTGGGAAATAGTCTTGAGAACCTCCTGTAGTATGGGCCTTTTTGAACATATGAAGGTTTTATGGCTGTTTTATCGATGTTATGTAGAATATCTAGTTTCATGCGTGGTTTTATCAAATGAGTCTTGAAAACTTCTTCAAGTGTACCTTAAAATTGAATTTGTTACTTGGGATGCTCTGTCCCAAGCTTAATGATTCGCCCTAATAACGTAACTGACACGAACACACCCTAAAATATTCTGTCAAAATAACCCAGCGAATCACAACAAAAATTCTAGTACTGAAAAGCGCAAGAATGTATTGCAAGGTGCAGGCTGCAAGGTGTACTTGGGACCAAGGGGGTTTACAACAGAGAACCAATTTCAAATTGCTTGTTTCATATTGTTTGTTCGCTCTAGTGTACAGAGAACTGTTGGAAACCACCATGCTTCCACATGCGGCTGAACACATGGTGCAAGGATGAACATTCCAGCAGTACAACGACCCCAAACCTACTTCAAGGTTAGTTAAATCATGGCTCTCAAAAGAAAAGGTGTCTGTTTTGGAGTGGCCATCTCAATCGCCAGACTTAAATCCAATCGAGCATCTATGGGAGCAGCTCAAACGTCAAATTCGTGTTAGAACGTACAAGAATCCAGACGATCTTCTGGCAGGAGTCGAGCAAGAATAGTCCAATATTCCAACTAATCGTCGTTGACTACGTTGGTCAATTGAATGCTAGCAGTTATCGCATCAGAGTTATCGCAATGAAATACTAAACCCAAAAGCGGCAATTTGTAATAAATAAAGTAAGTTCAGTTAAATAATAAAGTATCTGATGTGAATTCTTCAGCTTCGTGCATTTTATTTGGCTACCCCTTATTTGTACCATGTGTTTAAGCAATAGCTTCCTCAGCTTAAACGCATGGTTAAATTGGCACAATAATCTTGCGTCATACATTTACTTAAGATGTCAGTAATCAAGTAATAAAATATACGTTGAGATTATTTCCTAAATTACTAAGAAAAACGGGAATTTCACGCAGCGATCCAGCTTGATGCATTTTTTTGTCCGGTATACTGTCGTTTTAAGCATAGTATATATGGAATCCCATAGAATATGGGACAGTTATGCGTTATAACGGCAGTATATATGTAAGTAAAATATTTTACAGTTACAGTTACAAGACACACCCTTCATTCCGTATCGAGCGCTGAGCCGGACAAGCTGTGCCGTGTCTCTTCACGTCACTCGTTTGCAAGTATTTTTTTTGTTCCTCTCCCCGTGGATTTTTCACCGAGCAGTAATACGGCGTGCAAAGTGAAATAGTCCACACAGTCCGACTGCTTTCGTGGCAGAGTACAACTTAAAACATTTTCGCAATAAAGCATCGATCTCAACCCAGCTACATCATAGAAGTAGGCTAACGGGCTGTGTATAATTGTATAAATATATGAACTCGAAAAAAAACACACACAAAAATGGTTGCCAAAAATTCATTTTTAGTCGAAATTTCTTCGAAATTTAATGGAATATAGACTGTCCCAGAAAAAAAGAGCACACTTATCTAACACTGCCATTTGAACATAAATTTTTATTCGGGTAGTTTGTCGGCTCCATCTCATTGTTTACACCTAAACGTCAAACCGAACACAATTCACGGCATAGTTTCACACGCATTTCGAGAGATGGGAAAGATTTCCGTACAAAAACGTGCACAAGTGGAGCTCAATTTCCAGGATTTTCACTAAGAAAGTTGGCGAAACAGGAAAACGTTGGTGTGAAAGAGGTGCGCATTGCGATCCGGAAGTTCAGGGAGGAGTATTCCCTTGCGGACCTGCCACGAAGTCGGACGAAAAAAGAAGAAGCGTGGAACCCCAAGTTGGACAACAAAATCACGGACGATTTTTCTTGGGCAAAATGGGCCTCAGTTCGCGATTTGGTGAAAAAAAAGCTGAACACCTCGAAGTCCAACGTTCAACGAGCCACAGATAGATTGAATCTTTTAACCCTTAAAACGACCAAAACGACAGCAACCTGAGTAATCATAACAACACATTTAGTTTTCTATTTGATCTCAGACTCTTTTCGGTTAGAAATAACATGAGCCGTAATTTACGCAAAACATTTGTTCGGAAATTTTGATTTGATAGCATTACACGTATCGAATCATTATTAATACATACGTTCTTACAGTTATAGGTGATTTTATCACCAAGCAATTCACATTTACGTGAGAACGAATAAAAAGGTAACGACTCGATTCTAAGCTCCTTTGTTAAGGCGAAAGGTAATATATTTCCGTTATAAAAATGGTTCTTGATTTTTGAAAAAATAATACCACATTGCATCAAATATTCCTCTCGTGCAAAGTAGTTATCTTTTCCCGAATCCGAATAACACAATTTTTAGTACATTTTTGAAAACTCTGTACCCAAAAATGGTTCTTTCAAATTTGGTAAAGGATATCATACTTTTCTAAAATTAGCTTAATTTTTTGTGAATCGTTACATGCGAGCGAATTTTTGGTATAACGTTACGTTATTTTTTCCAAAAATCGTAGAAGCAAACAATCATAAATTGAGCCAATTTCACTTTAAAGGAGAATAAAATTAACGCACCTAACAGAGGATGTTTTCTTTTTTGTTTATTTTTTGACGTATACACTCTCAACTATTTGTTACGAATCTGAAGGATAAACATAAACAATAACACTAAAATGTATTTGACGATGTGTTGAAAATTTAAATTCGATTGATCATCCGTTAAATTCAGGAATGCAACAAATGTGGACACGCCTCCGAAGCTGTGCTATCACAGTGACTCGATATCGTCAATCAATAAACAAAGAATACGGGATATACTACATAGATCACTGGTCGCGTAGTATGTCCCGAACGGAGGAAAAAAATGTAATATTTCGTTCACTATAACAATCGAAACAGAGAGTCGATGAAGGGAAATTGATCACTGCAATTTCATCCTCATAATACTAAGCGCCGACTAAACCGATTCCTATTCTGACAACCTCATACACAACTGAATACACTTCGAACTCACCGATTATTGATCCGAGCGTGTACTTTGTCTGCAGTTCCAGCGGCAGCGAGTCCGGCGATATAACCCCATTGAGCACGGTTTCATCCACGCACACGAAGGTATCGTTGTGGCTCTTGATAGGCATCTTGGGCTTTGGCCCCGTCCGGGTCGTATTGCTCCGCAGGGTCTTCTTGTTGTTTTGGATTGTTTTTCGCTCTTCCGCCTCTAGTTCGAAGTCATCGTTGCCGACCCGTTCGTTCCCGTACGCAAAGAAAACATCCTCTTCGCCGAAGAAATCAGCTAGCTTGAGCACCGCCGCCCCCGTCAGAGTAAATACCTTCCGCACACAGCCGGTGTCCAGTTTGACGCATTGCGTGATCGCCTGCAGCACGTGTTCGTACGTGGGACTGTTGCGCTTGTTCAGAAGCAATCGAAGAATCTGGAAAATAAATGCGATGGAAAAATGACATGTAAGTATGCCGAAATGATGAGCCAACGCGTGAGGCGGTCTTTCCGTTCTGATGTTTATTTGCATATAATGGAATTAGGAGTGATTGCGAAAAGCAGACGTACCTTACGAGGCTTCACGCCGTTCCTAATTAGGGTTACGAGCCTAGGATGTACAACGGAGCTAATTTCTTTGAGAGGTGCCGTACCGTTGGTGCCATTTTTAATTGGCGATACTGGACGTATTAGTCTGCAAATGATACAGGAATTACATTCAAAGTGGTGTGAAGATTTCACGCCTTTGAACTACCAACCTAGACAGTCTATTTGTATTCTTAGCAGCTGAATTACTATTGGTAGTAGTGTAATCTATCTTTTTGAAACCTTCATTATTACAGGAACATACATAGCTTTTACCATCCTCGAGGTCTTCGAGTTTGTCCACCTTCTTTCCGTCGAGGGTGTAAATTGTCCGGATGGCGCCCGTCAGCGTAACACTATCCTCCAACAGTCTCGTTAGGTCCTCTGTTAGACTATCAAATGACCTGCAAAATAAATAAGTTGTTTAATCGCATTTGCGTTAATCAATCAACAGCTCTAATCTATCTCTCACCTATATCTCTCCCCCGATACTGGTATGATACTACCGGAATAGAACTTATCACCGTTTCGATAAAACCGTATTCGCCTGGCCTTTTTCGCTGGCGTCCTGCTGCTTGAGATCCGTTTTTTGAGTGTACTGGATTTATTGATGGTGCCACTGATTTCCAGATCTATCAGCTCTTTCTCGAGTTCGGAGTTTGAACTTGTCCGGCTATTGCTCCGACTGAGCGTCGAAGTTGTGTGATTGCTTACCTCCATCGTCACTTCTCTCCGTGTTTGTGTTGTCCTTGTTCGAATGTGTGTGGTTCTGGCACCAGAGACTTTCGGGTGGCAGCGGCAGCGTAGGTGGTGGTCTGGCTCCTGCGGTTGACTCCGTCGTTTTAACACCACGGAAGACCGTGGAGCCACGGTTCAATTAGCTGAAAGAGGACCGGATAAATGGTTGTTGTTATTGTTTGAAGTAAATTCTGGAAATGAATAAAAGTACTGTGTTGATTGAAAGTGGTGTGAGTCGAACTTTTATTAGTTGAATTTCAATGTCAATGGACGGATGCTCACATTGCAGATATTTTCCATTTTTTTGCAGTCTCATAATACTTTAGAGAAATAATAATTTTTGGCTTAATTCGCCTTTGGGGCTTCCCTGCTGCTCAAATTAGTGTTCTTTGAGGTATTTCCACAGTTCTTTATTAAAGGCTTTCTTTGCCATCTCTAAGCATCCAATCATATGATATGTGGCGAGCACAATGATGCGCTTATGATCCACGGCTGTCGAACGAATTTTCCACCCGAAAGGCATATCGAACACTTGACCTCCGGGTTTAAAAACTGACGCGTTTACCAACTATGCTTGTTGCATATGCAACAACGGTTTAATACACCAACGCGTCCCTGGTGGTTGGAACAAAAAACGTTTGACAGGCATTTGTTGATGTTTCATTGACGAAGAAATTGGTGAAAGGTGTTTCTCGATTGATTGACGCATCTCGACATTACGGATCATGGAACTTGAGAAAAGAAAATTAATTTCATTTTTCATTTTCATTTTCATTTTGCAGCGCTTGGTGGGGCAATGAGAGCGCAAGTCAATCCAAAGCCGAGGGTTAGGGAGGGGTGGAGTGGTCTTGGACTCTACCCCAGTGAGGGGAGGGGGGGGGAGATTGTTTTGAGTGCTTGAGTGTTTTGAGAGATTAACGCTGCAAAATGTAAATGAGTCATGAAGCCCATATCCCTTTGAACCACCCTTTACTTTAAACACTTATTCTTGAGCAGAAAATGAAATGGAATCGAAATTACACTGAAATGGAACCGAAACGGAATCGAAATGAAATTGAAATGGATGCAAAACGGATTCGAAACGGAACCGGAATAGAACCGAAATGGAATTGTAATGGAATTGAAATGGAATCGAAACGAAACCAAAGCGGACCCGAAATAGAAACGGAATCGAAACGAAACCGATATGGAACTGAACCAGAAGTGAAATGGAACTCCTGTGATTAACACCCCTCTTCTATAGTAAGTCAAACACTAGACCCTCACTGAGCGGACCCTCCGCACTATTGCTAAAATAAACTACTTGGAAAGGTTAAATCTACTACTCGTGCTTCCTAAGCGGGCCCTCCGCGTCCTATCTCTAATAAACATGCTTGTCATCGTCAGTATAAAGTAACACTTTTCTGTGGCTTTGTCCTTCATTTCGAACAGTCAGATATTTACCATGATCAAAATATTCACCCTTTTCGAAAATTTTGCAATTACTTTCACTTATTACACCATGGGTAAACCAGGTATTTTGGTTATTCATTCCATGAAACAAATGGATAAACAACAACATAAGTTGCCACGAAAATGAAAAGTGTACTTTAAGTCGTTTCCCTTTGATTGAAAGTAAAAAGTCTAAGAGTGAATTGCGGCCAGTATCACACCTGATGTTAGTGCCTTTATATAAACGTTCTACGACGTGGCAGTGAAATAAATGTGCAGAATATGTGATACTTTCACTACTGGTCAAATTCTTGGTCGCACATGCATGTTTATAGCATGAGATAAGCCCTCTCACCATCGACAAGGTGACAAATTTGACCCGCGAGAGGGAACTTGAGAAAAGAAAATTAATTGAGCACAAACATCTAGAGAATCCTTCGTGGTCTGCCTAAAAAATAGCAAAAGTGTTAAAATTCTCTAAGTCAACAGTGTGTCTTGTAATCAAACGTTACAAGGATACTCTGAGTGTGGATAGAGCACAGCGCATCGATCATAAAAGTGGCACTAGGGACAAAGAGCTGAGGAGAAAGGTGAGGTACATGAATGGCAGCCCAGGTATCTCCATACGTGATTTGGCAAAGAAATACGATTCCAACTTTTCCACCGTGCGTAACATCCTTTCAAGAGAAGGATATAAGTCTTTTTGTGCCAGTAAACATCCGATTCGCTCCCTGAAACAAAATTTAGTGGCCCAAGAGCGAGCACGATTACTATACGAACGAGTTTTGACGAAATTTGATGGCTGTTTTTTTTTAACGGATGTCGAAACATATGTTTATGGATTAAAAACAAATCCCCGGACGCAAATTTTACTTGGCAACTGGTCGTGGGGACCCTTCCAGGTATAAATTTGTTTTTGCTGTTTATACTAATGATTTGGCAAGGAATCTGCAGTTGTGGCCTTAAAATCAAGGTTTTCACATCTCACAATGACATCGAATGTTCACATTAAAAAGAGTATGAAAAAGCAGATTTTACCCTTCATTCGGCAACACAAGACCAACGTTATGTTTTGGCCGGATCTAGCCAGCTGCCACTACTCTAAGGAGGTAGTAGAATGGTATGCTGCCAACAATGCTAATTTCGTCGCCAAAGAGATTATCCTCCGAATTGCCCTGAGTTCAGAGTTGGACAATTGTCAAGCGAAAACTTCGAGGATGCGGTAAAGAAGTGACAAACGCACAACAAATACGTTTAAAGTGGAATAAGTTCGCCGGTACAGTGTCACCAGCGACTGTGCAGATCATGATGGCATCGATCACAAGTAAAGTGCGACAGTTCATTCGAAACAGTGAAATGTTATAACTTGTTATATATTGTTCGAAAGCCTAAATACCCTTTTGTTTGACGTTTTGATCAAACGTGTATGTTGTTTAATTCTTGAGTTATGATCACTTAAATGCGTCCAAATTTACTTTGAATCGGGCTTTAGTGGTATATACAGCAAAAGTATAGTTTTTATAAAGATCGACGTGAGATTTTGGATAGTTACTAAATGACCCAAAAGAAAGCCAAAAAAAAATACTCGAAGTTGTAACCTATATCTTGTACTTTCCGAATGTACAGCTAAATGGGGTAAAGGAAACATATTCCAAGTGTTTTCGATTATCGACAAACTATTGCATTTAAAAAAAATGGACAGAAATTGCCAATTTCTCATGGGTTTACCCTCACCCGCACATACGAAACTACCCATGCAGCGTCAATCATAGTAACCCATGAGTCAGCATACAAAATTTGACAGCTCTATCAGTCGAACTCTAACCGTGATGGCAAAAACAGTGAAGCAACTCCGTTCAGAAGTGTGCGCGTTCAAAGCGCGGCACTCAGCCGCGTCGAAATTGGACACCGTGCGGCACTTTGTGGACGCCGGATACGCCCGTTCCGGCATCTACAACATCTTGGCACTATTAGACAACAATCAGAGCATCGAAAGAAAGCCCGGTTCCGGACGGCCGACGACCCTGAGCGACAAGAAGCTTCAAAGGATGCTGAAGAGGAAGATCGAGGGAAAAGTGGCCACATCGCTGAGTGCGCGTGGCCGGGTCGGTTCAACCGGTCAAACAGTGAAAAAGTACCTATTGAACATGAACATACATGCCAGGAAGCGGAAGTCGCGTCCACTGGTTTCGGAGCTGCAGGCAATGACGCAGCGGCAGCGGCTGAACAAGATGGTCAACTCGATTTTCCCGGCGAATCGCGAAGTGGCGGTGGTGATGGACTACGAGACCTACCTCACCCTGGATGGCAACGACTGGCAGGGCACTTCGTATATTACTTCCCCCACGAAGAAAGTGAGCTCCGAGGTGAAGTTCATTTCGCACACCAAGTTCCCCAAGAAGGTGCTACTGTGGCTGACAATCAGCGAGAAGGGGATGTCAAAGCCGGTCTTATTTCGCTCCGGACTGGCCGTGAACGGGGAAATTTATAGTACGAAATGCCTGCCGGAAGTTGCGTCGTTCATCAAGAAATACCATAAGGGCCAGGACGCGGTTCTGGCCGGATCTGGCGTCGGCCCACTACTCGAAGCGATTGTTGGGGGAGATGGAGCGGCTGAATATCGATGTGCTACCCAAGTCGGCGAACCCGCCCAACGTCCCCCAGCTGCGTCCCATCGAGAATTCCTTCACGCATGTTTTCGTCCGTCATGGCAACTGGTTAACAGACGGAAGGCCACTTTCAAGGGCGTAGAATTTGTTTGTTACCTTCCACGGGAAATTTATCAAAAGCAATTATCTGTCTTAGCTTTTTTTTATCACCATCCGAAAAAAGTCCATTTTTTTAATACAAACGTTAGACCCACAGCATTTACAACACTTAGCTGATAGTATGCCAACACGTCTTCAGGAAGTTCTTAAGGCCATAGGAGGTCACATTAATTACTAAAGTTATTGTTTTCTTCTTTATGCTATCGTTTTGAATATATATTTGTAGGTGGGCTTTTTCTTATGTCATATATATTTCTGATCAAAGTGCAATTAACATATGAGATGAAACGTCATAATGAAAAAAGTTATTTGATTGACCACAAAATGTCAATATCAAACCATCATTATTTATTTCAGTTTATTATATCGCAATAATACTGTTAATTTTTCATGTTGTAACAAAATTTTATCTGAACACCATAGTGGGCTTTTACTTGTGCCGGTCAGTGTAATTTACGGGAACAGGTTCAATTCCTGGTGTGGTCAAGACGATCTTTTGTGTCATAATGGACATAGAATATTATTGTTCTAGCCACATATTATCCAAATTCATGCATTCAGTTGGCATCAAAGGGACACTTCGCACAGAAAAAAATAATGAATTTTAACAACCGCGTAAAATTTCCGATCGTTTAATCCCAAGCCAAAGGAGGCGTAAACAACAAAATTGTTTGCAAGCTTTCATGCGCCATACAACAATCTTTGCAATCTTTCATACAACAGGCTAGATTCAGGCGTTATCCGGCTAATATTTACATGAAACATCCCATTATTTTCTGCTAAGTCTAGTGTTCCCTTTATGTGCATTAGAAAACGCATTAAATTCAATGTTTCTTTTTATCTGTGCGTGTACCAAGTTTATACTCGAAGACCGGGAAAATACTTGCATATTACCAAAGATAACACAATGCAAAAAGATACACGACTCTTGTGATTCACAGGAGACACGAGTAGCGCTGCCTGATGAGCAAAAACCCAACTAGTACATTGTTAATGTGATGTGTGTAAAATTTCAATCTCAACGTCAAACTCAATTGACAGTTACACCTTCTTCTTACCTTATAAACCAGCGACACAAAATTTCCGTAACAAGAAAATCTACGATCTTTTTTCAAATAGGCTTATCTGCTTTGATTGATTTTCTTCTTAGACTTTCTTTTTTGTTAATATATCAGCTACAAAAACTTTTTTTTAAATACCTTTAAGTTTTGAGATATTGAACAACAGATTTTGTTATGAAACTTTGTGGCCTATTTGAAAAGAAATATGTTTGAATAGCTGTGGTTATTAAAAGAGAAAGTCGATGAAGAAAATCCATCAACCAGATAGGCCCTTTTGAAAAACCTTTCTAGAAATAAAATCGATCAGAAGCAAAATCAACGTTCCCCAAAAATTTTATCCGTGCTTTTACATTCTGTTGCTCTAAGAGACGAACCAGCCACCGGCTGAAAGTCTCTTTAATAAAGACATCTAATCTAATCTAATTCTGTTGCTCTTTCGTACTACATCCGATCAATGTCTTCAGGAAATAATTCAAGCTGCAATTTTAATAATAGCATTACTGTTTTGCCCAAAACAAGCTGATGGATGATGGTGTGTTTACATATGCACAACCACGAAAATAGAATAAAATTTGAGTTGAATCCTGGAGAGTGTGAGCTGTTTAGTGGAATACCTGTAACTAGAAAATGAGAAGAATGATTAGTTATTTCCATTTAATTCCAACTACCTTTATTGCTTATCTTGACAGATAAGCACTAATACTCGACAGTCGACAGTCTGCACATTGTAGACGAAATACGCGTTTATGACAAGATAAGCAATAAAGGTAGTTGGAATTAAATGGAAATTACTAATCATTCTTCTCATTTTCTAGTTAAATTTGAGTTGTTTTCGACTCAAATTCTTCTCAAATTTTTTCTCACTTTTCCGGGGCAAAAATGGTAAATCGAAAAAAAAAATATTCAATCTAAAAGTATATCATTAAAGTGAGAGAAATTGTACTGGATATCTAACATATTCAAGAGTGCTGCATGCATTTGTTTTTAGTTTTGTGAGAATTATAATTTAAATTTGAGTTTATTCCGGAGACCTTGTGTCTTCTTTTGGCGCATGATCTCGGACATACACGATCAATCTTTTTTATTCCTAAGTTCAATTTTATGAGCTTTTTCCTCAACAGATGGTAGTCTGAATCAATGCAGAGGTTGTCTCTTGCACAATATACAGGGTGCGGCAGAAAATAATCCGCAAATGTTCAATACTCAATAGGGTTGATTCGTGTAGCTAGTGACTAATTTCTGTCGAAAGTGTATTTTTTTATGCTTACTTTCAAGTGCTGCATCCAAACATTCTATTTGTTTTATTGCAAATTCGTCAAAATGTTCGCGAAAGAAGTGATCACCAGTTTGTTGCTCACCCAGAAGAAGCCGAAAGAGATTGCCAAGGTGGTATGGTGCCATTTGGCAACAGTTTACCGCATAAAAAAGTCTCTGCAGGATGGTCCTAAGCAGCGGAAGCCGGGAAGCGGACGTCCGCGCTTTGCACGCACGCCGAACGTGATCAAATCGGTCCGTGCAAAAATTGCTCGCAACCCGGTGCGTTCCATAAGAAAACTTGCAAAGGAAGCCAATATTTCGGAGAAATCCATGCAGAGAATCATCAAAGAAGACCTGCATGCATCCTCCAGAGCCAGAGTGAAACGCCACTTGATTACGGACCGGGTCAAGGGACTACGAGTGACTCGCTCCAAGAGATTGCTTTCCTTGTTGAAGAAGGAAAGCGTTCTCCGACGAAAAGCTTTTCAACATCGATGCTGTGGCCAACAGCCGCACGGACCGGTTCATTTCACCGCAGAAAATGGAGAACGTTCCGGAAAAAGTGAAATTCAAATTTCGAACCAAACATCCGGCTGGTGTCATGATGTTAGGTTTGGTGGCGTCCAACGGTTTGAAAATGCCGCCTGTTTTCATTGATGCTGGAGTTAAAATCAATACCGAAGTGTATATCGGTATTTTAAAGGACCAAGTGCTTCCCTGGGCGAAGGCCAACTTCTCCGAGGACCAAAACGTTGTCCTATAGCAGGATGGAGCGCCGTGTCACACGTCCAATAGAACCCAACAATGGTTGAACGATAACAAGCACGAGCCTGTAAAACATCACACCCTAGTGTGAAAACCCTGAAGTCAACCATCACACGCACATGGCAGTTAATGTCGGAGAACTACGTCGGAAAGTCATGCTCTGGCTTCCGGCGTCGGCTCGAGGATGTTATTAATAAAAATGGAGGACACATTGAATAAATTTGTTTAAAAGGACTTTATAAAGATAACTGCACTCGAAACTCGTTGATATTATTGCTTGAATTAGTTGAAAATGGGATTTGAAAGAAATAGAACAAATTCTCGCATTATTTTCTGCCGCACCCTGTATGCGAAAAATGGAAGTCGTGTATCTTTTTGCATTATGTTATCTTTGATATTACTCAAATAAAGTCAATTTGCCTTGAAATAGAAATAGGGTAAATGATAATGCCATTGAGCATGACGGTCCAATGATTAGATGCGAAAAACAGTTGGTTGAGTTCGAATCGGTAGTCGGTTTTTCAAGCTGTAAGCGATAAAGCCTAGCGGAATTAATCCCATACTAACCCGTTCATAGTACGTGGAAGGATGGCTCAATAATAATAATCGTTAGGAAAAAGAGGGCAATTTTTATCGCTCAATTTATTCCGATAAAACAGTACTTGTTCACTGTACAGCAATGCTCTCGCGATGAACTTGGAACTTTTAACAGTTGTGTTCATCGTAACGGTTACTACAAACATTTTTTTCCGCCCGGAGGCACTAGTACCACCATCACTACGCGCTCGAATCGTTTTGTTCAACAACAACCAATTGGAAGAAAGTAAACGATGTTTACATGTTTTGCCAACGATTTAATCATTCTCGAACAGCCGGTGGGCAACGGCGAACGGCGTTCTACGTTCGCAAGGGGGGTAAATATTGTACTTAATGATAAAGCAAACAGTATTGAAAGTTCACTTGACGGTACTTCTTTTCGCGTGTTGGGTGCACTCGAAGCGCGCCTACCGGGTTTTAGATCACATTACTGAATCAGGGGTTTATTGGATTTTGATGTGCACACTTCCGTAAAATGTTGCAGTTTCACGATGAAGGTTCCATTACTCTACAGTCACACGAATTTTATAACAACATAGTGACAATGTTATCGCATTGATAAACGCATCGATTACAGGTGTTACGTCGTCGATGTGCACTTGCAGTTCCCTTTCGATTTTTTTTTTTCATATTGTTGAAGTAATGAGTCAAGCAAACAAATCAATCGTACACCGTTGAGCATAGCTCGCACTATTCCAAAACTACGAACCAACCTTTCACTAAGTTGTGTTTCAAGCTATAATTGCATACTTTCTTACGTTAATTCGCGCATAACTGCGCTGGCGTGATTTGGCAAGCTACCGACCGATCGACCGGAGGTAGAGAGTACTTCGGCGCGTTCGTTGGTTGTTTTCTGCACATCGCACCATACTGTTCAAGAGAGGAGGGTCTTATTTGGAGCGAAAGTAAAAGTAATAATAATAACTAGCGCGTCTGATTCAATCCTAAGTACATTGAAGTGATGGCGTCTGTCTGCTGAGCGGAATGGAAGGCGATATGTGTCACTATGTGTTTGATAAGTTTCGTCCGACGCCTCGACAATATGAGGATGCATGTCAAGACTAGCCATGGCAATCGATTGTGATTGTTTGGCGGGGATGGTGATGATGATGCTGATGAGCAATAATGATGCATTTTACGTGCAACACTGCGCCTGCTCAATTTTCGCTATAATCACGTCTGCAGATTCGATAAACTAGTTTTAGCACAACGAATGATAATTTCGTACGGAAAGCCGAGGACTTTTCAATTTGCTATTTACGAACATTTCATGGCATAGTTTAAATTGCTTAGCTTGTCCTTAGATAACCGTAGCTCCGTAACGATTTGTTGTCTTCGGTAAAGTTTTTGGTATTAAAATGTATTAAATTATATTAGAAGACTTCACAAAAAAACCATTAATCAATTTATAAATGTCGAATAGCACAACCATTTAAACAAACAAGCAATATGTTTCAAAATGGAGACATGTTTAACAAAAAGGTATAAATTTAAAAAAAAAATAGGAGCATTTTTGACAAAAGAATCGAAAATGTCATTTTTTTACATTAACCGTTATTCGGGTCATACTGACCCGGATGTGATACAACGTTTCTCAACCATTTCAGAGCCGTACTTCAATGTTTATACACTCAAAATAATCCTTGAACCATGCATTTGTTTAATATCACAAGCAATTTTGGACCCCTAAGTAGCCACCTTTTTTTTAGTGTGCCATCTATGAAAACGGATGGTAAATAGAGCTGATTTGTCTTCTTAAGAACTAAATATTTTTCGATTCTTTTGTCAAAAATACTCCTATTTTTTTAAATTTATACCTTTTTTGTTAAACATGTTTCCATTTTGAAATATATTGCTTGTTTCTTTAAATGGTTGTGCTATTCAACTTGCATAAATTGATTAATGGTTTTTTTTAAATCTTCTAATATAATTTAATATATTTTTATACCAAAAACTTTACCGAAAAAAAAATAGTTTTATTTTATACTGTGCGACAATGCGAGGTCATCAATAAAGGTAAACAAAATGCTGACATAAGATTTTGGAAGTACCTAGCCAAACTAGCAAAATCCCTTTTTAAGTCTTGACAATTTAGTGTTAGCCAGATTTTCACGTTTACGGGACGTTTTTAATACAAAAAAAAAATGCATTTCTTCGCATTTTTTACCATCACTCAAAAATCAAATCATGTAGAGCGGCGCTCACAACTGACATATACATTTTTGCGGCGAGTTTTTATTTCGTTTGATGATTTTAGATATGCCCTATTAAGTGACTTTTTCGAAGTGATCAGCGTGTGCATAATTATATTGAAAATAATGAGTTTTGGAGAAGAAATCTGCTTCGACGACGAAGGAGCTCATGTAGTGACCCATTGGCAGTTTCACTGTTGTTCGGTTTCTAATATATGGTCCTGTGCAAACCCGAAGAAGAGTGAAGAAGATACCCGGCAAACGGCTGAACTGATACCGGGATGTATCTCCCTATGACCACTTCCGGATCGTGCTGAAGCGAGGCGAGACTGACTTCTATACATCAATGCCAATCTGATCAAGGTAGGTGGAAATTATTGGTTAGGATATAGTAAGGGGCTATCCATATACCACGTGGACTGGATTTGACGGATCTCTGACACCCCCTCCCCCTGCGTGGACAATCATTCATATAATTTTTCAATAGAATGTATGGATCGTGGACACTTGCCAACCCGCTCCCCTCCCCTAAACTGTTCACTTGGTATATGGATGCCCCCCTAAGGAGCCGTGTTTAACAAGTAAACAGGGTACCATTGATATATGTAACCTTAGTCTACCCCCACCGCCCTAGAACATCTACCTAAGTAGCGCCTGCCATGCACGCCCACAAACTCGTGTTCGTATGTGTTGGGGGGGTGGGGGGAGCGTGTGACTTTGTGTCGGCATGTCCTTCTTCTCTTTTCTGAAAGCGAGTAGTAGCGCTATAACCATAAGCCATATAAGGCTAGGACAAGAGTTAGTGCTCATGCTCCAACCGACAAACAAGCTCTGATGCTAGAAAATGTACTACAGCCTCGGATTTGGAGCCTGGATACAAGTAGGAAACGTCTGTGTTCCAGCTCAGAAAAGCGGACAACAAAGGAGTGCATTAACTTTCTTAGCTCCGTCGCTCCCAACAACTCATTCATCTTAAAACTTATCTCATATCAAAGCAAATATGCAAATGCTTTCTCGCCACGGAAAGCCTCCCACACAATCCGATCCAATTTCCACATCCAAATGCCTATGACGGTTGCATGAGTTCTCGCCATCTTCTTAAGTAGACAACTAATCAACACTTCCCAAAACAAAAATCAATTATTTTTACAAATACTGATTAACATGCTATGCAATATCTCTGACGTCTCGCATGGTACAGTGGTTGTAAATGTACTGTATATTGATATTATTTCCATAACATTTACATTTTCCATAACGACCAAATTGAACACACGCAAAAGAGAACCGTCATGGGAAATGACGTAAATGTCATGAGATTCTTGTTTAGTTTTGTACAGGCGACGAAACACACCTGCTGCCACCAGCCGATGGTTTAAAAAAAAGTCGAAACATAGATTTATGTTGCTCAGAATTTCGTTGACTAAATACAGGCTTATTACTATAATGTTTAGTATATGAAATCAAATTATAAGAATTTATAATAACATAAGTTTGCTTATAATCAAGCTATCAAATACAATCACACGTAATGTCTAAACTTTTGTCTTTCGGTTTTCTCAGAATCCGCGATCGCTTGAACTGTAGAGGAAAGGCTTGTAAGATGGAACACGATCCGTTTTTTGCTCGTAACATGTATATTTTTTATTTTTCGCGGATCCAAAGACATCTACCCCCCCCCCCGGCCCAAAAGGGGGGGTGTGTGTGGGCTGGCCCCTCCCCCCCTCTTTGGCGCTCCCGCCCTTATCACCCCCGGCGGTCCTCCCCGCTTTTCCTTGCACCACTTTGCCCAGCAATTTGGCGATGGCTTTTTCCGGTCAGTTTTTCGGGGAGATTCAGGGCTTTCCGATTTTGGGTGTCACTGAATAAATCGCATGCTGCGTTTGCCTTGCGAACATACAGGCGTCATTTACTACACTGGCAAATGCGCTTCACCGAACGATACGGATCACGACACAAAAGGAGACGATAAAAGTATGGCTCAGCGTACACAACGATTATGCATGAGTCGGGGCCCACTAGTTTCATTTGGTATACAAAAACTGATCCATTCACATTCTGTGTATGTTGCTGATTCTGAATATGATGGTTCACCAGTTGTTACAGCCGGCGAATATAACTCATGAAAAAAAAAACAGTTTAGTGCAGATTATTGGAAATGTGCGTTGTAAAATAACTTTATTTTTTTTTGCAGCATAGCAGTAAATGTTTTTTTTTAATCAGTTCGTTTATTTGTTAGGCTCAGGCGTGTGTAACACTTTGCGGAGCCGATATTCAATATTGTTATTAACAATGTTTTATAATTGATTTTAGTAAAAGTGGGGTGCCGATTACTCGTGTTAACTCGAGGTTAATGGGTCACATCATCGTTTGGAAGGAAGGGGCTAGGCAGGTAACTTATTTAACAGCAGTATATGGTTTATATGAGACATTAAAATATTTGACTTATTTGGGTTACGTGGATTCTAGGTGGCCGCTAAAAAATTCAAATTATTGAACTAGACGTTCGGCTTTCATAGCACTCCTGTCGTCGAAGTCCAGTGATTCTGGTGCTACAGTTGGTTGGCGAGCCGAGTCGACACAAGATTGGGATGGACCGCATTAGTAGTTCAGACTTAATTGACCGACGACGGCAAGACCGTCCGTTTTTGCACCGATAGGGAAATTAAAGGCACACGACCTAAGGGCGATCCTGTTTTTCGTAATTACGGCCCATCTGACAATATTTCGCTACTTTGTCTTTTTTTATTCCTTTCAATTACACTCTTTAATATTAAAATTTAGATTATAAAATAATGTTACATAGAACCGAAAAATTGTTTGCCAGTCGTTCAATCCAGCAAAAGCTGCATGAAAGGACTCCATCTGGTAGCGTTCGGTACCGGGGGATACTTTTGTTGGTTTAGCTTGAATGCATCTTTGAATTAAGTTCTGCTGTACACACCTAGTTTTTTTTTACCGAGGTCGGTAAATTTGTACTGAGTTTTCAAACAGCTGAAAAAGTCAATAAACTTTGAATCATCAGCACATGAAATGTAAGGAAGATTTTAAAATGTTATATTTTTCTATCTATTATGTTGGAATGAAGCATTCAGTGTACATTTTGGAAGAATTTATGTTAATGTTAATTAATTTAAGAATTATTTTTAAGTTAATTTATTTTTAAGTTTAAGTTAACTTTTCAGCAGTTTGAAATTTTACCGAACAGATTTTGAGTGTTAGATTTTACGATTCTCACAATTTCCGTAGCCGTCGTAAGAGCATCATTTGTGGGATATTGAAATTGAAGTCCTCAATTTGAAAGAAAACTTGTTTCAAAGTGCGGAGAAATGCGAGAAGCATGCAGAGCACTGTATGTAGAGCGTTGTACTCGAACTATGTTTGGACGTCTTGGTACTAAACAAAGATTTAGAAGAACTAGTAAAATATTCCTAGTACTCAAAAGTAATTCTGAGATTATTCAAAGCACTCAATAATATTTTAGAAAAACTTTCTGTACTCAGACGTATTAAGTTTGTGCTCAAAGTCTTAGATATTATTTGGAGAGTATTTAAAGAACTTAAAAGTACCTTAACGTATTTTAATTACTACTGAAAGTAAAATTTGTACGATACTGATATTATTGGATGTGATTGATTAATTTAATGTAATGTATGTAAAAATTTAAACAACAATTTGCATTCTATAAAATTTCGTTTGGTATGCATTGCAACAAAAATTAAAGTTGGTAATCAGATATGTTATATAGTCAACAAGTTGATTAAAATTATTTTGACCCATTGAATCTGTTTTTGATTTTTTAGTATATATGAAATAGAATGAAAAAAAAATTGAGGCATAATGGGAAGGCAAACTTGCCTGTGAAGAACGATATTATTAATTACCAAATCCTCCTCAGCAACGTCTTCATAGAACTTGTTAAGGCCTTTTCTTATGTCAGGCTGACTATGGTTGTTATAGATGTTTATTTATCTATTTTGAGACTTCACTAAAGCAGTCCGTCAGTTGAACCGCGTAAAAGTAAATAAAACAAGTAACTAATAAACTCCTTTGAATTACTGTTGAAGATTTTCTCATCCAAATGGTAATTCGACTATTGTATTTAGTGTACTCTATTCAAAATTGATATAGGATTTTACTGAATACGCAATAAAAAAGCATAAACTTCTACGCTTCTAAGAAAATAAGAAATATCATCGAAATGTATCCTTAACTACCCAAAAAAGCATAAACTAACAAAATTGCGTTATTCCCTATGATAATGGGACTGTTGCGTATTTATGGGCATTGATGGTACTTAAACTTGTAGTACATTATTTGTTAATGACTAAATGTTTGTCAGGTGTCTTTCTGCCTACAACCAATATGTGTTCATTTTAAAATTATTGTACTGTAAGCTGCGGAAATATCACCGATCGAGAAATTTTTTAACCGTCCTGTACTCGCGATTTTTGATTTATTACTAGGACAGGACATACTATCGTTCTGCCGCACTCTGTATCATGATATTATGTATGGGGAATTTGTCTCATATTCCTTACATCTCTCCCTTATTCGCCGCACGATGGCACTAAAGATGGTCAAAATATGCTACAGTAATATGTATAGTAAAATAGATACAAGTGATGATACATCAATTCATCCAATTAGATAAATCATTTTTTGATCATTGTAGAATAGTCTCATAATTCAATAGCACATCACATCACAACAACTTTAGGAAATGCTGAAAAACCTCCCTTCTCCCTTGACACGTATTTTAGTTTTTATTATTTAGTATTGCTTACTACACTTTTCATAATCCCCTGTTTGCTAAAAACGTAACTTAATTGGCTTCAATCCTACAAGAAAATCCCAAAAACACTCTCAAAAATATATATATTTTAACCATAAATTAATCTCAATATGCCGCATCGGTCGTAAATTGTGCCTCGTTCTTTGCTTGCTCCGTTGTGTGCTCTGTTCCCCTCTTGGAAGAACAAAGGCACGGGCTGTGTGTAATCATTGAAGCCGGTGCTCAGCGATCATCATCGATCAGTGTGTACAATGGACAAGTATGGATCATCGCTTCGAGCATTCGGATAGTGCAACAACCACCGAATATTCAGGTTCTGTTACGGTTACTGAATCTGAACGAATTTGCGATTCTATGTTCACGAACGGGTGGCAGTCTGACACACTATTGTTCAGTAGTGCCATGAATGGAAACTTTGATTATTTGGATGATGCCGTTAATATCACGACGTCTTACTTATTAGAAACTTACTGTAAAGCTTACACATGACATACCCTAAGCGAGTAGTCTTGTCACCATTCATGTAGAATCTTAAGACCAATACGCTGATAGGCTTTACTACCTATGATTATGCTGACGGCTATCCTAATTTTGATAGTTGGTTTGTGTTCAAGTTTAATCTAATGTAGAACATTCTTAGCGTAGTTTATCGTTGGTTTCACCATGTTGACTTTCGGTTAATCCAAAAGACATATAACGTCTCACTGAAGATGAATATCTTTCTGGTACATATCCTTCACGACTTTTGGGTTTTGAGATCACTGGGTGCAGCCAAGTTTAGAATTTGAGAGTCTTCAGTGTTCAAATACCGGGTATTCCGCAGTAAGCTCATGGAATCTTGTAAAACGTTATTCCACTGAAATTGCGTTGCTTCAAGTGTACTCAATAGTAATTTCCTTGAAAACCTTTTTCTTCACGAATCCTCCATTCTTGGTAAGTACAACTATGATTCAGCATTTTTTTTTCGTTGAGAATGTCTCACCTTAAATAACTTGACCTTTAGGATAAATTATCATGTTATACCCAATATGGTTACAACCATGGCATTCGTTTGGGCGATTCGGTTTCCATTTTTTAGAGTTAAGGTATTCCAACTCAACCCCTATTAGTATTTCCCTGTTCATTCATTGATGAGAAAGGCTGTAGGTAGTGAAAGCACAAAACTTCCATTAGTAGGAGAACGTTCTGATACTGAAACTTATTAAAATATTCCTAATTTTAACGAAGACAAACTCATATGAATGAAATTTACTTGAAACTCATCGAAGTTTCCCAAATTTGTACAATATTTCTTGCATTTTCTTAATTATATAAGGAGCACAAGTATTGAGAAGCCGAATGAAGATCAATTCACGAGTACTTTTTCAAACAGACGTATCTGATTTTGTAAACAAAGAGGGAAAGTAAGATTCAAACGTAAATTTCTGAAAACTCTCAGCACCCTCACGGAAAGTAGCATCACCATCATGTTAGGGAAATGTTATTCCTTGTGTTGGTGGCCCTAGTTTTCATGAAAGTGCTTATGGATTCAAGAATTTAGCGGTTGAATCTTACTTCCCCTCTTTGTTTACAAAATCAAATACGTCTGTTTGAAAAAGTACTCGAGAATTATTCGATTATCACAATTTCAAATATTTATACGAATTTCTCTAAAGTTTTACAATGTTTACTAAACTTCTTCTTCTCCTTGGACTTTTGCAAAATTGTTGCACTGAAAACTAACAAGCTGTAATGTTTCCAATATTTCGTTGAAGTCCGTGAGGATCCAAAATGTTGCATAAAGTTGTGCAGATGTTTTATTGAGTTTATTCTAAATGTATGTGAAAAGCCTTGTTTCTGCCGAGAAACAAAGAATTATAACAATAATGGAAACTATTTACTATAATTTCTAATCTATTTTGAGTTTTCTTGGGATGAGCTTTATGTTTAGCTTCTGATTACTTCCGCCTATGAAGAAATTTTTACTCTTCCAATGCTTCAATGCTTATTACATGATATACTTTCCGTTGTTTTTGCCATATTGTCCACTATCCTAAGTTTATAATAAAAATTCCCATTATATGTATTAATTGCTTGCTCTTAAACTATTTTTCGTCTTGGGATACATCCGATAGTGTGCGAATAACCCTTGCATAAAAAAAGAGAAAGTTCACCGATTTTTCATGCGATTATACTGTCACTTGGTGGTGCGTTCACCAGTGAATCGTCAATAAATATAACTAGGCTATGAACAGAAAAAAATGACAGCTCTATCAGGTCGTTTACTGCAGCCATGGCGAAAGCTGTGAAGCAACTACGTTCGATGGTTTGTAATTACCACCGGATCAACCCCAGAACGAAGACGTCCGTCATCGCGCCGCATATACAAGATCCTGGCGCTCCTGGAAAAAGGTGAGAGCATCGAGCGCAAGCCTGGTTCCGGTCGTTCGACGGTTTTGCGTGACCGGAAGGTGCACCAAGCGCTGAAGCGGAAGGCGAAAGGCAAGGTGGCGAAATCCGGTCAAAACATATTTGGCCAACATGGACATCGTCGTGAGGAAGCGGAAGTCGAGGTCGGCCGTGTCGGAAGCGCAAGCGGCCACACAAAAGTAGCGGCTGAAGGTGCTCGTCAAGAATGGCTTCCCTGCGACGCGCAACGTGGTTGTGGTCATGGAAGACGAGACGTACCTGACGCTCGACGGCAATGACTGGCAGGGGACCGCCTATTCCACGTCCCCTAGGAAGGAGGTGAGCAGCAACGTGAAGTACATCTCCCCACGAAGTTCCCGAAGAAGGTCATCTTGTGACTAACAATCAGTGAGAAGGGGATGTCAAAGCCGCTCTTCTTTTCTTTGGGACTTGCGATCATCGGGGAGGTGTACAGCACGAAGAGCTTACCGGAAGTTGTGACCTTCATTAAGAAACACCACTTGAAGGACGAAGTCGTATTCTGGCCGGATACGGTCTCGGCACATTGCGCGAAGCGGTCACTGGAGGAAATGGAGCGTTTGAAGATGAAGCGGAGGATCTATTTGAACAATTTCGTGGCGAAACCATGCGCTGATCTATAAGGCGTCCAGAGAGATGAAGAATATGCCAGTAGCTTTCTTTTCGATGGCTATGGCCAAAGTCCCTAAAATCTGCCGTAAGGCCACCCAACAGGGAGAGCAGTCATTTTTGTAAAATCATGAATTAATACAAGAATCAATGAAAATTGTTTTGATATCTTGTATCGTTTTTTTCATCCATCTGATATTGCCTCTTTCTTTTAAATGCAAGCGTTAATATCTATAACCACGCGCTCAATAATAGTAACATGTTCAAAAACCAAACTCATAATACTGACAAAATCGCCATAACAACGAAGATATTTCTTAACCAGTGACCTCTCACTAGCACCGAATTATGACATTCCTTTTCCGTCGAAAGTATCAACTTTTTTGTGAATGTAAAACAACCGACTAGAACCATGAATCACTCCAAACATCTGTTTCAATCATTTTTAAAATGTTTTGACTCGAAATAAGCCAGGTGGATGACGCCAAACACTCACTCGTTCGTACAAGACCAAATGCCTCTGTATTTATAGCCGAAAATGTCTCCACTCGTCGGCCAGGCGCATTAGAACGGAAACATCCGAATTCACGCTACTGCTAACTGCTCGTGCACATTCAAGTACAACATTTGCTTGACCTATATATGAATTTCCTTTTGCGCGAAATGAAATGAAACAAAAACTGCCAAGCCTCAATCCAGAATCATATATCACCGCGGGAGACAAGGATTACAATGCTATTTCGGAAGCCGTGTGGTTTGAGTGGTTGTGCTGCAAAAACAATTTTCCATATGAGGCAAAGTTCAAAGACCTGTTTTAGCGCGTCACACCCTCGGAGAGGCGAGCCAAACAGAAATCGACAACCGGTCGATTTGCGTGTCCAGAAATCTGTGCCAAAGCACACACCCACCACGTCGAAGGAGTCAGACAACCCAAGCAAACATACCTTAAATTTATATTATCCATTTACTCATTGAAAAGCTTCTGTCGATTTATGGCACTTTGCTTTTTCGTGTTTTTAGCCGTTTTACAAGCTGTCATGAGTTATTACTGGAGGTTGGATCCGTTGGCTAATAATATACACTTGCTTGGCTTTGCTGAACTCGGTTGACTCTTCTCCCTCAGCGGATGGCTCACCAGTGTCTTTAGCGACATATAGAAACATGAAAGGTGAACCTCCTGGCGGTTTTCAAGTTGGCAAATATCACAAAACTTTATCGATCCAAGTAGCCGGTGTGGGCCATTTATGGACATGGCGAGGCAATCACGGAGCTTGAATGTTTGCCAAAATGGCAAGAAGAGGGAAAATAATCGAAACCGTCGACCGGGGGGGCAGTTTGCTCAAAGGAAATCTCTTATTTAGGAAAAAAAAATATGTTGACAAGCAAGGATTTCCCAATGCCAGAATTGGTTCTCCTATGTGTCTGTGCGTGTATATTTCAGGAAGTAGATGTCAAAGTTGAGATTATTTCTGACACCCAACCGGAGAGAATCAGCCATGTGGTGTTATCTGGGAGGAAGCTCCCTAATCTGCGTATTCAGGCATTGAGTCCTGCACTTGACTAGCGACTGTATCGACCCTTGATATTTGTGACACACACCGAATAGCTTGCGTGCTACTGTTATCTGTTTTGCTCCCGCACTCCGTACACCTCCGCTCATCTTTTGTTATTAAAACTCACATTATTCAGGTGCATGAGAAATATGCCACCCCCGGCGGTGTTGGAGAAAATTCAAATGTAAACAAAGCATATTCGCGTGGTAATGATTTGACGAGGGGTAGACTTTATCCTTTATCTTGAACTAATTTTCAGGTTTTATTGCTCATTGAGTACACGCTGCGGCGATTATACCAGGGGGCTTCGTCATGTTTATGCCGACCTATAGATGGATCGGCGAGTTTGCATGCAATCAAGTTTTAATCGCATGCCTTCAAAACTTTGACTCCGTTAAGGCGAAGGTCGTGGCATTATGGCAATAAAAACGAAAGCTTATTAACAACAACAACAACAAAAACAAAACAACAAAAACAAACCGTATGGGGTAATCAGTAGTGAATGGAACGGCTCTGGGCGAGGTTGAGGTGGGGCGAAGTTTGCGGCAGCTGTTTCTAGGACTTTGATGACGTACTAATGAGCGCTATTTTATTTGTTGTGTTATGGGAGAACGATGGCAATTGATGGGAATTCATTGTGTAAATCGCAATCTTCGGTTCTATTAATACTAAGGTATAGATGAAATTTAAAAAAAAACAGCACATCGATTGACAGCAATTCCATTATTGCTACTCATGGTTTATATAGATGTTTCTCATAACACTCCTACAAAACGCCACGGATCATGTTAATGCCATCATCACGAGTAAAACCGGATGATATTCCATAGTGCGTGTGCTTATGAAATGTGGCGGTCCACCAGTGAAGCCTCTTCGGGCATTTGCAGCACATTTTTATAATGTCGCAGATTTCCATAAATCTGAAACAGTGCATTTATGAAGTCAGTTTACAAGGGATTAAAAGGGCTAGTTTTTTGTGCAGCGAGCCCTAGTATTATATACACCGAAGAGCTGACGACTTAGACTTAGGCCACTATTTTTAGCTATTTCTTCAATGCTGAGCTCTTTCCTCTGGTTCAATTGCAAGCCAAAGCAATCTTATCTCATTAATCTCATTATTTTACGCCAAATTTAGCAATCCATATGTGCATAATGCTGAAAATTACATGTTTCTATTAACCTGTGTAAGAAATCACTCTGTTCCATTGACTTTGTATGTACAATTTGAAAGTGTACCTTGCCTTATGAAATCTGAATAGAGGACACCATCTTCAAGAATCGTTCGACTGTATTGCAATGAAATACATATTGGAATGTCTCATAAGACTTGTTCGCGTCAAAGCATTGAAGACGAATACACTTTGGAATGAAGAAATAATGATTGTTAGTGTGTACAAGCTTTGTTGAAGAATATTGGATATGAGGCATACTGTTGGTTATATTACGCGTTGATCAACGTTTTTAGTCATTTTTGTATCTTTATGGGATGTTCTAGGTCATTAAAAATGTACTTGAGTTCAAACTTCAGATCTACAGTTGTAACAGTAGCTTTAAGGGCTACAGAAGGTTATGAAATGTATTACCAAATTGAGAACCATTTGGAAGGTAACAGTCATTATTTGATAACTTTTGATGTTCTAGGTCATCCAAACTGTCCTTGTGTTCAGAATTTATGATCTTCAGTAGTAACTATAGATTTTCGGACTATACAGAGTTACGCTACGTATTCAACCATATTCAGTGAATATTTTCGAACGTAAAAACAACATCATGAGATGAACAGGGATAATCTAGGTCATCCAAACTATCCTTGAGATCAGAACATAGGACCTACAGTTATAACAAAAGCTTTCTGGGCTGTTTAAAGCTATGCTCTGTATTGAAACATATTCATTGAATATTTTGGACGAACAAACATTATGAGATAATCTTCGGATGTTCTAGGTTATCCAAACAGCCCTGCAATTCAAAACTTAAAATATACAGCTGTAGATTTTAAGTTTTAAATTGTAGCTTGAAATCTACAGCTTTCTATACTAAACAAAGTAACCATATGTATTTGACCGAATGAAGTGAGTCTTTTGGTAGGTCAACCAATATAATGAGATATCATGGGATGTTCTAGGTCATCAAAACTCCCCTTGAGTTTAGAGTTTAGGATCTATAGTCGTAAAGTTAGCTTTATAATCTATGAAAGTTGATGATATGTATTCAAACACATTCAGTGAAGCTTCTGTAAGCTCACCAGTCATTATCAGATTATTTCGGGATGTTCAGGTTCATAACAACTGACCTTGAGATCAGAACTTAAGATACCCAGAAGTAACTGTAGCCTTTTGGGCTATACAAAGCTACGATAAATATTCAAACATAGTCAATGAATATTTTGAAACATCCACATACATCATAGGATAACCTTATTAATGTCTTTCAAAACATAAGTTCTACAATTGTAACAATAGCTTTATGGCCTATACAAAGTTAAGTTAGTTTGTTTGGCATAGAATATCTCAGGATTATCGCATAACAGTTGGTCTTCCAGAACATTTATTGAATATGTTTGAATACATATCATAACATTGTATAGCGGATAAAGCTACTGCTACAACTGTGGATCTTAAGTTCTGAACTTCTGGGCACTTTGGACGACCCAACACATCGCAAAAAATATGTCCTACTTTTTTCAATCATTTCTATGTTATTGAGCACCAAATCAATCAGAATTCATCGAATTGCTTGTATAAATTAGGCCCGAAAGGGTTTATTCAAATAACATTAAATTGTACCATCTAAATGACTTACATTTAGTTTCGTAGTCCTACGTCATCATTTAGAACAACCCAATGGGGCTGTACGTTGTAGTTTTTGATAACGTGCTTACCAGCAGCAACGTAATGCTTATCGATCTCTTTTATTTTGACCAGCTCTGCCATTGCTTCATCCCCAACATAAACTGTTTCCGCAAGTAACAAGTTCTCAATATGGTTCAAAATGTCCAAAATGGCTTACAAACTCGACCGACGATGGTTTGCACCAATCTTTTCAGACCAAAGTACATTAGATGTATGAGTGGTTTTTCCCTCTAGAAGAAACAGCTTCGAAAATAGCATTGAAATAGATCAGTATGCTGATCAATAGCTAACAAACTTTATCAAAATATTATTCGGTTTAACAGCAGTCAAGCAAAGTAAGAATAAACTTAAATAATTGATGAATTATGAATTTATTGAATCTACTGTATCATAAACTAAGAATATTTCTCTCAGAAATTTCCTTGAAAAAATATTAACTTTCAATGTACGAGTTTTAATGGAACTTGAAATGCATAGCGCTTTTATAAACTGGTCGAATTGCACTGTATCCAGATTTTAACTATGATCGCATTGAGTTCGCTTGACTGTCGGGATACAAATAATCAAATCTAGATTCAGAATTACTAAGTGAGTAATCGAAAATAAGTCTTTTATGTGATTTACAATTCGTTCCCACTGTTCTCGACTATTTGGATACCAAAAGAGTAGTTCGCTTTTGAAAAAACTGAATCTAAAAGAGATATTTTTGAAAAAAAGTGAGTGTACATCAAAAACGTCTTGATCATTTTATGTCGTTTCTTCAATGGACATTTTATTTGCATATTGGATAAACGTTTTAGAGTGTGGCCAGATCGCTTAATTTGGTTGACTATTGTACAATAGGTACACGTAATTTAAAAAAAATTACAATCGGCGGAGCGAAAATAGTGACTTTAGTGACCATTTTCCGAAAAATAGTGACTTTAGTGACTTTTGGATCCAAATAGTGACTTTTTAGTGACTAGACTCAAAATAGTGACCAAGTCACTAAAAAGTGACCTGCTACCAGCCCTTGTTTGGAAAACTTTTGTAGGAAAGCGTTTGGATTCATCCTGAAATGCTCTGCAAAATCATTCCTTCGCATAACAGTGTAAAAAGACATGCCAGGAAGCTGTTTAAAGTCTTCTAGGACATAAGTTTCATCGTCCATTACAACGCAGTATTCGTCAGATATTCGCGATACCATTTACGAGCACATGTTTTGGCCGTCACAATCTACTTATCATTACGGTTCAGCAGTGTCTTCACCACGAATCACTTCATTCTTTGCCGATGCTTCGAAGTATACACGAAAGTTTGTACATTTTTATAATTAACGAGCAACAGAACGTACCGAAAGATCTGGCCTCCTCCGTAATATTCCTTAAATCCGTGTTTGTTTTACTTCCTGCCTTCCTGGCTGTTGTCAAAAGAGTATCGAAAGAATTTAAAATGCTGTGAACAGTGCTTGCAGGAAAACCAAGCTTTTAAGCAAGTTTCATTTTCATTGCAACAGCACACAATTGCTATCCGAACATCCCTTTCTTTGGACGCTATTGTAGACGAAGCACTCCCAAGCAACATGGCTAAAACCATCCAGCTTTATGAGGTTTTATTAAAGGTTTATGAAAGCCACAAGAAACCAATTAGGTTTTATTATGGCAACAAGAGGTGCCAATAGGTTTCATATTTTAGTCAGGTTTAAGATAACCTACACAGCTTTTTTACAGCGATCTCAAAACCTTGTTTTCTCAAATTCCTATCAAAGGTTTTATGTCAGCTTTATGAACTTGGAAAATGCTGTTTTAGGACTTATTCATATTATCTTATTATGGTCAGTTGAAAAAGTATTTTAAAACCATTTAGCCTCCAGTAAATGCATTAAACGGCAAATAGGCCTTAAGGGAAGTCATGTGGTTTTTAAAACATGACCAAATAGTTTTATAGCAGTCATGGCGATGATACATTGGCTTTTTGACAAAACTGTATTTTTTCCAATCGCCATATTGAAATATAAAAGACATTTACACCGTTTTCAACTCGAGGTTGTACAGACTGAACATTAAACATAGAGCGAATTACAACGGACACCTGAACCCAGTGGACCAGATTGGAGATTTTAGTTTTGCGAAAAGTTCCACAGGCTGGAGCGGGAATCGAACCCTCACTTCATGGCAATCACTTGAACGACGAGAGACGATCACGAAACCCACGAAATATAAGAAATAATTGAAATGTGGAAAAATAAATACACTAAACTTTAAATGTAATGCAAATGAACTGTTGAGACCAATTTCGGCATTTTTTTTAGATAACCTTATTGAATTCCATCAATTTTCAAGAAATTCATGATAAATTTATCAAACATATTTGTTTTAATTTTGTTTTTGTTGTTTAAAAATCGCATAACTTCCGAGGCGCATTAATTTTCTGCTCTTGTCGTGCAAATATCCACCATAAAATTTAATGCGCACATGATTTGGAGCATTGTACGCTGTACAATGTAAATTTATGTAAATTTGTTTTGGATAATTTTTGTAAATTTGTTTTGGATATTTTGCTATCAAAGAAAATTTCCCGCAACACTTGAACCTTTTTCTTAGATATTATTTACTGCTAAATGAATCAGAAGAACAGAGAATCGTACAAAGCAGAACAACAAAAACCAACCACGATATCACAGTGAAGTTTAACAGCCGTGGCCATTTGGTCGTATGCTAGCTTCCACGGCAGCCAATAGGTTTTATGAAGGTTCTCAAGTGGCAAGAGCATCTTTCACTAGAACATTTTCAAAATCTTTATGGTCTTATAAAGGTTGTATTAACTTGTTTTTACAATAGTCTATAGAGTGGGCCACTTTGTACAAATTTCAGCTTTAAACAAGCATAGAGGAGGTGTTGGTAGACAAAACAATTTTTAATGTAGTTTTATCAACAAAGCCGGGAGGATTGCTATACGGCTGGAATCAAACTAACATTGTAACTTGGGCTGTTAATTTTATACTCTAATTGTTATTTTTGTATTCTCCGAGCGTGGAGTAACGATTATGATGTAGAAGGAGATGTTTCGCTCATCGCCATGAGGTACCATGAGTAGACAGTCATGTTTGCTAGAATTAAAGATGTGAAGAGAAAGTGTTGAAAGTTCCGTCAGTGTACGGTTAGTTGGAAATGGAATAGAAGTATTGAAAATTGAGCGAAAGGGCATGGGTAAAGTAGTACTCGAACCAAGGACGTTATCATTGCCAAACATCACAGGTCACATCACATTGAGGCACAGATACATAACTAAGATAAAAAACTAAGTAATTATCAGTCGTTGTGAACAAAACCAAACCCAAAAAGGAGAGAGTTTCCTCTCCCATGTACGCATCAAAACAGAGTGTGTACAAACTACCGCTAGAAACTATCACAAGCGATCAGTGGTACATGAGCGAGATCCAACGAGTTACTATTGCCAGTTTAGGTGGCAGATGTATCTGTGCCTCAACCTACCCCGCAGTGGGATGTTTGGCAATGATAACGTCCTTGGTTCGAGTACTACTTTACCCATGCCCTTTCGCTCAATTTTCAATACTTCTATTCCATTTCCAACCTACCGTACACTGACGGAACTTTCAACACTTTCTCTTCACATCTTTCATTCTAGCAAACATGACTGTCTACTCTTGTTGCCTCATGGCGATGAGCGAAACATCTCCTTATACATCAACTTTTTTTTTTTTTGAAATAACAGATACACGTCCACCACGTTAGGTGGTTGGTTCCTCCCTTAGCTCAGTCGGTAAAGGCGCAGCTACAAAGCAACACCATGCTGTAGGTGGCTGGGTTCGATTCCCGGTGTGGTCTAGACATTTTTCGTTAGGGAAATCTTCTCGACTCCCTGAGCATAGGGTATGATTGTACTTGCCACACAATCATACTAATGCAAAAATGGTACCTGGCATCGAAAGCTCTCAATAAAATAACTGAGTACGTGCATTTAAAACACTAAGTTGAGGGCAAGCAATAAGCTAATTGTGAAAGCAATAAGCTTGAAATGCTAGATCTAAGAATTTGCTACTAAGTTGTTTTTCGAAATTGAGTGATTCACCCTGAAGGCCACCAGCCGGGCATTCCATGAAAACTTCGAAATTCCAGGAAAATGGGTAAAGGCTAAGAGCCAGTGGCATCTTGGCCATATGTGCAACTGGTGCACTGCACTGGTGCATTCCTACACAGTCAAAAAAGTCATTAATTATCAGTCCATAGTCTACACCTCTTTTAGTGTATTTTGCAGCAAAGCAATGGTTATATTGGACCAGCATTTTTCTTGCTTCGTTTCGTACGAAAAAACAAATTCTCCAAAAGACTAATTTTTTATTATTTATTGGAATCGCATATATTTGAAATAGTTTTAAACGAATTCTCGATACTTAAGCATCTATTTGGTGCACTTTTGCGACCGATCGTTGATTGACATGAGCGAGGAGATACTTGTACTGGGGGTACAGTAACACAAATCCATCAAAATATGTTGCAGCAACTTGATTGTGACTCAAACCAGTTGTATAGCAGTTACTTTCACTGATTTGCAATAATTGTGCTATTAAGACCAACTCTGCACAAACAATACTAACACGTGGCATCGTTGCATATGAGCCGCGGCACTGTTTTGCTCTGTTTACTTAGCTTGAGTAAACGAACACCACAACAATTGGAGGATCGTAATAATTGTTTGAATTGCTTTAAATTTTGACGAAATTAGATTCAAATTCACGGAAAAATTATTCAGATTCAATTAAAGTGAAAAAGGTACCACCTTGAGATCAGTCGGTAAATGCGCGGCTAAAATGTAACACCATGCTGAAGGTGACTGTTCGATTCCCGGTCTGGTCTAGGAATTTGTATTCAGGAAATTGTTTCGACTCCCTGGCTTGTACTTGCCACACAATCATACTAATGCAAAAATGGTACCTGGCATAACCGATATTTAATGGCGGAGCTTGTTGTATGTGAAAATAACCTCGGAACAGGAGTAACTCTAGAAAATTCATAAATGGATTGTTGAATCGGCAAAAGTACTATCATTCAGTACTAACAGCCGGATTAAACCTGCTTTCAATAGTCACTTCAAGGATTGTTGCAAAAAGGTTTGTCCTGTATATTACTGCCGTCCAGTGGGTGTTAGATGGAATACACACACAACTGCACGGGTTGAAGCGAAATCCTGGAATATTATGTTGATTAGGTGAGATCGTTTCTATATTTTGTTTTCATCTGCCTGGCTTCATACGCCCTACGAGACTTTGCTTGCCTGCCCTAAAAATAGTGTGCTCACTATGCAACTTTCACCGTTTTCGATTGACTGCTTTCTTTGCCGTTCCAAAGCATTATGTTTGATAAGCACAATGATACGACCCAAGTAACCAATAAGCATTAGCATATGCAATTAATCAACCCTAAATCTGCATTTCAGATGCTACAAGCATTATATTAGCAGTATATCAGCATCTTGAATGCTATCTGTTGTAAAGTTGAGTTTCAAATGCTATGTTAATGCTTGTAGCCTGTAATACGCATTTCGAATGCAAAATAGCATTAATGAAGCATTATCATAGCATTGCAGTAAAGCAGCCGGATATTGGGCCAAAAGCGGCATTTATGTTGATTTTAAGGCGACTTAATTACTTGATAGGCTGCCGTTAAGACGCTTTGGAACTGCTTATTGGTTACCTGGGGATTCCGGTTTGGAAGACCGACGCGTTTGCCAACTAAGCTATGAAGCCGGAGCATTAGATTTAATATCACTTAATACTGAATTATTCAAATCTAAAGTACACTTATACGTCCATCGAAACATGTCAAATTTGAGCATGGTCATATCATTGCTTATGGTCTTAGACCAATCCCATTCCAAGCACTCAACTCCTTGTCATTTATGAGAACGTCGGTGAGTCGATAGCCTATCATTAAGTAGATGTCAAACCATAATTATCCGGCCCTTTTTTTGTAATGCAGAAGATGGTCGTGACTGGTAATGACAGTTTTCATGTTTATCTACTCGAACCTTTGGATGGACAGATGTGCATTGTCCTTAAAAGCATAACTGTCCCTTTTTTTCTATTCGTTTATTTTCCGTCGTCCTATTTCATTACAACGTGGTCGAAAAAAGTTAAGTTTAAATCAACTGTTAAGCACTGGTAATTTGCACTGGGCACTAAAATGAAAATATAAAAACTAGTTTGTCCCATCCATAACAGCATACAGAAAATCAAATTTTTAACGGCGTTTATCTGGACTTGCTGTTTTTCTCGAAAGGGCCGACATGCTTTTCTGGACAGTCCATTACCAAATAGCTCTCCATAAGCCTCCGTGATAAAGTAAGTCATATTCCAGCTTCCATCATGCAGTCTTCAAAATACTCAATTAACAATTCAACGCAACGCAACTACTTGAGTAAAAGAGAACTGAAACTGCCGGACAATAATTATCCGTAGAGTTTTACGATAGCTTATTTGACACAATTCAGATGTTGAGACTTTTTTAGAGGCTTTGTTTAAATACTCAAACTAAGCATTTTCATAACAAAATTCTACAGCTTTATGTTTCCATTTTAATGACCATTTTAATTTGGCAAACGGTTTGCATAGTTTCTAACCGCTTAAAAAACTCTTGCAACTCTAAAAGCGCCACTGACTTGCAAAAGGACTTTTTGATTCCAAACAAATATTACTGAAGCTTAAAAAAATCGAAAGTTTACGTTTCTTACGGATATTATCATTACTTCGTTCAGACCTTCTCAAGAAAACTGGATAGATATTCGTACTCCTCTCAGAACTTTTGGATATTTCTTCTCGATCTTCTAGAAAAGCTTCTTTCAAAGGACTTTTCATATCATTGAACTTCATCAAGATGTTCATGGTCTTTAAAGTGAACACTCCCACATCTCTCTATGGACGTTTTCAAACCTTCCTAAAGACTCTTTCCTAGAACATTCCAGCACATCTTCTTGAGAGCTCTATCTGATCTTTTGAAAAGGTTTCATTAGTTCTATTAGAGGTTTCTATGGACTTATAGTTGGCTCTTTTTAGAGTTATTAGCGACTTTCTATAGAACTTCCCAAAAACTCACTGTAGATCTTCTAGCGGGATGCCTTCAGGTGTTATCAAAACATCCTCTAGGCCTTCTATTGATGTCATCTAGGTTGTCTTGTAAACTGCCAACAAAAAGATTTCATGGAAGTTTTTAGAAGGAACTATGGGATGTCAGTCAGTTGCTCTCAACTCAACAAGTGTTCTCAATGCTTTTCTATAGTCATTCAACTATGCCTGGTACCATTTGGCAGTTGTATGGCTGTGCGGCAAGTACAATCATACGTTCTGTATACACAATAATCCGGATACCTCAAAACTTAAGTAGAACACGAATTTCGCATTATATTTTAATTGTACTTGTATATTTCATAGGATTGATGGGATATGATTTAACAATATTTTTTTTGTTTCTTGATTATCGAGATTTTTTCATCTCCCGTCGTAGTCACTCAAATACCTCTTTTGGGTATTTTCGTAACTTGTCCGGGGGTGAGATTCGAACTCGTGACTTTGGCGTGAGAAGTCACGAAGTCAAAACATAGTTATTTGGTATATGCATTAAATTTTCGCTTAACTCCATCTATTAGAATTTCTACAGGGGGAGTTTGCTCATTAAATCTTCCGGTCCGCTTTCTAGCATCTTGCTATGAAGTACCTAGTGTTCACTCACCCATTGATTACATGTCGATCTGCCAAATTTTGGTGAAACGACTGCTTAGAGTGATCTCAAATTGTAATATTCCGCCCACTATATCACACAATATTGCGAGTAGTGGAACGGACTGGAGATAACGTAAGCATTGGGTATAAGACCATGTCTCAAACGGTTGGTGTCAAAGTAATGAGCGTAGGAATCAATAGAATCAATATCAGTTACTAATGATATGATGGGTCACCTCTGGGGCGGCCCAACTTGTCTTATCTCTATTTGCAAGGATATCCACAGAAAAGGGGACGCGCCGCCGCTAAAAAAACGTACTCGGTTACTCGGGTAAGTTTACAGTGATTAGGTCATACCGGACTATTCGGGGTGCAGTGCAACTTGCGTTCGATGTTCTGTTGCTTGTTGGAGCGGTCCCATGCTTTTAGCGGATAGTGACATAGCGTATCGTCAACCAAAATGAACCCTGCTGCTAACCTTTCCCCAACTATCCAACATCCCAGTGATTTCTCGTGGAAGTGCAGAGGATATCTCGGCTTCCTTCAAAGCGAGTATCACGTTGACAAGTTCCTTCCCATTCCCTACTTGACCAGCATTCGGGCACGGCCGGCGCCGGTATTGCTTCATAATGGGTCACCAGTTTTTACACATTGAGGATGTATGTTAGTCCCAAACATCATCTGTTGGTTCTTTGTCTGGCAATAACTGAGTAGCATCCGTGGGCGGTCAATCAAGCTCAAGCTCAAGCAAGCTAAACTCCATTTATTAGGGTTTGTGCAGAATCTTCAGGTATTGTGGTGGCCGTCTTTGTCCAAAATTTTTGAAAGAGTTTGATATATTGGTTCCTTGTTTCTTTCCAGAAAGCTTACGCTTCATCAGAGCCTCTCTCTCGATTGGACATAACTTTGGACAATTTAAACGGATTCGCAGTTTTGGTACAATTTTCACTTGATTTGCTTTGTACCACTCCATCTCAGTTTTAGTATAATAGCATGATACCAAATCGGGGCAGAAAAAAGACTTTGCTTTGTGGTTTTTGATGACGGGTAGCAATCGCTTCGGCAGGCACTATTTTTGGTAAATCTTCTTGTTGATTGCGACTGTAGTGACGAAAGATTTACTCTTTCTGCCACACCTGCGAATTGCTTGCCAAGCAAGGAATTTTTTGGGAAATTTCGATGCCTTCTCGACCTGAAATGCTCAGCTGTAGCATTTCTGGACATAGCATAATAGAAAACCAGCCCTGGAAGCTGCTTGAAATCCTCCAGGACGTAAGTTTCAACGTCAATTACAAAACATGAAAACTTCGTCAAATATTCGCAGTACAAACGTCGAGCACGTAAATTTGCTGTCAAGTTCTGTTTGTTCTGTCGCGATTTGAAACTGTTTTTACTTTATACGACTTTAGCTTCAAACGCGGTTTTGATTTTTGGACAAAAGCAGTTTGAAATTCGTCGCCATCTTGAACACTAAACATGGAAAGTAAACACCAATCACAGTCTTTTTCATTAAACACTCTCAGCTATACGTTCGCTCCTCCGTCAAATATTTAAAAAATTACTGTGATTTGAAGGTGTCCGTATTAACGTTGACACAGACCTTACCTTATGTCCAGGTAGTCGAGAAATATAACTAACGAAAAGTTCCTAGACCGGGAATCGAAGGCATGTGATTGACATTGTAGACATTAATGGAAAGACATTATCTACGAAAGGAAATGTCATTAGGACCCGTGTATTACACGTAATAGATATTAACCAATATGCCTATGTAATAAGATAATGATACCAATCAAGAAAAGTTTCTATTTTTACTAGAATGGAGGTATTTTTGTTATAAAATCAGTAGCATGGTAACACTTATAAAATAATGAAATTAAATTCAAAAAAAATAAGTGGCAATCAATAGTAGGAAACAGAGAATGAAATCGTGGATCGAACATGTTTTTTTCAAAGCAGGAGGAAACGGAGGAATACAGATAATTAAAGATTTTACGATTCCATGTACAAGCGATTAATTAGAACAGGAGATAATAATCAGCTTTCTGAATGATTCATCAATCCTAATTACCAGGCAGCAGCAGTAATAACTGAAGTGGACACGTGGTAGCCCAATTTCATTAAACTTTAAAATCCCTCCCAACCTAGCCAAAGACAGAGGCCGTAAAAAAAACAATGTTGTAATGTTAATCGAACTCCACACAGCATAAGCAACTTCAAGGAAGTTGAGTGAAAGCAAACTAACAATAGAAAGAAAAAAAATCTGCGATGAAATTACTGTATCACACAACCAACCCTCTTCGAATGCGCAAAAACAAATCAGAGTGATCATTATCGCCACAGGCTTCCCCGTAGGGGGCCTCCGCAGTTTTAACCACCACTGTCAATAGCTTTTGGTCTTTCCGTGTGGTCACTACTATTGTGTAACTTCAGCCACATTAATATACATTATTACCATTACAGTTTTCGCTCAAACTAGCGCAGCCGCCACACGGCGAATTGCATTATGTGAGCGATAATTTTCGTTAGTTCTGGTTGGAATTATCTTTCGTTTCGCAGAAGAAAATTATTAATTAAAAGTCCAGCCATCGGTGTCTAGCACCAAGCGTACTGTTATGTCCGAAACGTGACCTGTATTTCCGGCATTTTCAACTGAATCTGTTAATGATAAAACCGAGGTTCTCGAATTTCCCTCGATTTCCCGTGCGTTCAAAACGTGTCCGTATGTTAAGTCTATTCAAAACAGAAAGCAGTAAAAACAGACAAACTCATTATCACGTTGTTTGATTTTGAAGTTTTTCTCCACGTTTTCAGCTTCATTTCAACTGTTCTCGATTCCTGTTTTTCGAATCAAACATCAGCGCTAAGTAGATGTTACGTGTACTGTTTATACTGAAGTAGTTTTTTTGTCTTTCTTGCTCAGACTCGCCAGGGATAGAAAGTGAAACATTTTACAGTGAATCCAGCTACGTCATGATTAATGGACTAGGCATGCGGTTAAACGCATTGCATGAGACTTAAGGGGAGCAAAATCTTTTTTCTAGGTATGGGCTTCTCGTTTACTGTGTGTTGTGTATTATGCTTTAGGAGACGAGCGGAAGCCTCTGAAAAGATAATCATAAGAGGCAATTTGGGTCACTAGTTTTGCATCATTATTCAAAAAGGCACACACGGAAAGCTACTTGGAAGTGATCGTGACTAGAATTTTGTGAAAACGAAAATCAGGTGGCATGATTTTTTTTTCCCAGGCGTTGATTATGCCCGGTGGTATTGACGCAATTTTAGATTACAATGCCTAAAGTGTGCTTTGAAAAATAAATAGAGAAGAAGGTGGTTGCTATCACAAATTTATGCGCATTTAACATTTTGCTAAATGTTGAATTTCTGTGTGAATTGGATGCAATTAAATTTAAAGCTTGAATCTGATAGTAGTCACAAACATTCTCAACCTCGGTTAGTAAAGCGAACTAAAAAAAAATAACATTATTGACGTATGGTTCATTTCGTAAGCAAATATTACATACCAGCAAATCATAAACTTTTAAGGCTGCAGGCTTGGGCCACTAATGGCAACACCCTCTCAGATTTAAATGAACTTTCTGGGCGTGTAGAATTTGTCACAAAAAACCACTTAGTTTTTCCGAAATTGATCTCGACTGTTTTATGAAAAGGGCCAAACTTTTTTACTGATTTTTTGTTACTGGATATAATCGAAAAATTATCAATCCCAACCAGCCAGAAATCCCTCAACAATTGATTTAGTCTTATCAGATTCATGTCAACTTTGTAGTCAATTGATCACCCTTGCTGACCTTCCAGTTACATTTGAAATTTCTCAAGAAATCATTTCTAATTCCATCAGTTCCACTTTCAACTACCATAGAGCTGATTGGGATCAATATCGAACATTTTGAAAATAATGTGTCAAAATTAGATCCGAGTTCCAACCCATTCTGGAAACTCTCTAAAATCTTGAAAAAACCTCAAAAGCCTATACCAGGGCTTAATAAAAGTGATAAAAGTATGCTCTTGTTAAGCAGTTTCAGAGCGGGAGCTATCAGTTGAGAGCGTTAAAATCGTCTATTTGACCACTGTGCCTTGGACTGCATAGAATGGAGACACGTTCTACGTACAGCAGAGGTTGACCTGGACTTAGCCTAATTGGTAATGTAAGTAAGCAGTGCTAGTAGCTGCTCATAGGCAAAACGTGATTCTCATTGTTGATACTGAATAGCGGAAGAAAAGCAGGAACAACATCCACTATACGAATCTGCGTAAATGGTAACAGTGGTTACTCATGCTAAATTAAACTCGAAAGTTGTGAATTACAAAGCTGATAAAACAAAAGAGATTGGGCTCCCACAACGAGACAGTAACAGCATACTATGAATGCACATGGGTTTAGCTAACCACGGGCATAACCAGATGGCAATTTGCTAGATCACCGTCGATGGCAACATGCACCGATTGCTTATGCCTTCTTTCGTCAACTCAGATGATCTCGAAAGCTTTTTCCAGCTAGTTCATGTTAAACGCGCATACGTTTAAAAAATTGATTTACTAGGTGGGGTGAAAAGTAACCTCCTTGACCGCCAAAATGCGATGCTACTGCAAAAAAGGTTATAGTGCCTTGTAGTCCGTTCATATTTAGGCATACACGCCCAATTTCAGTACGATACTGCCCTTAGTTTTGTTTTGACAGCTGATTGTTGTTGACGTGTTTGGCATCATGTTCAATATGGATAAAAACCATTTTCGTTCTCTCATAAAACATTATTGACGTAGGACTTACGTCTCTTTTTTCTATTCCTGTATAGGGGCGCCGTTCTAAAATTTCTGAAATCGAAAGCGTTACGCAGGTTTGGAGATTTTAATAATATCTCCTCTCTGGTCCAAAAATGTTTAACGATAAGTATTTCATTCGAAAGGTAGAACATCAAAGCTGAATCCCTGTTGCAAAATCAATTCATAATGTTTGTTTAAACTCATAAAAATGTACTTAAAAGAAAAATACCTAAACGCACAAAGCTATTGGTCGAAAATGACATCATATTAGCGCCACGCTCTGTTTGGTTCATACTGCCAGAGTTACCGTGCCAGCGATTATCAAACATGTGGGGACGTCCGACCAACCATCAGTTCTCGCTGTGCAACCGTAAAGAAAAGGTTAAGGGAAAGGCAAAATCCCGCTCGAACGGCGTCGGATTGCAGTTCCCAGTCGGTCGTATTTACCGTCTGCTTCGGAAGGGCAACTATGCCAAGCACGTTGGCAGGAAACGCCGCCCGTGAAAACAAGAAGAATAGAATCATCCCACGTCACCTACAAGTGAAGTTAGGGTTCGATAGCCAATGGAGCTTTTCGCAAAACGAAAATATCTATACTGGTCCACTGGGTGTTAGGTTAAGTTGTTCGTTGTAATTCGCTATATGTTCAATGTAAATGTAAACACAGGATCCATTTAACACTTACAAGCACGTTGGACATTCAACAAACAAAATATTATTAACAGTTAATTCGACCCGAACTGCAGTTTCTATACATTTTCGTGGAGAACCAATAGTAAAGCCTCACACTAATAGCATAGGGTTTCATGGTTCTTTAGACTGAATAAAATATAGTAGAAATTTATTAATTCGATGACATCAATTTGTTCACATCAACAAGCAGTCCTACGTCAATTTTGCAGTAATGTCACTGACATAACTCACCTTTTCGTTTTTTTTAAAAAAAAAAAGCCCCCCCTTCCCCCCCCCCCCCCCCCCCCCACCCGTTCCCCCCAACACAAAACCACCCCACAACCTGACCACCTAACAAAAACAATTATATTTTTGCAAGACAATGCGCTGGGGCTCAAGAGCCTCTCAACCACGGCTAAAATCAAGGACTTTCGGCTCCAATTGCTTCCACATCCACCGTATTCACCCGGTTTGGCTCCCTCGGACTATTATCTGTACCCAAACCTCAAAAGATGTCTCATCAATAAAAAAATCTGCTCACGCGAGGAAATCATTCACGCCGCGGAGGAGTATTTTACCGACCTTCCGGAAAATTACTTTTCGGACGGGCTCAATAAGTTGGAAAATCGCTGGAATAAGTGTATCGAGCTAAAAGGGGACTACATTGAATAAGGACTGTATCGTTAATTATGAGTACACCTACAAATTGCTGTATTTAAATATGTTTTATTTATTTGCAACTCAAATTCATTTACATTGTTTAATGACCATCAAAAACGCCAATTACATCAGTATTCGTTTAATTTTTCAAAGATCTAGCCAGATCTCGCAACTTCTTCTTGATGTTCCTCGTGAGTTTTTGCAAAACCGTTCCGTCGATGGTTTTGCTTACGTTTACCCAGTCTTTTCCGAATTTGATGATGTCATCTGCTCCTCTGGCCTTCTTCCGGAGCTTTCCTTTCATCGAAGCTCAAAATTTCTCAATGGGCCTTATTTGCGGGCAATTTAGAGGATTCATCGCCTTTTCCACAAATTGAACACTGTTCTCTTCATACCAGTCCAAGGTGGCACGCGCATAGTGGCAGGATGCCAAATCAGGCCAAAACAGTGTCGAACCTTTGTATTTTCGGATTAGTGGCAGAATTCGTTTCTGCAGGCATTCCTTCCGGTACATTTCGGTGTTCATGTTTGCGGTAGTGAAAAAAGGTGTCGATTTCATACCGCACTGGCAAATTGCTTGCCAAACCAACACCTCCGAATTTGAGACATCCATCCCACGCTTCACGGTGTAAAATTGTGGCCCTGGAAGTGCCCTGTAGTCCAATTTGACGTACGTCTCGTCATCCATGATAATGCACACGTCATTTTTGCTCAAAACGTCGTCGTACAGCTTCCGAGCCCGAGTTTTCACGGAATCCGCCTGAATTTGGCTGCGTTTCGGACATTTTTGTTGTACGTCTTCGGGGAATTTTGCTCCTTTGCGCGTTGGACCATTTCAACCATCGTTCCACATCTTTTTGCGCAATCTCTGATGGATACCTCCTTTTTTCCTTCAAAAACTTTGCAAATTTGTTTGTCCAAATTTGGGTTTGACGCACCTGTTTTTCTACCACGGCCGGGTAAGTCCTTCAATGTGCTATGCATAACAAACTGGTTGATCGCATTTTGGACCGCACAGACACTAACACTTTCTTCTTTTGCTAATTTTCTTAGCGACAATCCTTTGTCACAAGTAACAAGAGACACAAGTGCTTGGTCACAATCGATTTTCGCTTTTCTTCCGTAAGATCTCGCATTGTTCCGCTTGAAGTAAAACTTCAAATTTTAATGAAGGTTTTCAATTGTTTACAAGTGAAGCAACACATTGAACTACCCAAAAAACATTTTTTTTCCACCCAACCCCCAGGTCCCCAAATAAAAAAACCCCCCCAAAAAAAAAAAAAAAAAAAAAAAAAAAAAATTTTTTTTTTTCCCCGGGGGGTTTTTTTTTCCCCCCCCTAATACTAATAAATTTGCTGCAGTTCTACGCTACAGACCTAACTGAAATACGAAACAAATGTTCATGGTTTGATTAACACAGCTGATGGTGATGCACTATTTAACCTCATAATCATGGTGGCCACATTATTTTTCGTTCCCATCTTTAATTTTTGCTAAAAAAAATCTTTTTTACCTGTGTTTAACTGCAGAAAATCTAGGCGAAAATCTTTACTTCAAACTTTGTGTTGTAAAAGCTGAATGAAAACTTTTCAGTTGCCTGAATGCCAATGCACTGATTTTTTATAATTGCTACTGAGTTGAATACAAAATAAAACCGATATATACTCATCAAAACACATATGTTTTGATTTGCCGATAAAAAACGGTCTTTTCAATAGGGCTTAAGTGTAATTATCGGTGTCCTCACATCACACTACAGCAAAACGGATCTTCTTGCTACAGGAAAACAGATCAGTATACGAGGGATTCACGTTCTCGGGGGAAATCGATCATTGCCCTTCTGACAGGCCAGTATTGACATGATAATGAATCATGAGGTGTTTGTTTTGAATACTAAAAGTTCAAGGATAGGTGAACAAAATCGGAACGGAACTAACAATCAATCATAGTTATTATGTGTGTACATACATTTGTTGAATTTAGATTTTACTTGTGATGTTAATGTTAGCTGATCAACTCTTCCTTTCCCTTTCATGTAATACTACACGGAAAAAAATCCGTGCCTTCAGATCCGTGAATTGCAGTCATGAATTCGAGAACAAGTAAAAATACAACCGTGAACTGAATCACGTAATCATGAACGTAAATAACGTTTAAAGGGAAAAATCCTGAAAACGTGAACTAGTTCCGGTCTGTTTTTTTTTTGGGGAAACTTTTTTTCTGTGTAGGATCGTAGGATGGCATCCATGGTGCCCGTACTCAGGCGGTTCCGAATTTCGGTCTTCTTCAGATTGTATTCCGAGAAAACTCTCTCCACTACTACTTTTTTAGCAAGGGAAAAGCCAGCTTCCCATCTGCTCGTTTGAAACAGAACAGTTTTCTCAAACAAGTTTCCAAGTCATCCGATTCTTTCACCTCGATGTCCTTGCAGATGATTGCCGTCCTCAGCTCACGAAACTCATTTTTGATGGCCTATTCCTCACGGCTTTCAAAGAAGTTCGGATATTGTTTAGTAATCGAGTTGAACACCTTCAAAGTGTGCAGCTTCTTGGAGTCAACGCTCGATTCAGTAGTCAGAACTGGATCGTTCAGATTAAAAAGCATAATGATCTTTTTAATCAGCTCGGTATAGAAAGCACAGCAGATCGAGTAGAAAGCCTTTTTCCTGGTATCATCGAGAGTTCCGGATCCAAGCATTTCTCTTGCTGCTACCCCGATTTATATATTTCCAACTTCTTATGAAGATGTTTCTCGAACTCTGAAATTCGTCAGGTGTTTTAGGTAATCATCCTCGCAAATATTTGCAAGGTGAACCATTAGCGAGACTTCAGCTGATTGCACATGTTCGGGAATTCCGGAGCTTCTGACTGGAAGATACGGTTCGCTTTGTTGATAAGGGATAATACGTAGCTCAAGAAGTGGAGAAGTGTCATTAAGAGTCATTAAGATGATAGCGAAGGCGCTGTGCAGTTTGATTGCTGTCGCAGTTACATTGGAAAATACTTCTTAATTGGAAGAACAGTATTTTTGTAGAAATCCCTGCAGGAAATTCTGCCGAAATTTGTGGAGCAATCTCTTGAGGAACTTCGAAACAAACATTTCACAAGGGAAATACTTGAGATAATTATTGAAGTAATTTCTGGAGAACTATATGAAAGAATCCTTGCAGACATCCTAGACAAAATTTAAAAAATAATTGTACAAAAACCCCTTATGAAATTTTTAAAGTTAAGAATTAAATATATGAGATTATGGAATTCGTGCAAAAAAATTTTCTGAGATTTCTCCAACAAATCAAGATTTTCTCAAAAAATTACTTCAGGAATTACCTTATAGTTTTTGTGAAGTTCTTTCAGCTGTCCTCCAGAGATTCCTTTAGAATCACAAAACTTCACAAGTTTAGGGAATCCTTCAAAAATTTCATCACAAGAAAGTTTTGAAAAACTGCTGATGAAATGTCAGAAGAAACTCCTGAAAGAATGCCTACAAACTCCTGAAGAATACCTATAGAAACGCGAGAAGGAATATCTCAAGGAATATCTGAGAACTTTTCATAGATACTTTGAGAAATTCTATAAAATTTTGTTGAACAATTATCTCAAAAAAAATATGAAGAAATCATTTCCGGGCACACACAAAAACTGACTTTCAGACTGTCATCTCGACAAATATATTTCGTTAGGGCCTAACTGACAAACGTAAACAATGGATTCTTCCGTAAATTTCTCGTAGAACAAAGGCTACCCATGTAAGCCTCCAATTCTATCGGATAGGTGAACTCTTCCTCCTCGAAATGACCGTGGTAGATTGATTAGGCGAGTTTTCAATGACGAGATTCGCGTAAAAAGCCATTGTTTACGTTTGTCAGTTAGGCCCTAATGAAAAATCTTTGTCGATCTGTTACTGTAGTGTCAATGTCAATTATTTTCTTTTGCTTCTTGAGCCTAGAACAGCACATTGAAAGTAAAATTGGTAAAAAGTTAGATCATTAAATGTAGCTATTTTTAAATTCGAGGTTTTTAGATGGACAAGCAATTGCCAAAAATCTAAAAAATCTTGGTTTATCTAAAAAATCTGTAATCTTTACATACAGATATCTGTATGAATAAAATGAAAAAAATCTGTGTCAATCTAGATAAATCTGTGCATGTGGCAACACTGCTCATAATACGGGAAACCCGCCCTTTCTCTTTATATTTGGAACGGAGTTGAATAAAAAATTAAATGTAGCTACCAAAAAAATTATTTACTCATTGATTTATTTCGCGGAAGTTGATTAAGAGTCGTAAATCATGGAGAAGTTATTGGAAATCTAACACTGTTTTTTTTTTTGACTGCAATTCTCTCATGTGGAAGAAATTTGAGGAACAATAAAAACAATCGAAAATTAAGAGTAGGTTAATTATAAAGCCTCTAATACGATTCACTTTCCCTATAGTATCAGAAGATAAATGTGCTTCAAAGTTCTGAAAAAGCCGTGGGTCACGATGTCTACAAAATAAAACTGTGCAAGGTACATCTGCAAGACATTTTCAATCACAACCGGGCGAACTTGGAATTTGCACAAAACGGAACTCATAAGCCCAAATACGGTGTTTTGCTATCTTTCCAAGCTTATCTAAATGGTATATAAAAATCTCAACAATTAAAGCGTTTTTCCTCACACCCCTTCTAAAGCAGGTTAATTTAGATTGGAGATAGAGGCAACATCACGTTTCATCATTCAACAAATTCACAATGGAACAAAAAGTTTAGATAACTGCTACTGAGATAAGCCATTTTTGCTCGACATGAATCTGCTTGGATTGTTTTACTCAACAAGAGCAGCAACAACCATCAGTTGAATGTTTTTACAAGCGGAGGCAACAAACCTGAAATTAGCCTAAAGGTGCTGCCCACAGTCAGCATCTGTTATCGACCGAGAATATGTCATTGCTCTTCATTCCACTTGAACGATGCACTGATAATTTCTCCTAACCTTGACTGTCAATGATAGTGTCGTCGGTTCGGTTCCTCTTCCTCAATCCCCACCAACGGCCATCCTGATAACGCCGGGTTAAATCATGCCACCAACTCGCGGAACAGCCGCCCTGCCCTGGCTCACATGGCATATAGTGCAACGCGATACCGCACGGGAAAAAGAAATGAAAGAAATAGCTTTTATAGTAATAAATTATAGCGTTGCACAGACAATGGCTTCATCGAACACCAACGAATATGATGATGACGGCGGCACGGCAGCGTAGAATACGCGCAACGCCACAGTAGTATAACCTAAGAGAGAAAAATCAATTTGCCACCTGATCGGCATCGCTTGCAGCCGTCAAATGGGCACGCGGGCTGAGTCATAGCATGAACCAGTTCCCTCAAAGCGTTTTCCACTTATTGTTATTGCATATTGCCTGACAGACTGACTGTTTTCCGGTAGCTTTTAATTCCGTTTTCTACGGAGTTTGTGCAGTGCCTATCAGGCTTAGCAATATGACGTGGTTGGCCATCCATCACTCAACTCTCCGAAGTAGGAGTGCAGAAACAATAACAGTTGGATACGTCATCATGGGGAAAAGCGAAAAGAAGCGTTGTAATTTACCATAGCATTCCGTGAAATAGCTTTTGGATTTTGAGCCTAAGTGGGAAGATGGGTGGAAGATTCAAGATTCAAGTTAAGTATACACTGCTGAGTAGTTGAGCACCGTTGGAAAGGTGACCACGTTGAGTGTTGCTAGCTTCTTTGTCAGTTAAGATCTAAAGTCCATCGCAATACCTTAGTATTTTATGTTCAATTCAAACTAACCAATAAACTCAGAATCATAAAATAACTACAATAAACTTTCAATGCAGTTTCCACCGACTCTGTGCCTAATTATAGATTATTATATAATTAAATAATAGGCACTCTTAGTAAAAACAGATGTGTTCAGAAAAACGGTAAGTGCTGTAAGATACTACAGTATATGAATGCTACAGTAAATATCTAGAGTAAAATACTATAAATCAAATACCCAAGAGAAAGTTCGAAAATTTTCGTTTTGTTTGCTTTGATTTTAAGACTTTATGATGCAATCTGAAAATCGAACCCACCACCTGCTGCTTAGTAATACCGCTCCTGTACTGATTGGCTGACGAGGCCCATCGAAACTGGCTGCGTTATGCTTTTATGGAAGGCACATCAATGCTAAATAAACTTTCTTCTCTTTCAGCTCGAACCCGTATTTCTTTTCACTCAATTCAATATGTATTTATTTCCACGGCTCTTTCCTCGGCATGGGTGCCTGTGCAGCCAAGAGGATCCAAACACGCGCATACCAAAAACCTGTGCAACTAGACAGTAGCCGATTTTTGGGCCGAAAACGGTTTTCTTGCCGAGACCGTGCAGAAATATATTTGAACATACGTCATCGAAGGCAACGGCCGGCCGTCGAGGCGATTAGAGGGACCTGGCGGCATCCTGTAATCACCGGCACTGTATAAACAGAGACCGAGATTCGTGCCCCCGAGGTACTCCATGGGTGGAAGAGAAGAAGCTGCTCGTGCTGGTTGATAGGGTTGAGAAAAATATATGCCATCATGAGTGAGAAAGCGCTAGCGGGATTGGATTGTCCGTTGGGTCAGTTTTACAAGCTTTGCTCTGCGTGCTTCGCTGCAATTACAAATCACTTCCGTTGCTAAGTGAATGGTGCTAAGGTGTTTCGATAATTATGGCCGGTTCAAATCGAAGTGATTCGAATAGAGGAGATGTTAAAATATTTATTACCTTAAATATTAACTGTGTAAAAAGTATGATTTGGGAAGGAGCTTTTGGAAACAATCAATCGTAATTATCATATCCCCAGAACTAAAGGCCGTTCACACCAAAATCCGGACAAACAAACAATATTTTAAAAAAACAACAGCAGGTTTTTGATTCATATTATTTATTTCATTTTATAGATAAATGTGATACTCAACACAACTGCATATAGATTTTAAGGATTTATTTCCATGAGCTGTTGCGCGCACTTTTTATTCACTCCTTTCATCAATCTTTGCACGGTGTCCTTGTCAATTTTCTTCGAAGCAGTAAGCCACTTAGAACGAAATTCTTGGATCGTTGATACCTCTCCACCAAGCTTTTTGAGGTTTCGCTTGATGACCAGTATGTTTCAATCGGGCGGAGCTGTGGACAATTTGGTCGATTACAATCCTTGGGAACGTAAATTACGTTATTTTGCTCATACCAAGTGATTGTATCTTTAGCGTTATGACAGCTGCCAAATCTGGCCAGAACAAGGATTGAGTCGCATGTTTTCTCAGGAAAGGTAAGAGCCGCTTTTTGAGGCATTCTTGCCGGTAAATCTCAGTATTTACGGTACCTGTTGTTACGAAAATCTAAGATTTTAGCCTACATATTGCTCGCCAGACCAGATAACTTTCCGGAAATTTGGTTTTACACTTCCGTTTCAGATGTTCAGGGGCATCTTTCCGGCTAGTTGCAGTATAAAATTCCTTTCCCGAGATATATTTGAATTTTTTGAAGCAGTATGTTACGTCATCCATGACAACACAATGGAATTTTTTGAGAAGTTGTTAATAAAGCTTTCTGGAGCATGTTTTTACCGATTTTTGTTGCGTTGCGTTACGATCTGGGTATGTTTGAGCTTTGAATGATCTCAATCCAGCATTAGACTTCACTTTTTGCACAAAATCGGTTGACATTTGCACTTTTTCGCAACTGTCCGTGTTGACACCATCGGATTTGTCTGAAAAGCAGCAAGGACTCTTTTCTCCTTCCTTGTGTTACTTTGTCTATGCTCACCACCACTTCTAGCTTTTCTTTCGACAGTAAGACCCTCTTTATAACGTTTAATCACATCTGCAACAGTTGATTTTGGCACATTTAACGATTTTGCGAAGAGTCGAACAGTAGAATTGGGATTTCCCAAATATTTGTTCAAGCTAGATTTCCTACGTGCTAGTTCAGACGGTGCCATCTTGAATACAGAATGCGCTTTTGTGAAAAATGTGTGTTATTCACGTTTGTCTATGTATCGGTTATGTACATAACAAGTTTCATTCAATTTCTTAGTAATTTGACTAAGAAACAGGATAAATACTTTGTCCGGATTTTGGTGTGAACGGCCTTGATAGATACAGTACGTAAATTAGTATGAGTATGAATAACCACTTGTGGTTACTACTTCGTCGTGTTCTCCTTCTTTCTAGCATCTCAAGCTTACCGCTTATCACAATTAGCTTATTGCCGGCTCTTACCTCTTTTTATTAGATGCCTTTTTACAGTCAGAAATAAGAGCTGTCACAAACACCAATTTACGCATTTGTATATTGAATGATACGAACAATGATAATCTATGCCCATGGATATCAAAAAATTCTCCGAACCTTCAATTTTCGGCTAGGTAGAACCGTTTCCTTACCGACTGTATAGGCGATCCGAGACCCCAATAGCAAAATCAGTGGCGTCTCGTGAGTTTGGAAATTGACTACGCTACACAAGAACTACACCATTCAGTCATAATTATACCTTTAAACGACGCACCTATCTTTATTTTTTTATTTTTTGATGGGGCGTAGAACCACTGCGTCCACTGAATTGAACTTTTGTTCTTTATAAAAAGTGAAGTGAAATTACGCGTCAAAGTCTTCCTAACTCCGGTGATTCAGATGTAGACAGGGTTGCGGTTACTGATTTAGCTTCACTTAGGTAGGTACAGTATGTCCCATAAAAAAAATGCGAAAATCCATACCTCCGTTTCAAATAAGTTTTTTTCATAGAAAATGATAAAAAAAATCTTAATTTTATTCAGGGAATCGTTTATTAAGTCTTTCATGATTACATCACTCAATATGTTCACCATTTTTCTCGATCACCTTCTCCAAACGGGGACGGAATCGAGAGTATACCTTCTCAATGTATGAGTCAGTCATCGAGTTCCATGCCGAGGTAATGGAAGCTTTCAGGGCGCCAACACTGGGGTGAGAACGTGCACAGGCCTTAGCCTGAACATATACCCATATTGAGTAATCCAAAGTCCAATTCAAGTCCGGGCTGCTAGGAGGCCAAATGTTCTTTGGCCAAAATTCCATGTTTTCCTTTAGCCACGCTTGAGTCCTTTTTGAGGTATGACACGGTGCTTCGTCCTGTTGGAAAATGACGTGTTGGTGTGCACCAAAGTTGGCTTTCATCCATGACAGAGCGTGGTCCTTCAAAATGTTCATGTAAACCTCGGTATTAACTTTTAATCCAGCTTTGATAAATACTGGAGGCATTTTCAAGCCATTGGACGCAACTGCCCCGAAAACCATGACTCCGGCCGGATGTTTGGTTGTAAACTTGAATTTCACGTTCTCTGGAAACCCTCAATCTTCTTCGGTGAAATAAACCTGTCTATACGTGTGTTAGATACGGGATCGATGGTGAACATTTTCTCATCGGAGAATACGATGATGGTATGCTTCTTTTTTAATGCTGACACCAAACGTTTCGAGCGCTCCAGCCGTAGTTGTTTGATTCGGTCCGTTACAAGGTGGTGCTTTACTCTTGCCCTGGACGAACATTTCAAGTCATCTTTGATCAACCGTTGCATGGTAGTTCTTGAAATATCGGCTTCCTTAGTCAATTTCCGGATCGATCTGCTAGGACTTCGCCTCACTTTGTCTCTCACTGATCTGATGACCTTCGGTGTGCGAGCGGACCGTGGACGGCCACTTCCCGGCTTCCGTGGACGTGGTCTATCAAGGAGTGAACATTGGATACGGTAAAGTCCCACGATCGTTGCAATTTGTTTTACGGGCTTTTGGGCGAGCAGCAAACTAGTCACAACCTCTTTTGCGTACATTTTTCTCAACTTTGTTACTCGCGAACCACTGTTTTATTTACATCGTCTCAGAGTATACAGTCAGATGATTACACACCCGCATTAAAAAAGTAAAAATATTGTTGAATGCTACCCAAAAATAAGTATTGAAAACTTTCGCATTTTTTTATGGGACATACTGTATATTCGTTTGTCAATAGTTCATTCCAGAAGCAAAATTTCAATATTCCTGCATTAATCCTTCAACGCTAAATTAACTATTTACGCTTACTTTAATATCTAGTTATATAAGTTGGCACTTCGAAGTCCAATGTTCATCGTGCCGAAGAACGTTTGAATCTTCGAACCTATAAGAAGCAGAAGCAGCCAAAACGGAGTTCGAAACAAGTAGCATCGATAAGGCCCAGAGTGCACTATAAGATATCAGGCGGACGAAAATCGGAAAAGTGACCTTCACCAAAACTTTTTTTCAATTTTTTTATCAAAAGTAAACATATAAATTAAGAAAACTTCAAAGTTTCAAGCCTCTAGCACTTTTCATTCCTGAGATATTAGATGTCAAAGTTGTAAGTTAGCGAAAAAACGTACTTTTTGCCGAAAAAATACGCTTTATCTCAAGTTAAATGTTGACCTGTTTTTATGAGATAACCCCTAGCTCACTATACATGATTGAAAAGGTAACAAAAATAGCTTTAGAAAATAATAATACGATAGGTTGTCATTCAGAAATAAAATCAAAAAAATCTTTAAGAGAAGAAAAAACTTAGAAGAAAAAAATTAGAAATTTCAACTTTGTTGATCAGCAACTTTTTTTCCCCGCATATTCCCGCATAACCCAGCAGCTCTGAATCAAGTGTGGGATGTATGATAACAAATTACGATGGAAAACTCTGCGCAAACTTGCGCCATTTTGAAATCAGGCGGTTTAAAAATATGACCACTTTGGTGCAATTCCATTATTTTAGGTTGATGAAAACGTATTTACTTTTTTTGGGCGATTTTGGTAATTTCTGGCGATGGTTTAACCAAAATAAGTTATAAATTAACACTTTACAGAAAATTTCGACCATTTTTTGAAAAGGGCTGAACCTTTTTTAAATTTAAAATTATTAAAAATATGTTTAAAACAGTTTCTGCTATAATTGGTAACAAATAATAAAATCGGTATTATTATCATCGCATACAAGGGCTTCTTCATGTTAACATGTTTTCCAATGTAAGTTTAAAGTTTACGTTCTTTTTGTTATTTTGTCTTGTTTTTGAATAATGTGTTTCCTGAATTTTTGCTGGTGTTGCTTTATTAATTTTCGTAAATTCGTTAATTCGTACCTACGTGTATGTGGACCTTGCTGCCATCGACTCGCTTAGGTACTCAATGTTTGAGGCTAATATGGATAATAGAGTTATAATTTCGTTGTTTGATTCTAAATTGACGCATAATGCAAATGTTGAAAGAGCTTTTAAATTTATTTGTGAAAACTATCCTATATCGGAGGAAAAACGTGAACGTCTCCAGGATAAACTCTATAGGACCGCTTGTAAATACAAGCTAAAGTGGAATGAAGCTCAACGAAAACAGGAAAGATTCGAGGCATATTCTCGGGATTGGATAAATGGAGACTTCGGCATTGCGGAGTTCATCGAACAAGAACAAGATGCTCCTTCAACCTCGGCGTCATCTGCAAAGCGTGGGAGACCCTCAAAACCTTTTGCTGATCTGAGCGAAAGAGGAAAACGACGTGTCATTGACAACGAAAGCTTGGATCCCAAAGTAGACAGCATCGAAAAGGCTCTAGTAATGGCGAGAAGGACAGCTTACAATAGGAAAGAGATAAATTTAGTTAAAGTCATCGGCCTTATTATAAGAAATCGAGGAGATTCTAGAAAAATGTTGTCGCAATTAACTGATCAACGTGGAATGATGTCACCCGAGGAAGCTTTTAGTTTTTTCATCGAAACTGGATTTAGTCGATTCCAATACGAACTAATACACAGAGAATCACCGTCACGATTTCCACCTTACGGCGTCATCGGGGAAGTAAAAAAGAAATGCGCACCTCCCAACGAGTTCATCCAAGCAACCGCTTCAAAAATTAGAGTAAAACTAAAGGCGCTTCTGGACAATACAGTGCATCGAATCGTGAAAATAATCGACGCAGAGCTGAACGCGTACATGGATTCTAACGAGCTGGATAGTGCTGAACTCATTCTATTATATAGTTGGGGTATGGATGGCTCAACCGGGTATTCTCAGTACCACCAGAAGCTGCCAGAAGGATGTCAGAATGATTCTGATGTATTTTCATCAACACTTACTCCAATTCAGTTATTCATGCATAATGATCGAAAAATGATTATGTGGTTCAATGCTATGCCTCAAAGTATTCGATTTTGTAGGCCCATCATCCTTGAATTTATCAAAGAGAGTAAGGGTAATTCTTGCCACAAAAAATGACATTGAAAAAGAAATGAATGAATTGACGCCAGTGAAGGTCGAGCTTTTAAATGACAAAATAATTCTTGTTGATTTTGATTTTGTACTTAGCATGATAGATGTAAAAGTCCTCACGTATATTACAGGAAGTTCATCAATGCAAAATTGCCCAATCTGTGGAGCAAAGCCTAATGTAATGAACAGTAAAGAAAAGTTTGAAGAAGGATTTTTAACAAACGAAGATGCTCTACATTACGGTAGATCTCCGCTTCATGCTTGGATTCGATTTTTCGAATGGCTTTTGCATATTGCATATAGAATGGATTTTAAAAAATGACAGGTTTCACAGCCATTTAAAGAATTATACGAACAAAGAAAAAAACTGATAACGAAACAGCTTCAGCTTTTAAGCAGAATTCTGAACATCGACGAAGAATTGATTGTGAGGTTTAGAAATATTTTAATTGCTATCAACTGTCAAGACCCAATAAACCCCGAAAAAATAGATTCGTATTGCAAGGATACCTACCGACTTTATCTGGAATTGTACGATTGGTATAAAATTCCTGCAACTGTGCATAAAGTACTCGCTCATGCCGGAGAAATTATTATGCATTCTCCAGCGCCGCTTGGTATATTAGCAGAAGAGGCAGCAGAAAGCCAGCACAAACAGTTAAAGAAATACCGAACCCATCATGCTAGAAAGCGCTCAAGGCTGGACAACTTACATAATGTCTTCATTCGTGCCATGAATGAATCAGACCCATTCATCAGCTCACTTTGGATGGAGAAAAGACGACAGAAAAAAAATGTTCTAGATTATCCAGATATCGTGAAAAGTTTTATGATTTTTGAAGATTCTGAAACACGTTCAACATCCGACACCGATAACTGCGATGCGTTGGAGGAACTTATGAAAGCTGTCGATGAAGTTGATGAGGATTTTGTTTGTGATGAAACAGAAACATAGTAAGATTAATGCAAATCGACAAAAAAAATATTGGAGTTGTTATTGTATATTCGCTTTGTAAAAATATATATGTATTTCTACCGTTATGTAAATAAATAAACTGAAGCAGATTATGAATTTTTTGTTGTTGCGTGTTCTATACAAAGAAGTCATCTATTAATTTTGCTGGGGCAGACGGGTAAAGGGATCTTGTGTTTTCTTACGCGTCATGAAACGTTTATCAGGTTTATTCGTAAAAATCATACAAGGGGAAGGCAGTATGGAACAATTTCGAAAAATAAATTACGTTATTGATGGTTGGACCGAAAATCAATTCTTATTATTGCCGTTTCAGAGAAAAAATTGCATCAGGCGTCAGATTCAAATACCCGAAACTGACAATCGTCACTGACAACCACAGCTATTTTGTTCAGCGATTACCTTGTACCTATGCATCGAGTTTACTTGGTAATATTCAAATCATTGAAGGAAGCAACAGCTGCGGATGCTGCTTCTTCTTCTTTCTGAATATTCTATGCATGCTAAGTTTTCTGTGAAAAGGCAATATCTCTGTTTGGGACCATCCACAAATGACGTAGCATAATATTGATCATTTCCAGACCTACTTCGTAGCATATTATGCCATACCTAATACATGGTGCGTTTCTATTTCTGAGCCCCCCTCCCATAATATATCACGTAATTTGTGGATGTTCCCTTAGAAAGATTGAAATATTATTATCATGATTTATCCTTTGAAATTAGAATTTTAGTCACATCCGTTTTCAAGATATTAAAGTTTTTTTTAAAATCAATGGAAAGTTAAGCCCTTTTGAAAAGTTAATCCCGAAATGTTAAAAAAAGTATATTAACAACATATTTTGATAACATCAACCAAAGAAAACTCTACAAAACAAGAAAAAATGATCAAAATATTTTCGTCCGCCTGCTTGTGTGGAAATCGCCCATAGTGGAGTGCCCAGAGTTGTACGATACGATGCTTCAAACTGTATAGTAGTTAGTATATTTAATTAAAATTGAATTTCCAACACTTCTGTAGTGGTTTTACTGAAAACTGGGTGTGTCTCTATAAGGGCATCGGCGAAATTTCAGTGGATTTGGTTACCGTTAGTCTTTATATTAGAGAGAGAATAATATGTTTGTGGTTGGATTTACATATAATGCACCAGTTTAAAGCATTAATCATTGTTCTTGTATTTATTTTTTATTTTGCAATAGTTTTAGATAAAGCATAGCATAGCATAGCAATTTCCGACCATACATAATCCTGGGTTGGCTGTTGTAGAGACGATGGAAGCGCCACAAGAGCTGCCTTGGGTGTGACAGGCTCTTCATCCATCGTTCTCTTTGCACAACACCTGGCCAGGTCCTTATGATCAGTAAGGGAAGGGAGGGAAGTGTTGATTAGATGTCTACTTAAGAAGATGCTGAGAACTCATGCTACCTTCATAGACATCTGGAGTTGGAAGTCGGAAGGGATTGTGCGGGAGGCTTACTTTGGCGAGAAAGCGTATGTATATTTATATGTATATAGGTCGTTGGGAGTGACGAAGCTAAGAAAGTTAATGCACTCCTTTGTTGTCCGCTTTTTTTGGGCTGGAACACACGCGTTTCCTACTTATATCCAGGTTCTTCTTGCGTGAAAGCTTGTCTGTCGGTTGAAACATGAGCATTAACTCTTGTCTTAGCCTTTTATGGCTTATGGTTATAGCGCCAATACTCGCTTTCTGAAAAGAGAAAAATGACTCGCCGATACCATCTCCCCCACCCACAAAAACACACGCGCTTGCGGGCGTGCATGTCAGACGCTGATTAGGTTGATGTTCTAGAGCGATGAGGGTGGACTAAGGTTGCATTTCACAACAATGTTATTTCAAGTTCTTATGGCGTCAATAAGGCCATCAGATCACCACAGTTATTTAAAATAGGTAGTACTTATCTGTTCAATGTCATTACTGTCCTTGTCTTCTCATATTCATTCCATTAACTACATCCAATTTTGTTGATGTAAATGGCCTTCTGCAGGTTACGTGAAAAAATCGTACTCCAAGAACTTCTCAAACCAGCAATATCATCACTGCAGCCAGGTAACCAGGTGCACTGTTACCAACGTCCTTGTTTAGCTGCTCTTCTGGGGAACCTGGCGAATGCGACCGACGGGAAACTATACTGGTTCGGACGGGACTTCTCCTTTCCTTATTATAAATAGCCCTCCGGAAGATCAGCACTAGTAAATGCAAGACACAATCCGGGAAAAATTGTAAGTTTCCTCCGCACCTACATAGCACGAGACCGCGTTTCACGTCTTCTCTATTGTGAACAAGATTTTTGAACACTGCACAGTTTTTCTCTTTATTCTTATGACTTCTTCATCTCTAAACACCCTTTCATGACCAAAACGTTTCATTTAAGCGAACACATAATTTAAAAATCACTTCTAACAACAATTTTGAAAAATAAATTCGCAAAAAAAAAACGGGAAAAAATTGACAGCTCCTTGAAAAGCCAACCGACCGTGGGCAGAGCCTCCTAGATTTTTTTTAACACCCCCCCCGCCCCCCCCCCCAAAACAAACAAACCCCACCCACCCCCAAAAAAAATTTTTTTTTATGACCAAACCGAAAAAAAAAACCAGCAAACCAACCTTTTTTCCAAAACAAAAAAAAAAAAAAAAAAACCCAAACACCACAAAAAAAAACTTTCCCCCCCCAAAACCAACCGGAATTGGGAATTCCTGAATCCAGCATCGAATTCAGCAATTATTGAGCAGTGACAAACAGTTCAAGTATGGTAAAGGCGTCTCCGTGTTGGGATCTCGCGATCTGTTTTATATGCAATCGATTTATGTGCTCCTTCAAATTTCTAGTATAAGAGTTTAATCTGCTTGTGTTTTTTTTTTCTATTTATTAGTTTGTGTTTGTTTTGTTCCGACATCTTGAGGAGTCTTGAGCCGAACACAAAAAAGAGCCCTGACCATATCGTACAAAGTTAAAGTTCTGGCGACAACTATGTAAAGAAACTACATAATCATATTTCCATGTTCCTCAGTCTCATCCCTAGAAAATGTCACCTATTTTAACCTCGGGTAAACCGCGAGTAAACGGCCCAAGTCCCACTCACCCTAGTACTAAGTCACTCATTATATTAAACAACAATGAATTATTGGCTCCTAAATGAATGAACTAGTTAAAAAACAACATTTCTGTTATTTCAGGATTAACAAATTGAAGAGCATATATAGTATGCCGTAGTACTTTTCTCTTACATAGATATAAAAATAATTACATAAACATTTAATGCAAATACAGTGAGGGACAATCAGGGCACCCGATTGAAGCACTCTGGAGCGAAATCCCCGTTGCTAAAAGTTTGTTGATAGAGCCATCCTCATGTTAGATGGCTCGTTCTTTTGACCAATTGTTCAATCCTGTTGTTGGAAGGAGAATTTTTAACATTCCTTTGGATACGTATAAGTGACGTTGCCTATCGATCCACCCAACCTGTTTTTGTCCCTACGTACAATGGCATGATGAGGATAATCAATGGTTATTAAATTGAACAACTCTAACAGAGAGGAGTTCCCATTGCTGTCGGACTTAGCTTCCATGCTACAATGGGTGGTAGCCTATATCATACATCATTACATCATATACAAGTTATTACACATTGAGGATGTAAGTTAGTCCCAAGCATCATCTGTTGGTTCTCTGTGTAATTACAGCTGATCTGGCAATAACGGAGTAGCAACAACTGGTGGTCAATCATGCTCATGCTCATGCAGCGACTGGTTAGTAGAATAATTGGAGATAGTTATCATGTTTCATTTCTTTATCATGTAACAATAAATAGTTAAAATATGTTTACAAACTTTGAGAAACAAAGCATTTTTTCCATTATTGGCTTTTCTTTATCGTAGTGCACAAAAAATGGACATCAGCGGCAAAAACTTGTCAACGTCCTCCTCTACATCGAACAATTTTCAAAGCATGGAATTCAATGTTTTGAAAACAGGTCTCTAGCGTTACTATAATTTGATCAGCTGATTCATTCAAAAATAATAATAAACATAAGAGCAAGCCACCGACAATGTAATATGACCGTGATTGATAAAATAAATCACATGAATCTAAGCTTAACAACATCGTGCTTTCCTTGATGCCACCACAATTGTGTTTATCTGGCTAAATATCTAACTACAATACCGATATGCTGATTCGTCATTTTCTATATTCTCAGCACTGTGAGCTTCCCGCCGATCTCAGTGTAGACGATATCGACCGGGACCGACCATTCTATGTTTGTTTACTTCTGTAGCCGATAGCTTGGTAAGCAAAATAAAGCATTGGATTGCCTTTGTGTCTAGTTCACATCCCCTGAGTGAGTGTCTACACGGAATTCCGACGCGATTAGTGTCAAGCTTTCATGCTACTCATATCCACTGTAACAATGACTAACAATGCCAATTCTGTCAAGCAGCTCTTGAAAAACCATTACCTAATTTGTGCCTGCAAAAGAACGGCGAAGACTACGGCGCCAAAAGTTCTCTGACGGCTCTGTTCCGTTTATCTTTACTCGCCTCTATGCTCCACACGGCGACGAGCCATGCAAGTTGGCGGGCGCGTCCAACTCCAAATTAGCCGCGTTCGGATAGCGAGTGCACTGTATGCCTTTAAAAGGTGAGAATTTTTGACACCTGATATCCCTAAGCCGCCTTTCAATGTCGAGTATCATTTGCAGTCTAAATGCTTGAAGTTGCTGAGCATATTGAACTTTGGCGCTGAACTTGAAATCGATAGGGGCAAAATTAGACTTGGAAAACACCAGCACATCGATGGAGTGCTAGAGTGAAGCGCCTTAAAAGCCTCGAACTAGTTGAACGAAAATTACAGTTGCATGTAATCACCGGCAATTATAAAACAAGCAAACCGCACCCAGTGGCGCGAGTTCGTTGGAAGCGCATGAAAGAAGAGAAATATGAAATGGAGACTTCGACTCTTTTCTCGGCATACTAATGTGAAACAGTGGCACAGCAATCTGTGGTGAGTGGTGCTTGGCAAAGCTGAGCCATTCGATGCGGCTCAAGACAGCTGAACATATAGTGTACCATGCTTTGAGCATCATGTTAGGTCAAAAATTCAAAATCTTCACTACGTTTTTTGAAACGTGAAAAATCGTTCGGCCTACAGGCCACTCACTATGCTCCATTTCACCACGTAACTGCAGCCACACGTTATGCCGATGACTTCACCAAGCTTCCAACAAAACACACATAAGACATAAGACGTCTGAGGAACGAACGGTCACCTGATAGCATTAGCAAGGAGTCGAAGTCAAAACTAGATTAATGGACCAAACATGACTGTTTTGTATGCCGCGAACGTGCTTCTCTATAGGTAACACACGTCTCTACATGTGTTACTCAGGCCCATATGAGCCGTCACCACTCCGATATCGGAGCCGACTCTTTCCAGGACGACAATGGCGTCGGACGTGAAGAAATTTCAGCTTTCTGCCATACACACTCTATTTTCGTATGCCGGCTAGGCTATTGTGGGGAGTGGGTATATTTTATGGTCTACTGATTTGGCTGGAATATGACTATAAAAGCGCGACTAACAAGTAGTTGAAACCGCCACGCCACGTCATACCGCCACGATTTGTGCAAACGACGTCGTTTCATGACACAGAGAAAGGATCAAGGAGGAAGCAGTGGGCAGGAAGCGGAACCATTAAGGAGTAAACGTGACACGGCACCGCAGAGGAGTCATTGTACCTTCCTTCGAATCCTTTTCGGATCGAATCTGGGTCAATCAAAGGTTCTGCTTTGAACTTTGAAGCTTTCATAACAAACGTGCCGAATGTTATGAACGAAGCACTTAGTTGAAAGAGGTGAAAATTGTGTTCGGATTTCAATATAAATTATGAGCAAAAATATGCATGCGGTGCTTTTTTCTATCGAGTGCGTGATATTCTAAACGGTGAACAATGATGCCCACGAGGCCGGAGTTGCACGATGAACGGGTGAAGCTATAAGAGGAGAAGAATGAGTGGAACCACATGCCATTCAATTGATGGAACCACGTCGATGAGTCACCATCACCATCATTCGTTTGAGCATTGTCGTCTTGTCAATACAAACAAAATTTACTCAATATTGAGTGATTTCACTTTTGAAGAAATTGAGTCAAATTTGATTCTGTTTTGAGTTCCGACCGAGTACTTACTTACAGAAATGGGGTTGGCATTTAAGGGCCAGTACGTACCTGAAATTGATTTAAAATTTTCATGCTTAAGAATTTTCATTTTCATCACTTTTCTTGACCCGTAGGGTAGTTGGGGGTAATTTGGATAGCATAAGGGGACACTGATTATTTTTCTCTTTTCTAGTGTGGGAGGAGAAAATTTCTCGTGTACTGGTACAGTTCAGGCGAACGCGAAGGTTCAAAAAGGGAAAGATAAAAATGTCACCTTTTTGGTGACAGTTTCCTACAGTTTAATACAGTTTCCTACAGTTTAAGATTACGTTTGACAGTAACAAGACTTGAATGTTGATGGTCATGTCTTGAATAAAAATCTACTTATATGGCAAATCTTGCATACGAATTGGAATCTATTCCTATAATTGGATTCCATTTGATGCACGCCACACTTCTGCATTAATTAGCAATTGGCAATCAGCAAAATTCTAAACAACAATAATTTACGTTACGCCTAAGGTAAAACACATTGGCCTTGGTAGCAAATATGTTTTTATCATCGGTAGAAACATGTGCAGAAATGTCATGACTTTTTTCTCCATTGACGCTTGTTTCGTTTGCTCACTTTGGATATCTTCCGTATGGTCAGAATGCGAATTTAGCTGGACCACCACTGGTCCAGAATGCGAATTTAGCTGGAAAGATACATTTTCAGCCTAAGTTTGAAAATTGGAGCAACGTTGTCTTCTCAAAAGATGTTTCTATTAATAAGGCCCTTCTTTTGATGTGCATGAATGAAAACTAGGGTGGTCCTTGTTTTCAGAGAAATCGAAAATCTAACTTTTTTATTAGCAGAAATAAAGGCAAACATCCTTCGGAAAACTTGTAGATTAGAAATTAGAAAATGCATCTGCACATCCTTACTGTTGGTATAAATCGATCCAAATTGTCAATCAAATAAATTTATAATTTATAATTTGTAATTATAAATCAAAATGTTTTCCACCATCACATTTTGTCAGTGGTCCCAATAGCACCCTTATTGTTGGTATAAATCGGTTCAAATGAGAAATTGGTACTTAAGGTGTGGCCCAGTTAGAATTGGAACATAGACTATTGCGCATATTTCGGATGTACATTAACAAAATAGTATTCTGTTTAAACTAAAATGTTCAACTTTATGTGAAGTTTAGAGGGAAAATACAAAAAATAATTAATCACCTCGATTTCGAAGAAATTTGCGGACTTTTCCCGGAACCCGTTTCATTAACCGGCGCACATTATTCTCGTCCATCGTTTTGGCAATCTTATTCCACTTGGTTCTCAATTCATTGATGCTTTTGACGAGACTGCCATTCACCTTCAGCTTCCTCTTCATAATAGCCCAAAATCTCTCTATCAGTCTGAGCTGCGGACAGTTTGGTGGGTCGAGTTCTTTCGGTATAAACTGAATCCCGTTGGTTTCATACCACTGTAGCACTGTTTTACTGTAATGAGAGCTTGCCAGATCTGGCCAAAACATGACAGGTTCATTGTGGGATCTGATGAATGGCAATATTCGCTTTTGGAGACATTCCGTTCTGTATAGCTCTGAATTAAATGTCTTATCAGTGATGAAAACCTTGGTCTTCCTACCGCATCTACAGATGCCTTGCCAAATCATGTATTTACGTGCAAATTTATCGGCAAACACAAACTTGAATTTGGCAGGAACATTTCCCCGCGCCGTACCCAAGTAAAATGTGTGTCCCGGTAACTGATTGAAATCGGCCATTACATAGGTTTCATCATCCATGAGGAAACAGCCATTGAATTTTATCAACACCTGTTCATACTGTTTTCTGGCACGGATTCTGGCCACATTGTTCTGCTTTTGATCCCTATTTGGTTGTCTACAGGCACGGTATGACTTGAAGCCTTCCCGGAGACGAATCCGTTGCACGGTACTGCGTGCGGCGCGAAGCTTGTTGGCCAAATCGCGGTCTGAGATGTTGGGGTTTGCCTTAATGTTCTTGATGACTTTGTTCCACAGTTGACGGTTGACAGTACCCGCCCGACGCTTGCTTTGAGGCTTGCGATCCGTCGACAAAGTTTCTCTGTACTTTTTCAAAACACGCCACACGGTATTTCGGGGAAAACCCAACACTTTAGCAAGTTTTGGCCCAGACCACGAAGGGTTTTCCAAATGATTGCGCAAAATTATTTCTTCTTCTGTTTTCTATTTCTCTAAAACACGTTCGAACTGCACCGCGATTTTTTTTCTGATGTTGTTATTGTTATAGGGAACACTTAAGATGTCATAGTTTACAAATCCGACCACTAGGGTCGCTGTAAGAATTAAAAATGTTTGTTCCAATACTAAATGGCCCACACCTTATATTTAAATATTTTTTCTAGACGCCGCGTGAATTTAGCTTATCGTTTACCAAAACGAGCCCTGCTTCCACACAATCCTGTTATCCAACATCGCAGTGATTTCTCGTTGAAGTGCAGAGAGATTTTCTGCTTTCAATAAAGCGAATATTACGTCAACATATTCACACTCTTTTCTTATTTGACTTGCATTCGGGCGAGGCTGACCTAAGGCTTGCCTTAGTTTGCGATCACCAGTTTTTACACATTGAGGATATATGTTAATTAATTATTAGTTTTTACACATTGAGGATATGTGTTACTTAATTATTAGATAAGGGGCTATTCATAAACCACGTAGACATTTCTGGTGGGGGGGGGGGGGGGTTGTTGACCAAAGTCTACGCTCCATACAAAATTTCAAAAAATGGTATGGAAAACTCCCCGGGGGCGGGGGGGGGGGTTTCTGAGATTTTCAAAAATGAGTCTACGTGGTTTATGAACTGGCCCTTAGATTAGATTAGATTAGAATAGATTGAAGATATATGTTAGTCCCAAGTATCATCTGTACGTTTTCTGAGTAATAACAGCTGGTCTGGAAAAAACGGAGTAGCATCCTCGGTTGGTCAATCTGCCCTTGATAAATAAAGGGTGTCCACAGTTAAATTGCATCACTTTCAATAAGCTGTAACATTTCGCCCTTTGGGTTGATTTCAACGAAATTTTGGGTGAAATGACCACAGCGTGTATTGTTTACAATGCATGAGTTTCATTGTGAAATGTGTCGTAGTTTCGAAAATGGAGTCGAAGGAACAGCAAGTGCGCGAGAACATTTCGCACGCGCACCTCGACAACCCACTTCTTTCGCACCGAGCCATCGGAAAGATGTTGAAAATTCAGCAGTCTACAGTGTCTCGTGTCATAAAACGTTTCGAGGAACGTTTAACTGTCGATCGGAAGAAGGTGAGTGGTAGAAAAAGTGTTCCGTACTGTGTGAAGGGTCAAAAGCGAGTGGTTACTGCCTTTAAACGCAAACCCAACTGTTCCGTTCGGGATGTCACGCCGGACCACACCATAATACTTCCTTCACCATGCTTCACAGCAATTGATGTATGTTGATCTCTCCAGAGTATCGTCTCTCGATGGCCTATGTTGCTATCATGCAGTCAAAGGTAACCATCGAAATACGCAATAGGCACAGGACAACCCATCCTGTTGTACTCTTTAGTTTTGGAATCCAAGTTCATCACCACGTACCTGGCTTCCTGTTTCTTTGGTGCCATGGATGGTATCCATCGGGATATTAAAATGTCATCAGCATATTCAAATGGCTTCAAGCCAGCAGAATTATCGCCCCTTTTCAGGGCCACCACAATTTTAAGAAGAGTAAATTTAGCAGCACAAAATTATTGAAGAGCCTGTATTAGGAAAGAGACGACATCCATTCGACAACTCTCCTGTTCGATTGGAATTGCTTTTTGCAAGGCTTTGACAGATAATCGCTTGTTCAAATCGCTCAATGTCACCTCTTTTCTAATACAGGCTCTTTAAAAATAATAACATTCATTACACATTACTACGTAATCCTACGTCACCTTTGCGTACAACCCCATTGGACTGTCCTCTGTCGTTTTTGTTGTACTTCAAGTGGCCACATCTGTACAGAATCTGAGCTACACGCTTGTGGGTGATTGCTACCCGAGAAGGAACGAATAACTTGATAACTGGCCTTGGTATTTAATAGCTCAGATTAAGAGGTAAAATACCTGAGGATAATACCAAATAATTGTTCCCACAATGTTATGCGAATACCGAATTGAGGTAAGAATCTACCAAAATAGTTCCCGAGCAGAAGCGAATAACTTGATAACTGGCCTTGATATTTATGAGCTCAGATTAAGAGGTAAAATACCTGAGGATAATACCATCAAATTGTTCCCACAATGTCATGCGAATACCGAATTGAGGTAAGACAATACCAAAATAATACCTCTAAGGTGACCAGATACTTACCCATCCCCCTTATCCGGAATATCAAGTTTAGTTATTCTAGAGACATTTTGCTTGCAATTCTTAGGTATTTTGCTTAGGTATTTTACCTCTTAATCTGAGCTCTTTAATACCAAGGCCAGTTATCAAGATCAAAATTAGGTATTCATATGCTTTTGTGTTCTGCTCGGGTACCTCTCAAGTATTCCCAGGTATCCGAAATAACAAGTTTGGTTATTCGAGAGATATTTTACTTGCAATTCATAGGTATTTTGTCTAGGTATTTCACCTCTTTAATACCAAGGCCAGTTATCAAGATCAAAATTAGGTATTCATATGCTGTTGTCTCCTGCTTGGGTAGACTCAGTTCTTGCTTGATCTCTGCCGCAGACAACTGTCCAGTCTCACCCATTTATACGATACGGTTCCGGTCACGGTTAGTTATCTTCGAATTTTCATTCGTTTTCTTTTTAATGCCATACTTTTCTCCTTTCTCCAGCATGTTTCTGATCACTGCTTCCGAGCTGTGAATTTTTCGAGCTATTTCACGGTTACTCTTACCGGGATTCTTGAGTTCACGAATCACTGCTTGCTTCGTCTCACTCAAATGTTTTCCCCTGGTCATTTTGCTGAACCGATATCTATCTCAAATGATAGTATTACATTATTTTCGATCTAATTATTTATTATTTTATATAAAAATTACGATACGTTCAAACGCGTACATTTCAGAACCATTATATTTACACATGCTCAGTTTCTTTTGGGCCCATTTGACAAGTTTCACACATATATTCTAATATACTCGTTAATTTCAATTTAACGCTGAAGGAATACTTAATTATGTGTGACAAAAAAAAAAGATCATTCAACGGAAAAATAATTTTCCGAGTAGAATCCGCTGGTATGCCCCCGTAAATCACTGCTTTGACGTTTCATTGTTTACATCCGCCCCAAAGCTCTGCCGCAAGTCGAAAAAGTAGACGTGTTGAGTTCACCGGAGTTGATTTTAAAGCGATTAACGTAGGAACCGTGCCGAGCACGCAGTTGCCGAGAGATATGGAGTGAGCAGTGATGCAGTTCAGAAGATTTTTCTGAAGCACCAGCAGCTTGGAAGTGTTGCTGATTGGCCGGGACGTAGACGAAAACTTAGAACGGATCATCCGAGAGATCAAGAAAAATCCATTCAACACAATCCGAGAAATGAAAAAGAAGCTCAGCCTACCGATTTCGGATCGCGATATCCGTAGCGACACATCGCTGAGCAAGCGTTGAAAAGCCATTTCACCCGGTACCCGAGCAGAAGCGAATAACTTGATAACTGGCCTTGGTATTTATGAGCTCAGATTAAGAGGTAAAACACCTGAGGATAATACCATCAAATTGTTCCCACAATGTCATACGAATACCGAATTGAGGTAACACAATACCAAAATAATACCTCTAAGGTGACCAGACCCGAGCAGAACACAAAAGCATATGAATACCTAATTTTGATCTTGATAACTAGCCTTGGTATTAAAGAGCTCAGATTAAGAGGTAAAATACCTAAGCAAAATACCTAAGAATTGCAAGCAAAATGTCTCTAGAATAACTAAACTTGATATTCCGGATACCTGGGTAAGTATCCGGTCACCTTAGAGGTTATATTTTGGTATTGTCTTACCTCAATTCGGTATTCGCATGACATTGTGGGAACAATTTGATGGCTTTTCCCCTTAATCCAAAAACCAAGGCAAGTTATCAAGTTATTCGCTTCTGCTCGGCTTAGTGTGAGGACAATTTTCCGGATTTTATTTCCTCGAAAGAATGGCCTGCCTCTTCACCTGATTTGAATCCTCTCGACTTCTATGCATGGGGCTACATGCTCAGAAAACTGGGGAATACCAAAGGATTAAACGTAGAAACTTTTAAGAAACGCTTGCTGAACATATGGAATGACATGCCTCAAGATATTCCAAGATATATTTCCAACAACGAATGCGACTGGCAATTAAGGCAAAGGAAGAAAGATTTGAACTGAATTAAATTAAGACAAATGTTAAAGATATACTAAAAATTAAACATTTAAATTTATGCAAGCATCTCATTTTTATGACATTATACTTCACTGACAGGAATTCTCATACACCGTGTATTTTAGTTGATCATATGGTTTGGTACTAACCACCCAGTCAACACATTCTCCCAAATTTACGCCTGCCTTCAAGTGCGAAATTGGTAACTCTAGTCCCTCTTTTGCATTGCAAACATCATTGTTTGGCTCCGTATAATGTACGCGATTACCCGCGAGCGAAACGGAAACCGGTTTCCCATGCAGATTTATTGTTTTTGTATAGTCTGCCAAGTGCAAGCACCCATCGTAAACCACTTTCGCCTACTAACAACGCCGAGCAAGAATGGTCTCTATCCTTTTCATCTAGAATCCGATGCGACCAAAAGAATTGGGAAAGTAATGAGAAAAGAACACACTGCTTTCAAGTACGAAAACACAAAACATCGCATCGTGCTCACAGACAGACAAGTGATGAAGATATCACTTTCAAATTGGAGCGTGGCTATGATGAGTCGGAGATGAGTGCGGATCACGCTCAGCCTTCATTTATCGTGAGCTGCGAATGGAATTACAAATTTCAGTCACAGCATGTCTGAAATGCCCCCATTGGAGGCGGAAATGGCGCCGATTGAGCGCGCACATTCAAATTGCAATTTGTTACCCAATATCTGGGAGTTCATCCAGTGTTTTATAACACTCGTTACTATTCGGTATCTCTGCGTTATCGTAACCAACATTATTCGGTATTTGTGTTGTTTTTTTTGTTTGTGGGAGAAGCAAAAATCTACCAAAGCAAGGTTAATTTAAAGTGATTTAAATGCAATGCAGATGGATTTATGGCGTGATGCGCCACGGTTGAATAAGTGCGTCGTCGCCTCGATTCAGGTGTCGGATCGATAATTGTCAGGTGGAACTCATAAACCAACGCAGCATGTCGCAATTGGTCTGAAATCAGATATCTACCGACTACACTTGATTGCTTCTTCGAGGGATCTGGGTTATTAGGCTAGAACTTGTCACAAATACGTTTAGAAAAATATTTGTTTAAGTAAGCTATCTACACCCATCATTAAAAAATTTGCAAGCATATTTTATATACATCCATAAAATGATGTCACCTTAATATAGCAACGAAAGTGTGAATGAAAAGAAAGTACCCACTCGCTGCGCTCCAATAGGCAGCAACGTTTGGATGGGCAAAAATTTCCTTTTTTCTTCTTCTCTCGAACATTTTTGCGCCGAGCGCCACACGGCTAGACATCAGCGTTTTCTTTTTCTCCATTTCTACAGCTTAGCGCTTTTTTTTATTACTTCTATCCACCTACCGACTATTTGTCAACCAACACAAAGTGCGTCGTCGTTCGTCGTTGTAAGTCGCGCGCTCTTCCCCACCGTACCGCATAGCTGCGAAATATTTCCTTCAGCATCAGCAAGCAATCGTCATTGGCGAGGAAGACGCGTAAGAAACGCTTCTGCCCAAAAATATGTTTGCTATGTCAAGGATGTTCTGCCGTTTGTTCGTATGTGCGTCCGTAGTACATATATTTAGTCTAAATATGGCTGAGCAATCCGCTGACGATTGGTTCGCTAATTGGATGGATTTGGACTTTCGTTTACGCTCAACGTGCTTGCGATTCAAAGCCACACCTAACCGGCAAGGAATGTGAACGACTATCGTCTCATCTTCAGTGGGGTCGTAATTTAAAATCATTCAGATTGCGCCTTTGTTTGGGCAGATGCTTCCATATTGTATATGATATTAAATCGATCCAATTCGAACAAATCCGGCACGAAAGCTGCATAAGCCGCTAAAAATGTCTCTGGTTCGGGGAAAAAAAATGCTCAAATCAGATTTGAAAAGGTCCTATGACCGAAGCGTCAATAAACTGGATTCTGAGACCAATTTAAAGCATGGTTAATTTTCTATCAATCGTATGAAAATATTCGGAATTATCAATAAAAATCATATAAAATAACTCTATAGACTTTTGACGTAGGACTACGTCTGTGTTTTCGATACTGGGGTACACATTCAAATTGCGAAAATTTGGAGCGTCACGAAAAACGGTCAGGTTTTGAACGTTAATTACTAAATTATTTTACGATCGATTTCCAAAATGTTTACAGCATTAGGTTAAGGCATTTTCTACGCTTTGATTCCAATATTTAAATCTTTGGATTTTTAACATGCAATTAATAAAATTAACGCAAATATGAGATGATGTCTTATAATGTCCATTTTTCAGAGTAAATTTACCAAATACACAGTACTTTCCTGGCACAGACTTCATATTTAAGTAACGAACGTCTCCTAGGCAGCCATGAATGTTATATAAAGGATACACCTTCGCATTTTGATTTAGTTTTTCGGCGGTCATGGAGCTGTGCAGAGTAGGATCTGCAGTTGGGTCGTAGTTGGCGGCAGCACTGGCGAGCCGTCGTTGCCCAGAGAAGCGTTGGTGCAGTTGGCTATTGTTGCCGAAGCTCCCGTCAACCTCGCTGCGAGAAACAGGCAGCTGAAGCCTACGACTTGGCGAGTTGTAATATAACGTGTAATTAACCCTTTTGTGATCGACAGGGTACCCGGGTATCCATTCAAATGATTATAACTCTGGCACTTATTGACCGATTTTTATTCTTTTGGCATCGTTAGACTCAAAAAATCTTTCGCTTCAGGGACATTATCAAATGAAAATCCTCAACCCATTTTACATACGTTGAGAGATTCAAACTCTGGTAGCCATTAATGATTTTTCTTTCTCAACCAGTTTTGAGAAACTTTGTAATTATAGCGTTGACGGGAGTCCGCTTTGTTATAAAGGGTGTCCACAGTTAAATTGCATCACTTTCAATAAGCTGTAACATTTCGCCCTATGGGTTGATTTCAACGAAATTTTGGGAGAAATTACCTCAGCGTGTGTTGTTTACACTGCGTGAGTTTTATCGTGAATTGTGTCTCAGTTTCCAAAATGCAGTCGAAGGAACAGCAAGTGCGCGAGCACATTTTGCACGCGCACCTCGACAACCCACTTCTTTCGCACCGAGCCATCGGAAAGATGTTGAAAACTCCCCAGTCTACAGTGTCTCGTGTCATACAACGTTTCGGGGAACGTTTAACTGTCAATCGGAAGAAGGTGAGTGGTAGAAAAAGTGTTCCGTACTGTGTGAAGGATCACAAGCGAGTGGTTGCTACCTGTTCAACTGTTCCGTTCGGGATGTCGCGAAAAAGCTGCACTTGACCAAAAGTTTCCTGCAGAAAGCCAAGAAACGAGCCGGGCTCCGTTCATTCAAAGTTCAGAAAACTCCAAACCGCAATGAAAAACAGAATAGGACAGCTAAAACACGTGTGCGTCAGCTGTACACACAAATGTTGACGAAACCACACTGCTGCATCATGGACGATGAAACACACGCAAAAGCGGACTTCAAACAAATTCCCGGCAACCAGTATGTGACTGCGAAAGACAAGTTCGATGTTCCAGAGTCTCTCAGGAAACAGCAAGTGTCAAAGTTCCCCAAGAAATTCATGATTTGGCAGGGGATTTGATCGTGTGGTAAACGGAGCAAGCCTTTCGTGACAACTTCATCTGTAAATGGTCAAGTATACATGAATGAATGCCTGAAAAAACGACTGCTTCCTTTCTCAAAACACACCACGTTCCTGCAATTATTTGGCCGGACCTAGCCTCTTGTCACTACTCCAAGGATGTTCTGGAGTGGTACAAGACGAATGGCGTCCTAAAGTTGTCACTACGGAACAGGAAATGTTGAAGTCATGGTTGAAAGCGGAAAAAAATGACGTTGTACAAAATCTTATGCGTGCTAAGGAGTGTATCGAATATAAGCTATCCACATACATTTGCGTTGTACGCGTGTATTTGTGATGGTTTTTTTTATGCTCTGAACACTGCATGCTGTGCGTTTGACTGTCAGCTTTCTTTTGTTTACTTGTTTGTGCGGTTCAAATTCTGCGTTTTCAAAATGTCGCGTATTGAAAAGGAAGTGAAAATTAAGGTTCTGGACACATGGCTAAATGAGAAGGGTATTTGGAATTCATCATGCGAGTGTTAAAACCATCATTAATAAGTTTGGGGAACACTATTCTTTGGATGAGCTACCAGGAAGAGGCAGAAAACCCGGTTCTTCCAACCCGAAACTGGAGCAGAAAGTGGTATCTCTAATCATGAAGAACAAATCAATGTCAATACGTGATTTGGCCAAAAAAGCAGGAACGAGTGTCGGAATGATCCAGCGTATCAAGAGGCGAAACCACCTGAAGACCTACAAGAAGCAGAAAATCTCGAAACAAAGTGCAGAACAGAAGAAGCGAGCAGCAACAAGGGCCCGGAAATTGTATTCGCGTCTTTTGCAGCGTCCGGATGCATGCGTTTTGATGGACGATGAGACCTATGTAAAGGAGGACTCAAAAACCCTTCCAGATCCACAATACTTTACTGCCGTCGTTGGGGAGGATGTGAGCGATGCGGACAGGTCGATTCAAGTGGAGAAATTCGGTCGAAAGGTACTGGTATGGCAAGCAATATGTTCCTGTGGTTTGAAGTCAACCATTTTTTACACTACCGGAACTATAAATGCGGAAATCTATCGATCTGAGTGTCTCCAGAAGAGATTGTTGCCTTTAAATAAGAAGCATAGTACACCTCCACTGTTTTGGCCGGATTTAGCGTCGGCTCACTATGCCAAAACCACTCTCAATTGGCTTGCGGAAAAGGGTATAGATTTCGTTGAGAAAAATATCAATCCACCAAATTGCCCTCAGCTTCGACCCACCGAACGTTACTGGGCAATCGTGAAGAGGGTCTTCAAGAAGACTGATAAGGCAGCTGGGAACATGCAGGAGTTCAAAAAAATTTGGGCTCGAGCGTCCAAAAAATGCGATGCAACACTTGTCCGGAACTTGATGAAGAGCATTCGATCCAAAGTTCGAAAATTCGTGAAGGAATAACATAAATTTCATCCGGTCTTCATTATGTTCAAGTTTAACCTCGTACAATAAAGGATCAATTTTTTGTATGAATAAAATATCGGTTTTCAACAAAATTTGAAAGAAAGTTTGTGGACTCCTTATTAAGAAGAAAGTTCGGGTTTTTGGATTTGGTAAAGAAATACCATGAAATAAAAATACCTAAACCAAGATTATACGTTGTATTTTATTCCCTGAATATTTCATGACAATCGGTTGAGAGACTTGTTTTTGAGGACGAGTTGAAAGTGATGCAATTTAACTGTGGACACCCTTTATTGGAGTTGACGGAAGTCCGCATTGTTGTTGTGGAGTTGATGGGAGTCCGCAATGTTATTTTGGCGTCGACGGGAGTCCACTTTGTTATTTTGGCGTTGATGGGAGTCCGCATTGCAATTATAGCGGGAGTCCGCGGAGTGTCCTTAGCGACGACGGGAGCCCGCTTGCGATTATTAAACAAGAAACCGCATATCCTTCGGAGGTGTTGACGGGAGTCCGTAAAATCCATGTGAGGGAGAATACATTGCCATTCATTTGAAAACAAGCTTAAGCATGATTTAAAAAAAAAAACATATGCTCCAACGGTATGTTTGTTCGTGCGCCAGCCGCAATGATGAACGATGAAGAACCCGAGTTCTATAAGTTCAACTGTTGACTCTCGGACGGTCTGAATTCCGCCCTGTTTGGAGCTAACGAGGTGGTAGAAACGACGAAATTTGTTAATGATTTCGTCACGACTGACGAAATTATGTGGTCTTCTGCCGAGAATCCGAACGCAATAGCTGTGCAGGGGGCAAACGGTGGCTCTACGACTTTGAACGTAAATGATGGGGACGACCGTTTGTAATACACACTACTAAAATGTCGTGTAAATTTCTGTCTCCTGAGACCGACACATGCAAGCGTCCTTTTGCACATAAGAATGAGTTGAAAGAGATAAGAAAACAAATTCAAACACATCTTTTGTCGAATTGCGTATGGGGTACGGGACGGGTTTTAAGCAGTTTAGTCAGCCCCTGAGACATTTGATGAAGCTGTATGTAATCTATAATTAGAACTGCCAATATTTAGACATTAATCCCTCTGCTTACGTCTGGTCTATCGGAACATACCTTCAGCAACGAGCATTAGGCTCAGAAAATTTCATAGCCATGGAATAAAGTTCCCAATTGCAGGGACTTCTTAAACGCATGGGGATTGCTTTCCGATTAAAAAAATGTTCTCTTCAGCTCCTCAATTTGTACATAAACTAACAATATTGTATGAGTGCGATTCTGTGCATGTGTGTGAAGGCGAAATGACATAGGCCAGTTGACGATTTACTGCAAACGTCAATTTCCTCAACCCGCTCCTTCGTTTTACCCATCCGCTCTCGTAAACAATCAACCAAAACATGTCGATTTCTACGACCACAAACTCATCTCCTAGCAGGTTATGAGACAGACGTACACGACCAAACTTTTAGTTTTTCATTGATCTTTAGATTGGCATGTAAGATCTTTAGATTGGCATGTAAGAGACAGCAGGCTTCACGTTACAATACCGGTGCGCTATATCCATGGTTAACAAAGAAGAGAGGAAACATGGGCTCTCTCAAAAGCAAAAGTGATGCCATAGCTGCCGCTCAACAGCGAAGCATTATTTATCGTTGGGTACTATTGGACAGCTCCAAAACATAGTTTTTATTGCAAATGATAGTGCCAGATGATGGACAATATAATCATAAACATAGATCAACCTCCAATGACTGGAAGAAACATGGAATAAATAGCGATTTCAGATTATCTAAATATTTAATAAATTTAACCCAATGTTCAACATCACATTCTGGCAACAAGCCTAGTTGTGGGAGAGAGCTGATGAAGACATGCTCTCCGGTACACGCGATGCAAATGCAAAATACACAAACGCAACATTTGAGCGAACTTCTTCAGCTGGTCAGAAACTGATGGTTTCTAGATGATGTATTTTAAATCTTCAAAATGACAGTAATAAATTGGTAATCAATCATGATTCATACATCGAATCATTGGCCCAATAGATGAAGCTGATGATCGTATCATTAAGATGAAATAATTTGGAAAACGTATGAGTTATAGACTTATTTCCTAACGACTGATTAAAATAGTGACCCCTGATTAAGCCGTTCCCTACCCTGTGTCAGTTTCAGGAGACATAATTTTACACGAAATCTTTCTTTACGTTTCTCGACTTTTTACAAACAGGAATTACGTCTCGTGTAAAATTCATAATTTTTAAGTGTGTAATTAATGCTCGATCTAGCCGATTCCGTCAAAAGTTCGTCAAGAAAATAGCCGATCGGACAAGACGAAACTGGATGTGCATTCTCGAAGGATCCGTCGCAAGCAGCCGGTTATTCATCCATCCGAATGGACGCCATTCCCCCGTTTCCGAAAGATGTCCCGGCAAACAAACTGGCAACGGTTTCTGGAAAATTTTGAAATTTCCATATCGCTGTCGCAGCCTTTTGATCCCGTCTGACATACAAAACTTCTGTTCCTGTCTATGGGGGCGGAACGGCTTGTTACTCGACATTCGTTTAGAATATCGACACATCTCAAGGCGATGATCGATACGACGTCTGAACACGAGACGTTCACTTCCATGAAACATGAGAAAAATTAATCGACCGTTGCGTTTTCACGCTAGACTTGTGGAGAAGATCCAACTGTGTAGTTACCCTCCAACAGATCAGGAGCAATTTGTGCGATCCCAACTGTTAACAAGCATGAATTCTCGAACGTTTGCCCACAAGACTAATTTTGAGACTCGAAGGGCAGTTCGCCGTAGCCTGTCGTAACAATAAGAATTACAGCGGACATGGTAATGCAGAGAAGCAGTAGATATGTTTGTTGATATTTAAAGCTGAAAATAAATATTGAACATTGACTCAATTTAAGATCGTTTCTCCTACACACTGTGTTGATCAAACCAAACAGAAGAAAAATGAGAAAATCGACCACCACATGGAAATTTTTTTATCAAATCAAAACAAAACTGATCTAATGACATTTACAACCCCACTGCGAAAATTATGGACTAGGTTCTGTAACACGATTAAGGAAACAACCCAACATTAAGTTCAGTTCACACCAAAGGGCAGCCAAAAGTGCACTCAAGATATTCGGCATATATTTATCGGTTCATTGTCTTAACTTCAACCGCACCATGTTGACTTTAACCGCAGGCATGGTGAAATCAAACGCATATATCGCCAGCTGAAAAAAAAAGAAGTTCAATGGAAATGAAAGGAATAATTCCATAATTGTACGGACAACTATACCGTGGTCAAGATGACTACTACAATGGTTACAACAAAAATTGTCGAATTCACCACGAAATAGTATTCTTCGCTATGGGCATGGTTACAAGGACTATTCGGGATGTATAGTAAGTGTTGAATTAACTACTTTTAATAGTCGTTTAGACCATGACAATAGTTGGTTTAGCATCACTATACTACCATAGTCATCCTGATAATAGTGAAAATGACTATAAAACTCTTTTTTGTGAATGTGACCAAGTAACTGGACAGAATTAACATTTTTTTGGGACGGGGAAGGAGATAAGTGTATACAGCATATCCCCCTTGCGGATGGAGATGTGAGACGTTCCTATAAACGTTTACTCTGCACAGCCCTGCAACATCACTCACACACAAGCCCGACAGCGGCACTCACACATAACCCGAAGTCAGATCACAAGTACGAGCTCGTAGCTGAATCGGCCTCTTTCATGTTTTGACCATCGGACGATGCGGACGTAAGTTGGTGAGTAGCGGCAACATTAAGCCACGTTTCCGCCGGTGTTATTGGCGGAACCACACAGATCCAATGCGTCAAAAACATCAGCGAATCGTTTAATAGACAAACTATTAACGGAAGAGAAAGTCGACGAAGAGAATCGTTCAATGTTACTTAGGACCTAATGCCTTGTTCAGCTTGGTTTATCCTCGTTGATCAATTGTCTACATCGACTTTCTCTTTGGTTTATCACAGCTAAAAAAATGAATTTGTGACTCTGCTTACAGCTTAAGACTTAAAAAGCTTAAACGTTGCAAGCAATTTCATGGACTGCAAATGGTGAGTCGACAACCTGGAAGGTGCGACTTTCAAAGCTCACGGTCCTCACAAGTTCCATCCTCACGTTTCAACGGGTCTACCGATGACAAACGACCGCCGGCTAAGAATTGCATTGCTTAGCTGGTAGTGCAGCCTGGGCAGTGTTGTCTTTCTGACAGTGAGGGGGTGTGAATCGAGTTGCTGTCCACCATGGAGGTGCGGCGCAAACAACGTCTGTTCTGTCATCCAGCGGCTGAATGAGAAATGCTCTTCCCCGGAAGCTATACCTAAGATGGCAGCCCCATCATGGGAATAGGGAGCCTTGGGTTAACAACCTACTATCTTATCTGCTGGAAAGTTCACGGTCTGACACCCAGGTGGCGCCACAAATAAAAAAATGATACTTTTTTAAAAAAGTACCAACCTTCAAAAGATAGCTGTCAAAATTTCACGGCATTCCGACTATTAGTTCAGAAGTTAAAGTGGTTTTAGCCACGGTGCTTGTGTGATTTTTAAGATGATAGAAAGAGAGAAAAAGCGAGTAGGAGAAAGAGAAAACCAGTGATTGATAGGAAAGAAAAAAGTAAACATTACGAACTTACACGAATAGAGTAGTCAGATATTAAATTTGTGAGCTGATTTATTGTTTATGTATTAAAGAAGAACAGTGAAACATTTGAAATTTTAGAAGAATTAGTTTGAAATTTTAACAGAAGAATTTGAAATTTTAGAAGAAGATTAATTTATTACTGCTGTTGTGATCAGACTAATCGCATTAAACGGAGACTGAATTTTTTTTTTTTTTTTGACGGTATCTAGCTGGAGCTGCGTGACAGCCTGGTTGTCAAGACTAGACCCTTTCCCAACTTCACCTCTACTACGACCAATACCTTAGAAGCAATAGCCTATGTTGGCCGCTTAAGCACTAGTTGAAGTAATTAGTATTGGACCGTAGTATTTTTCAAAATTTCAGTTTCAATTTTCCCACGATGTTGTTTTGTTATGCAGTCGTAAAATGGAAGCTCAAATTAATACCCTATCCTAGATGTCACGAGCTTTGTTCCGGGGCTAAGTGCCGTCTAAGTTAACAGCCCCCAGTCCTGCAGTCATCACCAGGCCGTATGCAGTAGTAACTAGATTACAAAAAGACATTTAAATTGCCAAACAATAGTTCTTAGGCACGACATTCAGGCCATTGATGTAGTCTATGTTGACAACTAGTAGTACTGAAGTCAACCCCAAGAAGTATTGCAACAAGAGTATGCATAATATTTATTATTCATACAGCTAATGATATTTCTAGACAACCCTCAATTTAATGGTGAGCCTATGTTAGCTATCTACAGCACTGCAATATCTTCTAATAATAACCCTAAAAATTTGAATTAGTATGTAATGAGCACATTGTTTTGGCACATGAGCAAATAGCCTGCCAAACAAGAACTTTTTTGCCGAACTTCTCCGTTCCGACCGATCTTCTAGCAACAGGTACGTTTTCCCCAACAACCGCATTATAAAACTGCGGCCCCGGTAGCGTAGTTGTGTCCAGTTTGCAATATGCAATATGTGCATCAATCAAAAAGCAACGTCCAGCCGGCGTCGGTGGTGTCCGTGATGACGCGAATTCCATCAATATTGAGTGAGGCTTCTGCTTTTTATCGTGTTACTCTGTCCTCTTCATAAAATCTTGAAATAAACTATATTGATGAATAAAGTCAAATTTTGCAAAACAAAAATAGTTTTCATCGACGAAATTTATCAGAAGCAGATAATATCCCATCAACATGCGAGGCTCTAGGAGTGGACAGTAATTTATTGCTAGAACTAAGAGAAATGAAGAGAAAGTATTGATAGTTCCGTTTAGCGTAACGGCAGGCTTTGAAAATTTAAAAATACAAGTTGAAAACGAGCGTAGGGCATATGCAGGTAGTATACGATCGGGTGCATAATCTTTTACCAAGCTACCCCAGATGCAGGGTAGGCAAGGGGTAGGATACTCCCTGCGATTTGAAAATTAACCTTCTATTGAAGTGATTGATCTTCATAGTTCAAGCAAGAATAACCTAAAAAATTCAGGACGAAACATTCTCAGAATTCAAGATCATAATTCCCAGAATTTCCCTGAAAATCAGGATAGGACTTCTCAGAGTTTCAGGAAAAAGTTAAGGGAAGAGGACTTCTTGAAAGTTTGGAACTTTCCAGAGGTTTTGGAATTCTTCCCAGAAATTCAAGATGGAACTTCCTAGAAGTTCAAGAAAAAGCTTTCTCGAATTTCAGCCGGGAACTAACCAGGAAGAGCACTACCTATAATTTCTCAAAAAATCAGGAACAAACTTCCTCAGGTTCTGGAGAGAACTTCTCTGAAGTTCAGGAAAAGAATTCCAAGAAGTTTCGGTAGAAACTTCTCAAAAGATTAGTTGGAACTTCCCAAAAGTGCTAGAAAGCTTTCAAAAAGCTCAGAAGAGAACATTTCAGAATTTCAGAATGAGGATTTCTCGAAATTCAGGAAGAAACCTCTCTACAGAACAGAAAGAAACTTTCCAAGAGCATACTTCCTACTAATTTTACCAAAAATTTTCCAATAGTTTCCAAACTAAGTTAAAAGTCGGGGATTTTAACAAATTTGAAGAATTCCAAGAATTTCTGGAGAGAACTTTCTCAAAGTCTTGGAGAACCTTTCCTCGTGGTTCTGGATGGGACTTATCAAAAGTTTAGAAAGTTACTAAATTCAGGATAAAAACATACCAAATGTTTCTGGGAGGTTGGGTTGGGTTGTTAGATGTGAATTTCCAAGGAAATCAAAAGTGACTGCCAAGAATTTAATGAGAAAACTTCAGAAAGAAATTTCCCAGAATTTCAGCATAAAGCCTTGCAGGAGATGAAGAAAGAGAGCTTCCTTAAAATTCAACAGAATCACTGAAGAACCGAAGAAGCAGTCTATAAAAAATCATTCATATGACCATAATGATATTCATTACTCATGACACCATATTATAATATGGTACACACCATTTTCCCAACCGGTTGCATCGGAATTACAATTCGTTGCTTTCGATCTCACCTCGTTTGCGAGATTTCATCGGTAAGAAAACTTTTCTGACGTTTAGCAAAGAAGTATAAAAACAATTCAAGAAGTTTATCTATATATCAAAGATTTCGAAAATGCTTCCAAACTTTTAAGAATCCTCCAAAAATTAAAAAAAAAATGATTCTCAAAAATGTACCACTGAGGGTACTAGAAGCCTAGGAAAAAGCTTGAATGATTTACCAGAAGGTCAGAGAACTTTGAGATAAAATTGTTGAAGTGAGATCGATCACTGCATATCCATACAGCAATCTTTGAATGTTATATGTTTGAAGAAATATTGCTGTCATTAGCTTCAGTATCGTCACGCATAAATTAGTTGATGATAACTAGAAAAAAAAACTCCTCTCCTGAATCATCTTTGAAATAGATATCGCCATTTGTTCACATATTAGTTAATAACTTCCTCGAAAAATACCTCAAATCGGAACTTTGGAACAGCATCCCAATAAGGTCTTCTGAATAGTAGAAACAATACTATAATTCACAAAACAATGTTAAATTGTGTTAATAATAATTCTGTCATAAACGACAGCTAAATTGATGATGTCCTAAATTATTACATGATGTAATATTTCAATGACATTTTGAAAAATTTCAACACTACAGTTAACAGTCGAGTTCGGTTGCCGACTCGATCAGATTCAGTCAGCTTCTGTAATACGCAATTTTGCTCGAATCGACTTCTATAATTGACCCCTATAAATGTTCACAAAACTGACAGAGAAAGATTACGGACTGATTTAACAACAACGCCCTTCAGGGCGAAACAACGGACAAGAATTGTAACATGGAACTTATTAACCCTAGCCCAGCAGGGTTGGGCCAAACTTTGGCCAAACTTTTCGACAAATTCTGATATACTCTGGCCTGCGAGGTGAACACCGTAGAGTTGGTTTCATACTAAGCCCCCAGGTCCACTCTGCGGTTATGAAGTGGGAGCCTATCAATGAAAGGATAATCGTTGCCAGAATCAGAACACTGTTTCGAAACCTTATCATTATCCAATATTACGCTTCAACTGATGCTGCCGATCTGCAAGACAAAAATAACTTCTACAGCCAACTCTATGCCGTCTCTATGTTCCAAAAAGGGATATCAAGATCGATCTGTATGGGCGACTTCAATGCGAAGATCGGGTCCGATAAATCGAAATATAAGTGAATAATGGGACGCCATAGTCTCGAAGAAATAAGCGAAAACGGAGAGGGCCTATTCATAAACCACGTACTCATTTTTGAAAATCTCAGACCCCCCTCCGCTCGTAGACTTTTCTCCATACATTTTTTAATAAATTTTGTATGGAGCGTAGACTTTGGTCAGACTCAACTCAATCTGCGTCAGCGCCTTCGGAGCCTTCTTGATGAGCGGTATAAACGAGGTGCCGAGATGGTGTCTGACCATCATCTTCTTATCGGCGAAGTACGTCGACAACAAGAGGAGAAAGTTGAACAACAGTTCAACACACGCCGACTGGAAGATGCTACAGTTAAAAGGTCTTCCGTTGAAGTACTGGAGACTCGTGCTGCAGATATTCCGGAAGGTGGCACCGGAGAAGACCAACCCAGACAACCAGAAGTCGCATAGCAGTCTTCAGATAGTATCGGGTATTCCTACATTTCTAGTCGAAATCGCATATAGTTGTGGCCATTATCATATTATGTTTAAGTTAAATCGTAAACACACGGAAACAAATCCGTTTCTGTTTTCATGAATAAAAAATAATGAACCGAAGTCGTATCTTATTTTATGAATTCATGACTCTTTTTCATGATTGAATTGACAGATACGGGTTATGAACATTGGAAATGCTTTTTTGACTCTAATCTTAAGTTGTGTAATCAGCTTCATTAATCAACAATCTATTCAAGAACAACAGAAGCGTAGTAAGTACATCCACTAAGTACTATCACAGCTCTTCACATCAACACTAGGTTCGAATCCTGACATTGGATTTTTTTTTTTTTGTTTACATTTAGAATCGATACAGTAGATTTTCCAGATTCATGAATAAAGTTTCCAGTATCATGAATTCAGCTCATGGTTTGAACCCGATTGATTCATGATTTTATTGCGGCGGAAACATAGTTCATGATATCATGAATATTGTTCATGGTGTATATTCATAACACGAAAACACAATATATTGATGAAATCATGGCCTGTTTTCCTCATTTTGAGGAACAAATTATTTCTCGTGCAGTGCAAATTTTCGACTTCTAAACGATTTGTCGTTTATCCATCGTAATGCGTCACAAACTTAATCGGATTTATATCGTTAAGACTTTTTAAATCGATTTTGTTATTACATATTAAGTCGCATACGCTGTCAAATCAACACGTTCAAGAAAACAATAGAAATTTCACGCATATTGCCTCGACGTATGCACGTAAAAGCCATATTTTTGCACACTATACGATTTGCTTGCTTACATATATGTTTGTACATCAGGAAAACAACTTTCAGTATACGTGCATTTTGGTTGTCTGGGAACCAAGAACGCCTTCATCGCCGCCAGCAAGAATACTCTAGGGCAGCTCCGCAACCAGAGAAAGCAATGGATCACAGACGAAACCAGGATGAAGAAAGAGGAGCGAAGAGAAGCCAAAGCCGCGATAGAGCGACCAAAAACCAGAGGAGCCAAAGTTGACCATCTTATTCAGCCGCTGCCGCTACGTCATTGCCTGCAGCTCCGAAACCAGTGGACGCGACTTCCGCTTCCTGACATGTATGTTCATGTTCGCCAGGTACTTTTTCACTGTTTGGCCGGTTGAACCGACCTTCCGGCCAAGTGCACGCAGCGATGTAGCCACTTTTCCCTCGGTCTTCCTCTTCAGCATCCTTTGGAGCTTCTTGTCGCTCAGGGTCGTTGGCCGTCCGGAACCGGGCTTTCTTTCGATGCTCTGATTGTTATCTAATAATGCCAAGATGACGTAGATGCCGGAACGGGCGTATCCGGCATCCACAAAGTGCCGCACGATGTCCGTTTTCGACGCGGCGGGGTGCCGTTCTTTGAACGTGCACACTTCTGAACAGAGTTGCTTCACTGTTTTTGCCATCCACGGTTAGAGTTCGACTGATAGAGCTGTCAAATTTTGTTTGCTGACTCATGGGTTACTATGATTGATGCTGCATGGGTAGTTTCGTCAGTGCGGGTGAAGGTAAACCCATGAAAAGTCGGCAATTTTTGTCCATTTTTTTAAAGGGAAACGTTAGCCCCCACCTCACCCACCCCCCAACCCCCCACAACCACCCCCCCCCCAGCACGCAAACCCCAAGCCCCCCTTTTTGTTTTTTATTCACCCCCAAAAAGCCACCCACCACCCCCCCCCCCCCCAAACCCCCCCCCCCCCCGGGTCCCCCCCCCCCCCCGGGGGGAAGGACCCCCCCCCCACTCCCCCCCCCCAACCCCCACAACGGACGAGCGCACCGAACAATTTATCTGGGTTGCTTTGGCAGACTATAACAATGGAGCACCTAAACGACGTCGAATTGTCTGATGATGTTGCACTACTAGCCCTAAGGCGCTCTGATATGCAGAGTAAGCTCGACCACCTTGCCGAGCGCTCCTCATCAGTAGATTTAACCATCAACGTCATAACGATTACCTTCTCCTGCTTTGGCAAGGGCTGCTTTTGCGATTTTAAGGAACATATGGAAAAACAGCCTGATCAGTGAAAGTACCAAAATCCGAATATTTACCTTCAACATGAAATCTGTGCAGCTATACGCTAGTGAAACGTAGTGTGTATCAGTGGAGAACACTCAACGGCTGCAGGTGATCATCAACAGATGCTTGCAGTATATAATTTGAGCTTGGTGGCCTCAGCTTGGTCGTTCTCCAATGCTAAGCTCCATTGTCGGTGTCACCAGAAGCCGATAGCAACTGAAATTCGAGAACGGAAGTGGGGTTGGGCCACACCATACAAAGGGGCGGAAACGAAGTCTGCAGACAAGCGTTAGACTGGAACCCAGCAGGACATCGCAGTAGAGGCCGACCCAGAGAATCACGGCACCTTAATCAAGAAATAAAAGAAGTTGATGAAAATTTTACCTGACGACAGGTTAAGGCAAATGCAGACCCGGATTGCGCAGGACCCTTAAGTAAGTAAGTAAAATGCTTTTGCAATCGCGTTGTTCACTGTAGAGAAAATCGATGAAGAAAGTCGATCAACAAAAATATCTTTTCAAATGTTACGCTCGACGTTTTTCGTTACACTATTTGCATAATACGCTAGCCAACACTGTTGTCTTTCAATCTGTACTAAACAATCCCTCAAACGTTTTCTAACGTATGCATTAAACAATATGGACAGATTTTAGCGATTTTTCATGATGTTATCCTGCAATCTGGTGGTGAATCCACCTATAAATCGCCAATTGTAGCAACTCAGTTGTGTACAGAAAAAAAAATAACAGCGTGATCAGATGATTTGCAGCAGCCATGACGAAAACAGTCAAGCAACTACGCTCGAAATTCGTAAATTCGTTGGTCACAAACGTTGTCCCATTTTCACCTAGCTCACTCGTAAAATGCGCAGCTCTGAATCAATATCATGCTAGGTGTGTGGGTTCGATTAAATTTCCCGATCAAGTATTTTTATGGATAGATATGGGTATAAAATATAATTTTACTTATCACACACAATTATGATAAAGCAAAAAAAGGCACAGGCATCGCAAAATCTCTATTAATATCTGCTGAAATGCATCTAGAATACGGGCAATAAGTCGAAGGCTCACCTTCCGGGTCCACAATTGAATCTTGCTGACCATGATTCCTGGCAACCCTTTACGCGAAAGCTACCATACCACGATAAATCCCAAATGTAAACCAGCGGTAAGCATTCACATCAAATAAACCTCCAACGTCAGATAAAACAAATATAAATACTATCGCATACATACGGAGTGGACGGATACTACGGTCCAAATTCTTCTTGTTCGTCGTTTCAGCGATGCTGGCTGATGATGATAGTAGTGACGATGATGATCACGATGACGACGGTGCAGGCGATCGCGTTGACAACACTCAACGTCGAAACACAGTCATGATCATGAGCGATGCTGATTTGCTGTGAGAATACCATTTAGAATGTTGCTTTGACTGCTCCCCGCCTACCCAGTTCCTGAGCAATTCCCTACCATCCCGTCGTTTCCGTGCACGCCCCAGGTTAATCCCTGGTCGCAAGGTATTCACAACGAAAAATCACCACCGTATACTTTCACACCACTTTCAACAATTTCAACCATCCATAATGGATTTTCGTTTCATTTTGCTCTTTCGCCCGTGCGGACCATCTCCGCACGATGACGAGGACCGGACCCATTGCTGCTTACCGAAAAAAATATCTGTGAGGACCGATACACGTCGAGAGGACTGCTGCCGCCCGACTGACTGCCTGGTTTGCCACGGCAATTGGGTTGTTTTACCTCCTCTCTCCTTCTGCTGCTGGTTCTCCTCTTCAATTGCAACGATTGCAACTCACCTCCACCGGAACGGGAAAATCGGAAAAACTTTCAACTTTTACAAAATTTACGACACGCGATAGGCACTCGGATGGCTCTCGTCCATCACACACACACACACCATACACATACACGGGGCGGCGGTGAAAAACACGCGAAAAACAGGAGCCCGATTTTTTCCTCTCAAGCACTGGCTGGCTGACCTGAGGTGTTTCGTTTGTGTGACAAACTTTTCTTTTTTATGCACCTCCTCGGGCACGACACAACCAAGATAATTATTATTATTTTCGATTTAAACGCATAAAACCTACGGCTAGGTATTCCACCCAGGATCCACGGCAGACAAAAACACTACGATACAATACGCTCATACACACACGCAATGGAATGATGTCTGCTTCTTCTGTGACACTTTCTGGAAAGTATATGGAGAACAACACTGAAGAAGGAACCGTGCGCGACACTATCGACAAGAATGCGAATCCGTCTTGTTTCCGCTCTGACTGGTCTAATGATCAATGCAAACACTTACTATTGAAACAAAATAGCCAACCTATTGTTCAATAGTGTGATGGCTGGGAGGAAAACCCACGGGCACCGCGAGCGAGAAACACGCACAGGAAACAACACACAGCCGAATCGACAGACAACACAGAACTGAATCTGACAAACTACACCACCGCCGAAGCGACGACGTCAACTGAACCGACGATATTGGATAATCCACCACAGGGACAGCAATATACGAGTACACTGTAGCCAAAAAGAGATGCACGGCTCTGAGACTGTGCGGTGATGCGAGCGAAAGATAGCGGTTTCCTCGTTTTCCTGACACCCCTCCGGAGGGTGAGTGCGTGCGGGTGGAAAACGAGCGGTTTGCGTCGTGGTGAAAAGACGGTACGTGACGTTTCCAAAAGGCTTTTTAGCTTGGATCGATCGGGAAACGTCACCTTCGATAAAAGGGTTGTGCGATATTTAAAGAATGAGCAAAATTGGCAAAATTGTCAAAGAGCAATCGAATGCACACGGAGAAAATCGAAAATGCGAAAAGCATGATATATATTACTTTCTCCGCATTATTCCTTTTAAATCACTGAAATGCATAAAAAGTATGCTTTGAATCAATATATTTTATGCAGTGCAATACATTTTAGATAATTATTATTTCCCGCGCATATTGCGTTATATACTTTAGGAGTTCAAGACAGCTTATCTATATGCGAATTAAAACGGAAGGATTGGTGATATTAGGAAAGTTTTACGGCAAGCAGAGGCCTTGAACCAAGTGCACGTGAAAAGGCTACACTCAAAATAAATCAATAATTTTTATTATTAAAATTCGCACTTAAATCGGTCAATTTCTGTTCGAATTGAAATCATGTGAGCCAGTATGACTTCCATTTGCCGCACATAGTTTTTAACACCCGTCACTTAATACACAGGTTCGTTTCCAATGAGACTGATATGGTCCGCACATAATTTTCAATGGAGCGAGAAATGGCATTCAAGTGTGTTTTCACTTTGCCCTATTCTATCCATCTTCGTACTTAAAACGAAATAAAAAACCGTGCGCGAAAAACAATCAGCTGCTTTATCGTTCTAGAAGAAAAAAAACTGCAAAAAGGAGAAGCAAAGTGAAGTTTACCGTGTGGTGGTTTAGGTACTTGGTTTGCCAGCGGAAGTCGCTAAATTTTTTGAAGGTAATAAATTACTATCGATGTTCTTCTTTGCCATGTTAACAGTGATTATTTTGAATACCTATTTCAGATTTGTCGAGCATTTTTGCCATTCCCGCAGAAGAGCGGCTGAACGCGATAGCATCAAAAAGTGATGAAGTTTCTATGATGGTACAAATAAAACTTCTTTTAACCACACATTTCGTTTTATTACATGAAAAGTACAAAAAATCCAATACTAAACTTTTTATGAAAAAATAAAATCCATGCACCTTTTCACATAAAACGTATTAAAATACTCATTTGATTTTTGCTAGGACAAGTTGATGCAATCCATGTACACTATAATTAATATTTATTCAGCTCTTGCACTTAAAGACTATATGTATATTTATTGCACATATGGTTAATTGACCACATTTAATAAAAAGTAAGTGCCGCACCAATATAGATCCATGACTTTGCACTTTGCCCAAATCTATAGGTGATTGCACTTAAATATAAGGTGTATTGTTTTTTGAGTGTATGTGAATCCAAACTAGCTTCGGAATGCGGTTCGCGGAAGTAGGCGAATTATGTTCATTATGTGCAATTTTAAGGAGTGTATCGAAAATAAGCTATCCACAAACTTTCTTTCAAATTATGTTGAAAACCGGTATTTTATTCATACAAAAAATTGATTCTTTATTGTACGAGGTTAAACTTGAACCCGGACGCTGCAAAAGACGCGAATACAATTTCCGGGCCCTTGTTGCTGCTCGCTTCTTCTGTTCTGCACTTTGTTTCGAGATTTTCTGCTTCTTGTAGGTCTTCAGGTGGTTTCGTCTCTTGATACGCTGGATCATTCCAACACTCGTTCCTGCTTTTTTGGCCAAATCACGTATTGACATTGATTTGTTCTTCATGATTAGAGATACCACTTTCTGCTCCAGTTTCGGGTTGGAAGAACCGGGTTTTCTGCCTCTTCCTGGTAGCTCATCCAAAGAATAGTGTTCCCCAAACTTATTAATGATGGTTTTAACACTCGCATGATGAATTCCAAACCGCTTCGCCAATTTTCGCATAGTAATACCCTTCTCACTTAGCCATGTGTCCAGAACCTTAATTTTCACTTCCTTTTCAATACGCGACATTTTGAAAACGCAGAATTTGAACCGCACAAACAAGTCAACAAAAGAAAGCTGACAGTCAAACGCACAGCATGCAGTGTTCAGAGCATAAAAAAAACCATCACAAATACATGCGTACAACGCAAATGTATGTGGATAGCTTATATTCGATACACTCCTTAAACACACAGATTCCAAATGTTTGCATCATTTTGTCGCGCTAACAATACGACTTATACATTACTGGGATACTGGGGTCTATCAAAATGGATAGTTGTTTCACATAATACTATTGATACATTTGTTTTTTTGTGCTCCCCAACGATAAACGATTACATGCTCGGGTGTTTTTCAGAAATCGCAAACGTAATTTGTTATTGGCCCTCGGTCCCTTTCATTTCATGTATCGTAATTTTTGAACACATCTTGAATTGTCAAGATTGACAAAGAGAAACGTCAGTGTGATGTACGTTTCCAACGTATATAAAGTACAAGGTATTATAGTCGCTGCAATGTTTATGTAGTGGTACGAAAAAGATAAAAGCAAAAAAAAAAAAGTTATGAAATGTCTTCAGAAATGCACGAAATTTAAGCAGTTTCGATTCAAAAGCCAGCCAAACGCATGTTTCTTGGTTGAATTTCTGCATGTAGGTATTAAGTAACTCTTGTACGTTACTTAAGTATACAAATTGATTGGATGAATACGTTATTACTGAATATTTTTGAATCAATTAGCGCTGATATTTGAGGTGATCGAAAACGCGATGATGATTGTTTCTCAATTTTGAGTATAACACATATTCAGGCATTTTTTCTGAATAATTTTAAGAAAAAGCTTATTTTTTAAAATAAAGTTAACGTATACCAATTTTATTATTGTGATTATTTATGATTATGATTATCATATTGTTTTATTTCAGGCTTCAATGGCTAGAATCGCTGTTTCAGGAAGATCCACAACGATATAAACTCGAAAATTAGATAAAATTTATACAACTAGAAGGAACTTCGCGGTGTCTCATTACAAACATGGATGTTTGTTTGCCATCCGGTTTCACTCACATTTGAGTAACATTAACTCAAAATCGTTAAAACCGAACGTACACTAAATTGAGTTTCATTGACAAAACTCAATTTGAGTAGTCCCCGTTTTATTTTTATTTTGGTATGAAAACGAGTATCGAGCCCATTGTTTTTCGAGCATTACTCGAAAAAAAAGCATTAAAAGAGTTATCGAACAAAAAAATATTTTATTTTTAATTTTCCATAATTCATAAAATTCATTTTTCCGGCTTATAGCCCTGTATGCAGCTGGCAAGTAAAGACCAGAAGTAATTCTTGCCATTTTTACTGAAAGTAATTTCGACAATTGCTCCAGTATGGGTGAAATGCCAATCTTCCTTGCAAAGTAATCGAACGGAATATCATTCCACGAGAAAAAGAGACAGCCCCATTTAATCTACATGAGCAGACCGTACTGACGTTATGTAACCTTCTTCAGTTTTCCTTACTTTTCAAGTGCATACAAGGTAAGAAATTTACTAAAAAAGTTCAATTCAGTGGACGTAGTGGTTCCTCACCACAACAACAAAAAAAGAAATCTCGAAAGTAAAAGCATTTCTTGACCATTACTTGTCCTATGCTAATGCACATTACCTTTGAGCTGAATACTGGCCTTATCAAAGAAATTTTCATCCGGGAAAAAATTTAGCAGGATTTTTTTTATGATTATATTTTCTGAACGATTGAGAAAATTTCACTGAAGTTTGGAAAAAAATTTGTTCTACGATGAAGCCTAACCTTTACGATAGTAAAATAATCCCCTAATCCTGAAATTTATTTAGTTTCGAGTTGAACTAACTCATAAACATTAAAACAAAAATATATGAAAATGAGTCTTTTTTCGTTCCGCTTTTTTTTTATTTCGCCGTTGATCCGCAGTAGTGCCCGAGTATGCTCTGTAATATGTAAGTATAATATGTATATTATGTTTTAATAGTAAAGAGTTGGTGGATCGAAAATTACATTTGTAAAATCAAACGACAAGGCAAGGGCGATGAAATGCTTGCTTACCATTTTCAACACTTAGAAAATCAACCACATTGTCATATAAAAGCCATTTTGCCAATAAGTCTGGTTTCGATTCATACACCAGAAAGAGTTTCGAAAATGTTTGGTTTATCTGTAATGTAATATATACTATTGAAAATCAACGAATCCCAGTCAAGATGAAACAGCTTAGCTTTTTTAAGATACGTTTCCGCATCTAAAGTGGCTGCTATCTGCTCCATGTCGTGACTGGTAATTATTTTTCGAAAACGAATTAGATTTTAAATTAACTTCCGAAGCGCAAATTTACAAAGACGTTATCCGACCCCTTTTTAAATTATTGAAAAAAAAAAATATGTAGCTATCTCAAAATTGAGTTTGGCGCAGTTTTCTTGTGTTTTGAATAACAATCAACAATCAAACAATCAAATTTAGAAATAGGACTACTCAGCGTTTGACGTTTTAGATATATTTAGTAAAATTGAGTAAAAGTTACTTAACATTGAGTAAGATCGAATGAGCGTGTATGTGAGAATAATATGACAGCTGGCAATATGCTTTACCTTGTTCTCAAGGTACTTTGGTCTTTGTTTGCAGAACGAGGGATCGGCATGAGCATAACAAGATCTGTCAACCCGTTTACTGGGGAGTGCTCATTCGAAAGGGACCGATTTTAATTTTTGAAAAGGACACTGAAATGAAAAAATATTTGTACCAACTGTTCCATCTTAGCATTCTTCTTTGACCCCCCCAAAAAATCGCCCCCAAGAAAGAAGAAGAATCATAATTTGTTTAAAAATAGTTTTTTTTTGTGTGTAACCCAAAAGCATTGCCTTTGGCTCCGTAAAGCTAACGCGATTGAGCCTTATAAAAAAGTTAATATGAGCAGCCGGTATAAGAAGCAAGCGCATAGAAAAACACAAAACTTGATGTAGAAGGAGATGTATTGCTCATCACCATGAGGCACCAGGAGTAGACAGTCATGTTTGCTAGAATGAAAGATATGAAGAGAAAGTGTTGAAAGTTCCGTCAGTGTACGGTAGGTTGGAAATAGAATAGAAGTATTGAAAATTGAGCGAAAGGGCATGCGTAAAGTAGTACTCGAACCAAGGACGTTATCATTGCCAAACATCTCACTGCGGGGTAGGTTGAGGCACAGATACATCTGCCACCTCAACTGCCAATAATAACGTGTAGGATCTAGCTCATGTACCACTAATAGCTTGTGATAGTTTCTAGCGGTAGTTTGTACACACTCTGTTTTGATGCGTACAAACTTCGCATTGCGTCGCGAGTCGCGTCCACCCTGGGGGCGCCCTAACCTGGTAAAATTGACTATCAAATTTGCCTCTGTGTGCGAAATAAAAATTTTATTTTTGGACCTCTGTGATCGAGGAATATATTTTGGCACAGTGTAGAAGGCACAGACCTGTTTAATTTCGATATGTTTTTCGGGATCTTGATAAACAAAAACCTAAATGTCAAAGACAAAAATGTAAACATTTTGAATTTCAATGAATAAGTTTGCATAATGTATAATGCTCTAACAATATAATACATTATAATATTATAAATAAAAAAAAATACTGAAGACTGAAATTTATCGCTGTGCCATGAACGTGCTAAAATCGGTAGCCTTCTACACTCTGACCCGCGGGTTTTCAAGTACCAAGGTGAGTCCAATCTTACCGCAAATGTAGGTAATTGTAACGAGTAATAATCCTATCCCAGGCATGCCATGTGAAGCCGGATTCGCGCCAAGCGGAACTGATGGCTCGGAGTCTGCCAAAGCGGCTACAATTGAAAGATGTTCGCGACATCGTGGTGGTGTCGTCCGGCAAAGGAGGTGTAGGCAAAACTACTACAGCAGTCAATCTAGCCGTTACGTTGGCCAGTATGGGCAAAAGTGTGGGACTTCTTGATGGGGATATCTTTGGTCCCTCTGTCCCACTGATGATGAACCTTTCCGAAGTTCCACTCGTGGATGAACACAACCTCATGATTCCACCGATAAATTACAACGTGAAATGGTATGTTGGATTTGTTAGGTTGTTGGGGACTTTTTTTAATCTGTCATACTTTTCAGTCTCTCAATGGGTCTTTTAGTGGAATCCGGTCCGGTAGTTTGGAGAGGGCCCTTGGTGATGTCAGCCATTCAGCGGTTACTGAAGGGTGCCGTTTGGGGTCCTCTGGATATATTAGTAGTTGACACCCCACCCGGAACAGGAGACGTTCATTTATCTTTGAGTCAACACGTGCCCATATCTGGAGTAGTGTTGGTCAGCAGTCCGCAGATTGCCGCACTGGAAGTAACACGAAAGGGGGCAGAAATGTATAGGGCATTCAAGGTGCCACTGATCGGGTTAGTTGAGAATATGAGTCACGTTATTTGTGATAAATGCGAGAATCGAATCGAACTGTCGGAAAATTCAACCAAAGCCTTCGCTAGTAAACTTGGAGTGGAAATTCTGGATAGCATTCCCATCGAGAAGCAAGTTATGCAATGCGGAGACTCTGGTACGCCCGTGTGTTTGATGTATCCCGAATCGAATTTTGCGAAAGCATATCGAAACATTGGACAAAAGGTAATAGATTTTCTCGACAATAAACGATCAGCTACTTAACAAGGACACGTTTGAAAACAAATTTTATTATTTCTTTTTCTTCAACCTTTTCATCTTTATAGCAGCTTTATGGTAGGCTTTCTTCTTTCGCTTTTCAAGCGCCTCAGCGTACTTTTTCTTGTTGTATTTTTGGAACTGTGCGTCCTCAAGCAGCTCGTCAACCAGAGTCTTAGCCTTACTTTTCTTCTGATTACGTTCGTTATAGTAATCCAAGGGAGAATCCATCACTTTGCCGATCTGTAATTTGAATCGTTCGATGAAATAGTTTCGAGGATAACGGCTGGGTGATTTGCACTTACCTGGAAGTATTTAGGAAGCGTTTTCATCTCGCTGCGTTTGTAGAAATGTTTTGGATCCAAAACTGATCGCATTCGAATAAGCTCAAGCTCGTTCTTCACCTCTTCGGTCATTTCCTGTGTCGGAAGGTTAAACCAATTTTTCCCCTTGGTTTTTGATCTCTCTTTCTGTAATGAAATAAAGGTGTTTTCTTTGAAAAGTGTTGCACCCGAACAGTTGTGAACGATTCTTTCTTGCTAGAACAAATCAGATTACTAAAGAGACATCACATGATCCGAACGGTCGACGTGTTTGTAACTCTGTTCCTGAAATAAGTCCCTTTAAAGTTGTGCAAAGTGTGAAGCAAGGATATTAGTGGAATCACTTTAACTAGATTGTTCCACGAATTGACTTCCTTACTTCGGCATACCTTGACATTGCCCGGGTGGTGAAATATTCCCTTAAATAATTCCTCCTAGCTTAGAAGAAACTATTCCTCAAAACAAACACGGACCGCCGGGCAATGGCAAAATATTGTTCAATGTCCCGCAGGCCTTACAATGGAACCCATGGTCTTGAGGTTAATCATCCCATTAAGATTACTGCGGGAGGGCGCATTATGGAACAGAGTTGAGTCAATTCAAACAAGCCGGGAACCGAATGGATCGTCTTCAGTTGTCGAATATATCATCATGGAAACTGAATTTCTTAAATTCTTAAAATCGGAAAGCCATTCATTCCTACCTTATTTAGTTCCTTAATCTTCCGATCGGTCATTGAAAGGGTAGCCAGGTTTTCTTGTTTTTCAATGGCCGGAGTCAGCACAGCTGTTTTCATATGCGTGTCCACATCTGTGACAGCTAGTTCTTGAATTTGATCTGGTCCTTTCCTGTAGCGTGTCTTGTTAGCGGCTGATGACCTTGGAGCTGTAGACAAATCTTTTATTACCATCGGTGCATCACCGTGGAGAATTTCGAATATATCCTGACTCGGTGGAGGTAGACCTATTAAGACAATGTTTCGATATAAACAGAATTTCTAGGGAAGTACGTATAATTTTACTAACCTCCATAGTCCTCGTCGTCATCCTCACTGTCTTCGACCGATAGCTTTTGTACATCTTTAGATTTTCCGCTAGCATTGACGGAGGAGTGATCTAATGCAGGGCGGTTGCTGGAGCTATGCGGCAGAAGTAAAGGCCGCGAAAATGTGGATGAATGACCGGTTTCTCCGGCAGTATCTATAGTAAAGAGATCCATAGCAGGTGTTCTTGAAGCGAGAACGCTGCTGCTGGCGGTTATTATTTTCGTTGTTTTAGGTAGAAAGAAAACAGAAACTCGTGTCAGCTTTGTCGACTTTGTTGACGTTAATCGGAATGGTTGGTAGCAAATCATCACGCTCGTAAAAAACTACTCAAAAACGAATATTTATTAAACGCATCAGGTTCAGCATCAACAAATTATTAGGGCGTATCTACTTTTGTAAACAATGACTTCTTCCACTTAATAGGGTTATTATAGGGGTATGTGGATTATAACATTGTTCGATAATAAATATAATAATAAACCGGCATTTTTTTTAATTTTAAAAACAAAAATAAAAAAAAAAAAAATTCAAAAAAAAATGAATCAAAAATACTTTTTTTTTATTCCCGATCGATTGTCGCTCCGATAATTCGTTTTATTTTAAAAATCAATTTCGCTTGATAACTCTTTTCACCAAACACAAACCACCAAAAACTAACATTATTTCAAATGTTCTTTTTTGACCCCTGCTTCAGCCACTCACTTTCATACAATCTTCCGCTTTTTAGTACCCTTTGGTACAAGTATCTTTGGTTTGGTTTTGATTTGCTATGTCATTTTGACACAATATTTGAGAGTGTATTGGTGTGAGTTACGGTCTTAGGGGCGAATCATTAAGCTTGGGACCGGTGTGCTAGTACTTCCTGAGCCAAACATTTTTTTCGTTTTTTTCATGACTCATGTTCACCTACCGTTGGGTACAAATAACTTACTTCTGGCAACAACAAAACGTACAGTTTGAGGTACAAGATTAAAGGCGTACAACCAACAATCAATGTGCACCTAGCGATTTGAAATTGGTTCACTGTTCTAGAACCCCTAGTTTCGAAGGACACCTTGCAGTCTGCACCTTGTCATGCAATCTTCCGCTAATTAGTACCTTTTGGTACAAGTATCTTTGATTTTGTTTTGATTCGCTATGTTATTTTGATAGAATATTTGAGAGTGTATTGGTGTGAGTTACGGTCTTAGGGGCGAATTATTAAGCTTAGGACCGAGCTTGGAACCGGTGTGCTAGTACTTCCTGAGCCAAATTTTTGTTTTGTTTTTTTTCATGATATCCACCCGCTGCTAGTACCGAAAGGTACTGAAAAGCGCAAGAGTGTATAGCAAGGTGCAGACTGCAAGGTATACTTCGGACCTAGGAGTTCTACAACAGTGAACCAATTTCAAATCGCTAGTTACATATTGACTGTTGGTATTGGTTTTTTTATATATATATCTTTATTATAGTGGCTTTCAGCCTCCTGGGCTGCTTCGCCACTTTGTTGGTATTGGTGTGAGTTACGGTCATAGGGGTGAATCATTAAGCTTGGGACCGAGCTTGGGACCGGTGTGCTAGTACTTCCTGAGTCAAAAGAAATATTCGTTTTCTTCATGACTATCCACCCGCTGGTACAACCATGGACCCAAAGGGAAGGACGTAGTTGTCTTGAAGAAACGTTTGAAAAATTATGGATCACTATCGTACTAGAGAACCGGCTTCGAATACTGTCAAAGTGCCGTGTATAATAGATTATTGTCAATAATGCGTGGACGAGTTTTTGTGTGCATGTTAGTTATGTCAGCTTGATTTGAAATTATTCCGGAAAATGATACCGAGCTTACAATAACGGAGAACTCAACCGATGCGGAGAATTTAATGCCTCCCTCGATTGCCGCAGCACCGACAAAAGACCGTCAGGGGACTGGTTTTTCGGTTTGTCATACCCTACCATATGCAATTTTCTGCAAAGGTTTCTCAGCTCCAAGCGATGCGTCAACTACAAGGGCATCTAGAAGAAGAATTTCACCAGGATGGACAAGTAGAATGATCTGTCGTTGAACTACGAGGCACATAACGATATCGGCATAGGGAACGTCTATTAATTATGTCACGCAAAAAGTGACTTTTTATACCCTTCTCCCCCCCTTGTCACGTTTTTTGTATGGATCTTCAAAAAAATTTGTATGGATTGTACCGTGTTTCCATAACCGCCCTCCCCCCTTACTGCGTGATATAATTAATGGACCTTCTCATACCATACGATGCCAGAGATCAAAGAGGAATCAGGACGAACTACTTGACTACAGCTAGCTAACTAAAATATTTTGAGTAGAATGTATTACCGAGCGAATAAGAAGAAACTTTTATGCATGAGATCAAAAATACGTGTGGGTTTACATTAACGATTAACTCTGTAGTGATTTGATAACGTATTCTTTGATTTACATTTGTTGATAAGGGTAAACCAAAATAATCTCAAAGAAATCTTCACAAAAAATTAAAAGAAAGATGGGGGCGACCCCGGCGTAGTGGTTAACATCCATACCTCTCACGCCAAAGTCACGAGTTCAAATCTCACCCCCGGACAAGTTACGAAAAACACCCAGAGAAGGTGTATGAGTGACTACGACGGGAGATGAACCAGCCCGAGGCTGAAAATCTCGATAATACAGAAAAAAAGAAAGAAAAAATGTGCCTCTATCTACTGATAATATAATATATTATATTGTGTTTAACTTCAATCTTAATTGCTCCCATTATATTAGAGCGTACGCAATCACACCAGCACGTGGGGAAGGCGTTTCAGTTTCTATCATTACTATTAGGTTCCAAGAATTATCCGAATCTCATTTGAGGTTCCAGTAATGAGTGGCGGTGGCGGTGTCGAGGCGGATAGTCTACCGTGCAATTCAACAATCCCTGTTGGTGCTGTTGTTGACTCATGACCGAACCGATAGTCGATTCAGCCACAACAGAACCCATGATAAATTATGGCGAAGGTGACGAATGGTGATGATGATGATGATGATGATGATGATGTTGATGTTGTCGTTGTCGCGTTTTTACCCTTCTTACACCAAAAGAAGGGTATTAAGATCGCTTGAAAACTCGACTTTTTATCCGAGGCCCAGAGGGCCGAGTGTCATATACCATTCGACTCAGCTCGACGAACTGAGCACATGTCTGCACTGATAAAAAAGCAATGATAACATCTATGTGTCCCACCTATGAATTTTTGCTTTCCCAACAAAACAAAATTTCATTTGATTGTATCCTCATGAGATATGACCAAAAACCCCCAACCACAAACCAACCAACCCCCCACCCTCTTTCTCTTTAGCGGCAACCAAGTTCTATCTTTTTTTATATATTGAATATTAGAAACATACCCAAGTAACCACAAGCATTATATCATAACACTAATTCGATCGACTATCAGCAACAGTAATGCCATATCACATTTGTTCAACAACTCCCATACTATGTTGCATTACCTTTACATTAAAAATGTTATGATGCATTACTGTATTTCTACAAACAACTTAACGTTAAATACGCATTAAATGATGCATTATTGCATTATGTCAATAAATGTGAAGCAGTTTCTAGTTAAAAAGTAGCATTAGTATCATCTGGATGACATTTTCCAATTTGACTTTAGAAATGAGAAACATATGATCGAGCTGGGCTGTCTGTCAGATCCAGAATCGTCATCTTCATTCTCCTTAACCTTGGACTTAGCAGCAGAATGTTTGGTTTCTAAAATTTTAGCAAAAAATATGGCTGCATTATGAGGAGCCGCATGTTTTTCTGAATGTTAATATTCAGATGACTGAGCTGTGTTTTCAACGAGGAATCTTCATTCTCATATATATGATATATCATTTTCTTTTATGATCCAGTTCAAACCTGTACCGGGTATCAAAATTGCGTCGGCTTGTTGTGTGATGAACGGTGGTGGGTATGATTTCATTTGTAACTCATATCGGGTTGAGGTTTGCACTGATAAAAGGTTTGGGTATCGCAGTCTCAACGACGTGTTTAGCTAGAAAAATCTAAAAATAGCTGCATGAAATATGTTTTTATAGAACGACAAAGAGAGCATGCTTAGGGTATGCTTCCTTTATATTATGCAGTTGTCTTCTATAATTCCATTGCTCTCTGGGCTAAGAGCGTTAACGCAACCGGCATTCATCGATCAGTCGTGAGAAGCCTTGGCTCGAATCCCGATGTAGGAAACACATTTGAGGTTATATAAAATTAATCCCATCAATGTTGCGCGAAGATGCCATAAAATAATATGAAATAATGTCGCTAAATAAAACGTAACAGAGGAAATGAATTCAAATAGAAGAAAAAAATTAAATGCATTTTTGATGTTGTTTCCTCCCAAAATATCCCAAGCTCTATATATGCTTTTTAAAATGCAATAAAACATTTCAGTAGAAGCAGTAATTCAACTGCCGAAAAAGTAACTATGCCCTAAATATACTTGTTCTCGGGCTTCAATAAAGCATGTGCGCTAGCTTTAATTTGACAGGAGTGGGGCCCTTTTCGACTTTAGTTCTACTTTAAGGACGCATGTAAGATTAGACTGCTTTATACCATAAACTTATATCGTAATATAATGCAAAATTGATTCGTGTGGTTACCATCAGTTGGCAGTGACTGTGTGGGTGCTCTCCGGCCACCAGAGAGAGAGATAATCGAATCGTACGTTGAGAAAGGAACATTGCTCGAACGAGTGAGAAACACACAACACAACAAAATCGCACCTCTCTCTTGTTGATGCAGTGGCTGGTTTTGGAATGCTTTCGTTTGTGGTGGTAGTCACGTGCCGCGCTGGTGTGCGTGCAATATTTTCTGGTCAGCCTGCTCTCGCACAAACCCATCCATCGCAGTCCATCCAAGCAGTGCGCCGTGCCAGGGCGACGAACGAACGAAATTTTTTCTTCCATCTCATCTAGTGAGTGACCGCCATTAAAGCGAGACAAAAGATTAGTAAAGTGCTACTTTTTCGTGCCTGGTGCAAAAGTGAATTAAGAATAAGTGTAATTTATCGGGATTGCAGTCGACCCAAAGTGGATCGGATTGTTGATCGCAAACGGCGGGATTCGCTCAGGGCAGGATAAGCTGCACTCCCGGCTGGTATTCCAGGTGAAAATGAGCCCTGAAAATGGTTGAATGGTGGTGGCTGACGCGTCTCGGTCATCAGTTTGGGACTTCACTTAAATTTCTGCCCGTTAAGTTCGGTGGGAAATATTGTTTAGAGTAGGAGGGTACTAGAACGAGGATTTCAGTGCGTTAATTGGATTATGTAGATGGTCATAGTATGGCGTTATGCTGGGATCGTGTAATTATTATGCTCTAAAAAGTGAAAATTTTTCGGAAAAATCGCTAGCTTGGATTACATAGAAATTTTTGGACTAGGAAAGGTTTTACGGGGCACTTGGATGTATGCGTGTTCTACATCTGACTTCTGAAAGGGCGTATTTAGAGTTAATTTAGTGGGTTTATAACTCTCCCTTTTGCTGTTACGAAATTGTACTGAAATACGATTTTTTGCGCTTCATTTTATGAAACGGCTTCGCCACATTGCTGGTGATTAATTTTCCTTCCTTGATGAAAACTGGTCAATCTATTCTTATGATATATGATGAACGGTCCTATAGCTTGTTTGAGAAAAAATAATTTAAACATTAAAATTACACCCAAATAGGCCCTTTGAAAAGCTCTGTCGTTTCCTCTCTTTCCTTCGATGTGTCAGTTCAGTTTGGCTCGGCAGTGTAGCGAAACTGCATATGGTTTGGTGTCATCCCTTTCTGGTGCTCTCTGTCCGTTGCAGATTTTTCCGTGGTGTGCGTTTCATTCGTATCATGAATATTTTTAGAAAAAGAGAGCATTGCCATCGCCATCTGCGTTTGACTGGTTGTTTGGTTTTGGTGGCGATGTCTAGTCGATTTCATTTCACACTACATTATTATTCCCGTACGGAGGATGGAGACATGTTTCCTTCAGAATGTGGGAGTGGGAGTGGGAGAGGAGAGGGACTGTGGATTGGAAGCAAAGCTGCAGATCACTATTTTTTCCATCTCGCCTTTTTAAAATTTATTGTTTTCACGCCTTTTCGCCTCTGTTATCCCTTCTCTTTCTTTATCTGTATACATTTACGGAAATGTGGCACCGTTACTTCTATCTCATCCATTCCATCGAACGCAATCATTCCAATTTACTTACGTAGGATGGAATGGAAAGGATGGTGCAATGTTGGAGAATGGATTTGGCTGGTGGGTGGTGGCACGGTTTGCTCCTTTATTTTTACTCTAACTTTCATTCATGGTTTCCTGCGTGTTTACACTACAGGCATACCTCGATATAATATATCCGGAGCAATTTGCGATTAGGGCGAACATGCAGAATGTAATCAAAAGGGGAATGATGATTAAAATATTGTAGTAGTATTATTTCAAATCAAAATTTACAAATTAACGTATCAATTCAAATACAATTCAGCATACAGACAGAGAACAATGCTAGCTTCTGATTCATATATAATATTGAAGGAAATTCGTTCGTTTTTTATTGAAATTCGCTCATTTTGCCTGTCAGTGCTCTACCCAAGTAACCAATAAGCATTAAAATATGCACACTTCTGTTGCATTTTGCTCAATTTTTGAGTACAATTGTATACTATCTCATTTTATCTCACGGAAATGTAACTCAATTTTCGTTAAAAGTGGATCTACTTAATTTTATGAGTAGATCCAGTTTTTACCAAAATTGATGAGTAAGCGAGGATGATGAAACACTTCGAAAATTCGGACAATTCTCGGGTACTTTTTCAAACAGACGTATGTCATTTTGTAAACAAAGAGGGGAAGTAAGACTCAAACGTAAATCTCTCGAAACCCTTAGCACTTTCATGCAAACTTGGGCCACCAACCAGAGCTCGAAAAAATTGACACCCGTCGTGAACGATGAGTAAAAAAAATATTCAGTGTGCACAATTTTCTCTATCTTCATTTCGTTCTATCAGTCACGCCATAGATTCGTGTCGACTTATTTTGCTGTGGTCAGTCATTCCGTTGTCCCTGTGTTCCACACAACTCATTCACTCTACAGCAAAGCGCATATCTGGCTATTCAAGCGTCAAGAGATTTTAGTTGCTTGACTGAATGTTCTGGTGGTCATTCATCTTCGCGTTCGTGAGTGATTTTTTATGCCACAGGATTTTTTATTTTTTTTTTCAAATATTCCCGAACATGGCTGAAGGCAAAGGAAGCCAAAAGGCGGAGCTGTAGCAAACTCGCACTCGTAGATCGCTTGCCACAACAGGTACTTCTTCGCGAATTTGTCCAACGTTCTCATCCCGAACTTTTCCGGAGCCTCCATGCGGGACGTACCGACAAAAAACTCGAGGCCGAGGATTTGTTTGGTGTCAGCCTTGATATATGTCTCGTCGTCCATGACGAGACAGCCTGGCTTGACCAGCCACTCACGGTACAACTTCCGCGCACGCAATTTGGCCACCGTGTTTTGCTTGTCAGTCCGGTTTGGCGCCTTCCTGACCTTAAAAACACGTAGCCCAGCCCGCTTCATGGTCTGCGGACGAACCACTTCGACAAATTGACCTTTTTGACCACGTCTCGAGTGGAAAGGTTCGGGTTATTCTTAAAGTACCGCCTTATCTTCCGCGCCTTCTCTGGGTATTCCGTTATCGGTTTTCGGTCGCTTCCAGCGCGCCGCTCGATGGTCTTCGTCTCCTGGAACATCTTCACAACGCATCTTCGAATGCATCTTGAAAACTACTTGACAGATCGCGATAAATTTGCACACATAAACAACACTCTAAACTAGTATTACCCAAAATTTCATTAGTTTTTACCCACGCGATAAAAAGTTACACCAAAAACAAAGTGTCGCATTTTTTCCGAGTCCAATCTTTAGTGCGGAAACCTAGTTGGCACCTCGATTGCAAGGACAATTTTCGTTTACCGTTTCGCAGGACAGAGCAAAGCACCCATGTTGTTGTCTTCATTCTACACTGAACCAATTTGAATTTAACGTAAGCTAATTGACACTCTATACAGTCAGAATTAAGTATCCAATGGTTCGTTCATTTCTTACTTTTGATTTGCTTATCTCTTTTCTTCGTTATCAAGAAAAATATATATGTTTTGTGGTTAGAAAGTACCAGCGCATCGGTTTCAAACACGGTCTCAACAACAATCAATGTGCAACTAGCTATTTGATATTGGTTCACTGTTGTAGAACCCCTAGTTCTGATGTACACCTTGCAGTCTGCACCTTGCCATGCACTCTTGCGCTTTTCAGTACCTTTCGGTACTAGTATCTTTGTTTTTGTTTTGATTTGCTATGTTATTTTGACAATATTTGAGAGTGTATTGGTGTGAGTTAGGGTCTTAGGGGCGAACCGTTAAGCTTGGGACCGAGCTTAGGACCGGTGTGCTAGTACTTCCTGAGCCAAAAAAAAAAAAATTCGTTTTCTTCATGACCATCCAAGCTAAATGAATCACAACTTAAAACATAACTCCCAACGAACAACCCCTCACAAATTCTGTAAAAATACAGGGATCTGGAAACCCTATCCAATTTACTAGTGTTTGACAGTATGCAACATATCACGGGCCTTATTTGAATAAGGCCCATCTGACGTTTGTTACTACGGGTACGAACGCCAATATTGTTTACAAACAATGAATCTTTTGACGTCTGGTTGTAAGAGATGTTAGCTAAAAGGAAAATTACAGCCCGCCAGCTCCCTGTAAAAATAGCACAGCTAATCAAAACAAAAACAAACATTTTAGTACCGAAAAGCGAAATAATGGGGTACTCTATGGTGTGCTTGGTAATAATGGGGTTCTAAAGCAGTGAGCCAATTTCAAAATGGTTGTTTCTTATTGATTATTGGTACAACCATGATTATCTACTTCTGGGAACATCCAGCTTACATTTGTGTAGAATCGGAGTGTAAAATTCCATTCGACGTGTACACAGAGGACTGAAGAGAGCGTTAGTTCTTGAAGCCTGCCACTTTTGGTGTGGCGCTAGTGACGATTTTAACATTTTAAGCTCGGTTCACAGTGTATTGTATTTCCTTACAATATTACTTCTACCAAACTACTAGTATCAGTAATTTAGATAAAACATTGTAATACCTGGTTGATAAACAATGAAAAATAACTATCGTTGGGATAACTACTGCACTAAGTACATCACGGAAGATTTTTCTCTCGAATCAAATTAACGACAAAACACGACAACTTCCGCCGCGAATATTGTGTTTGCTGCATATAGCCTTCAAGAAAACCGAGCTGTAAAATTAGCACCACTCGCAGCACCAAGTTTTCGGCTTCACGATTGTTGTTCGTGGATGACAGCCGCTTCAGTCCTGTGCGTGTACACCATTTCAGACAAACCACCATACTCAACAAAATAATCTTTAGAATTTCATAAGGTTCAACTTATGAACGATGCTTTAAATGTCATTAGGTTGACTTATGAATGGATTTTGTTTTACACGACGTTCGCCACGACGTATTGTTCGCCTTTAAGCTTTCATATTTACAAGTGTTGGTATATACTATTGGTCAAGTCTCTGGACCCATAACGTCAACGTTCAAGGTTCGAACCAGGTTGCTTCATATTTTTATTTTTTCAAAATCATTATATTTCATAAGGTACATTGATGAAATTCGTAACGATTTCTTGTAGCAAATTATCTTAATGCAATCGATGAATGAACATCGAAAGTTTATTTCGCTGAGTGCAGGGACTGGAGACAAAAATGGATATAGTTAGAGTTCCTATAGAGAGTCACGCAAAGAGGAACATGCAACACTTATTTCGATTAGTTCTCATTTTGCGTGCCTGTATGATTCAGATGGGCTGTTCGATAGGTAGCCCCGATAGGTAGATTTGGTTTCACTCTTGGCGTGCCTCTTTATAGGGACTCTAGATATAGTTTGTAGCTCAGAAAGTTCTAGTACAAGCGGTCCAAATTGGTCCTAAGCTCGGTCCCAAGCTTAATGATTCTGTCAAAAAAACACAGCGAATCAAAACAAAAACAAATATTCTAGTACTGCAAGAATGTATTCCAAGGTGCAAACTGCAAGGTGTACTTCGGACCAAGGTGTTCTACAATAGTGCACCAATTTCAATTCGCTAGTTTCATATTGATTGTTGAAATTACCATCATCAGATTTACTTAGTTTAGGGTTCCGGCACTGACGTGCCGAAATGAGTGAAAAGATCTTAATTCTTAACGTGAATAATTACCTTACTAATGTTGTGAATAACCTTACTAATGCTGTTACAAGATTTTGTATTAATTTTTTTTTAATTTGATAATACGTCTTTGTTTACAAAAGCAGATTCCACCTTTTGGAATGTTGGCCTAGTAAAATCATACTTTAGGCCCAGGGAGTTGAGAATTGACGAAAAATTTCTGGAATAGACCGGGAATTGAACCCAGCCACATGGTATTTCTTTGAAGCTGCACTGTTACCGACTGACCTAAGGGAGGACCCTACCGTCACTCAGAAATCAAACTGTCAACATGCAATAATAATCGCAATCGGGCACTTTTCTAATCCAACATTTTCCCCTTATTACCCTTATGTCCCCTCGCAGCGTTTTTTCTTCGGCTGAACAGATACCAGAAAAGCTACGAAAATTGAGGCCTCGGGGGCATTCACCGGTCCGATAATGTTCACCACCAACAATATCCAGGCCGCCACGCCCGTCGGTATACAGTACCAAACGACGACGGCGTCGGCGGCGGATGTGAACAAACAGATCAAAATTGACACCCAGAAATCGACCCAGCAGACGCCGGAATTCTCCACCTTCTACGCAAACGTGAACATGATCCAAAAGCTGACGCCCACCTCACAGGCACTCAGCACGGTCAACTTGGCTCAGTTGGCGGACGATACCAAGACGGTTCAGTATCTGCAACCGTTCAGCTATGCCAACTGTGGTCTCGTCAATCAGATGCAGATTCCCAACGGAGTCACCGGGATTACTGTGGACGGACGGCAGCTGGTCATCAATAAACCAATAACTGTAAGTGCAATCAAAATTCCAGATCGAAATAAGAAGGGACTTATGGTAATCGCAAAAGTATCAGTCATTCCAGAACACTATCTCGAACATCAGTTTCAAGTGCGACGTTTGTGGTTTGATGTTCAACCATTTGACCCTGTTGAACCATCACAAGCGTACGCACAATCAGGACGGAGAACCCACATCGGATGCTATCACCGTTGTAACTCAGCCGCAGAGTCTCGTACAAGCTCAGAACATCATATCGGAAACTGGTCAAAACCTTGGCCAAATACAGATTGTGGCCACCGAAGCATTGGAACCTGCAAACCAACAAGCTGCTCAGGTAACTCAACAGCAGTTAGAACAAGCAGCTGCTGCCCAACAACAGGCGCAGCAACAGCAACAACAACAACAACAACAGCAGCAGCAGCAGCAGCAGCAGCAGCAGCAACAACAACAACAGCAACAGCAACAACAGCAGCAACAGCAGCAACAGCAGCAGCAACAACAACAGCAGCAGCAACAGCAACAACAACAGCAGCAACATCAGCAGATAGTTCACGTAACTCATGTTAAACCTGACAAGATTCAAAAGTGCATCACCTGCGGAGGACCAATCCAGAATAATCCCAAGCGCAAGGGCCCCAAGCTGATACGTTGCGAAACTTGCATCAGCAACGATAACGCCCAGAATGTCGGCAGACGTATGTTCGATTGCCCTTTCCCCAATTGTTCATAAGTTATCAACGTAAAACTCTTTCCCATTACAGCGACTCAAATCTTCGTCGCTCCGGACGGAGACATTAAGTTTGAGATCGGTGAAATTCCGGCTGGAAACAACAGCAATTCCTCGATCGAAACACTCATGCCAACGCAGATAATAAAAACGGAACATCAGCAGGTTTCTCCGGAGGCGCATATGCCGCAAGCGCCGGCCCATCCGGTTAAGAAGCGTAATCTGGCGACGGTCACCAAATGTACGAAGTGCAATGGTTCCGGTGTAATTATCGTCGGTGGAAATCCAAAGCAGAAACACCATATGCATACGGCTAGTGTGGCGGTGCAGCAACAGCAAACGTGAGTTGGTGTTTTGGGTCGGACGGGTTGTTTTCAAGTGAGATTACATCTCTTCTTTCCGTTGCTTTTATTCTAGGCAAGAGAAACCGTTTACGTGCAATACCTGCGGAGGCCGGTTTTCGCGATATTCCAGTTTATGGTCGCACAAGAAGCTTCATTCGGGCGAGAAGAATTACAAATGCAACGTGTGTGGGATAGCATTTGCCAAGGCGGTTTATTTGAAAAATCATACTCGAATTCACACGGGGGAAAAGCCCTACAAGTAAGTAGCGATTAGGGGAAATCTATGGGTTCGTCCGGTTCTAAACGTTTGGGTTATTTTTCTCCGACAGATGCGGGACATGTGGTATGCAGTTTTCTCAATCTCCTCACCTGAAGAATCACGAAAGAACTCACAGCGGCGAGAAACCATACGTTTGCGAGGTAAGTTTTGGGGTTGGGCTATATTGGTAAGGTTATTTGCAAAAGAAAAAAGCGTTTCGTGATGCTGACTGTTGAATGTTTAGCTAGAGGTAATGAAAAAGTCATTCAGTTCGACCATGACTATTTGAAGAAATAGAATAACGTATCAACTACCTAGTCGAAGTGACCGAAGTATTTTTGATCCTTGCACCTAAGTGTCGCCCCGAGCGTTCCTTATGAAAATTGTTTACAGTACACTGCAGTACTTTGCTACCCCATTCGATTTAGTAATCGATCATAAACTGATCATATGAACTGATAAATCGTATTTTTACCTACGGGAAAAGATATCGGATTCAAAGTCATGATTGTGACTTCCTTGAGCTTTTTAAGAAAGGCAAATATAATCGGCTGGTAGTCTTTGTAGATTTGGCAACTTCTCCTAATGTTCGATGGAACTCTTTCGAAAAGTTCCATTAGTTTTTGAAGTTTTCTGAAAGTTATTTTGAAATTTTCCGGAATTTCTCATGCAGGTTTCAGAATTTTCTCCTGAGGTTCTATGGAACTTCTCAAACTTCTTTGTAAGTTCACACAATTTTCTTCTGTATATAAAATTGATTTTTTTTAAGTTCTAACTTATTTACTTACTTATGTCTCCTGTCCATCCCTAGGGTTGCATAGGGCCAACGTGAAAGACTTCCATCCTGGGTCAAGGCTAAAGTCCTGGGCCCAGGTTAGATTTCGATCGACTTCCTTTATTTCCTTATTGAGAATCCGACGCCACGAGCCCCATGGTCTGCCTCTGCTGCGATGTCCTGCTGGGTTCCCATCCAGCGCTTGTTAGCAGATTTCGTTCCGCTCCTTCGTAATGTGGCCGACCCACCTCCACTTTCGTTCTCGAATTTCCACTGATGTCGGTTTCTGTTGGCATCGACGATGGAGCTTAGCATTTGAGATCCAATTGTGAGGCCACCAGACACGAATTACATACCGCAAGCATCGGTTGATGAAGACCTGCAGCTTTTTAGTATTCCCCGCTGATACGCATCACGTCTCGATGGCGTATAACAGCACAGATTTCACGTTTGAGTTGAAAATTCGGATTTTGGTGCGTTGACTTATCTGGTTTGACCTCCATATGTTTCTTAAACTCGCATAAGCAGCCCTAGCACCTATGTCGCTCTTGGTTCCGCCGTCTGACGCTATCTGGCTGTCAAGATATTGGAAGCTATCGACTTTCTCCGCTCTCCTTGCCCAAGGAAGGTACAATTGTCATCCATGACTTCGGTCAGATACCCTACAAAACATATCTGACACCCTCTGGTCCGTCACTGAAAAATAAAATCATCACTGAACATGTATCAACATCCAAATAGATCAGTCCAATCAACAATGACAAAACTTCTATAAAAAGATACTTGATTATTTTTGTGAATCAACAGATTATTCCACAAGACATGTTCCGAGAATTCCTTCCTACGCCGCTCCAGTCACATCTGAAAAATAGAACCTTGAGTGATCCAAAAGCCTGGTCTAATGACTTCCGAAACAAATGGAACATCCAATCACTACTCCTCGAAACAAAAACATCCAAATACAATCCCACTCCACTTATAAGCGGAATGGATTTTCTTTATGGAATAGTAGTTGAAGTTCAGAGACACAATTTCAATCAACATGTTATGCTGAAATTTTAAGAGAGATTGAGAGAACTCTTCGACTGCTAATACGTGACACATGTAGTGAAATGTTATTAGAGAGGGGTTGTCCCTGTTGAACAACGAAAACAAATGATACGCAGTGCACCAGTATCCGGGATTTCCTGAAAAATAATATTAACAGACACAAAGGCAACATGAGTAAACATAGAGTGATAACATTCAATATACAACTGAAACAATTATGGGAAATAATAGGGAAAATATTTAAAAAGAAACTTATGGGAGTTAACATGACGATTGGACCTAGAAAATATAAATATATGAATAAATAAATTAATAAATAATAGATCTTATCCTTAAAATAAAAATCAACCAAATCCCAACAACATATGTACCTCGGTACTGACTTGTAGTCAAACTTGTAGGGCACACAATGAAAATAGTAAAAATGACAGTACTCACAAGCAAACGTGAACTCAGCAAACAACCAGCGAAAACGCACACACAAAATGCACAAATGCGAAGCTGAAAATGAAAAATAATATCAAGCAGAAGAAACGTAATCTAATATATTTATCAATCACGCCTAGATGAACCTTAAATACTGAAACAAGATACCTCAAACGGTGCACTTGTTTGCGTGGACGAAACGTCAAAATGATCCGTCAATCCGTCAAAAATCGTCCAAAATTAACAAGAAAAGGAGAATTAAATAGGAGAATGATTGAGATTAGTTGTTAAATTTAAGGCAAACTTTTCTTCGGGAAGAAATTGTTTCATATGCCTCTTTCCACTTCCGAAGCAAATTCCTGCACGGTCACTAATCCAACTCACCACAAGGATTATATCTAGGGTTTTTTTTTCATTAGGGCGAATCTACAATTGAGAGATTCTCTCCGGGCTCGCTCTCTTTCATTCATAAATCAATTACCTTTACGTTTTTCATTCTACTATTTGTAGAGTATGCTAGCCAGCACTGTTGTGTTTCGATCTGTACTAAAGAATCCCTCGAAAGTTTTATAATGGCGCTGTAATGAATGAAAGAGAGCGAGCCCGGAGAGAATCTCTCAATTGTAGATTCGCCCTAATGAAAAAAACCCTAGATATTATCGTCGCAGCCGAAAATTTGATCAACCCACTAGCGCCATACGATTCAACTCTAGCTCCGAACGTTTGCACTGTGGCGCATCTAGTGCGCTGTACAGCGCATATGCTGTGCTACACAGCTCATCAGATGTGACACTTTGCCACCATATGGGAAATCAGTCAAATTGATCTGCGTGAGTGATTTTCTCCGGTTCCGAACTGCAACGAGAATACATACGGATTGAACAGCAAAAACGCACAAACGCACAAAACTCAGAGTAGGAGAAGAGAGAGACAGACAGAAAAACACGCAAACGCCGCAACATCAGCTCTTCTTGCATTGCTGATTCTGCTGACATGACTATCATGACGACGGGGACGGATGAAGAAAATTGTGTTCAATGGAGAACACTTTTTTTTTCATTTTCACTACCTGGGCCCACACTTGAGAGTGATTTTCGATGCTCAACGCTGGCACCACACTCCGAGGAACACTTTACGACAAAATTGTTGGATATTACGAGTGAAAATAAAAAAAAATTGCAAATACCGTAAAACGGGGCGAATAGAAACACTATCCAACATAAAGGGTGATACGGTCAAAATTTGGTCAAGGGAAAACGCCTGTAAATCGGTGAAATCGTTTATTTAAAAAATCAAATTAAATTTCTTTTTCAAGTTCAATTAGTATAAAATTCAGGAAAAATATTCAGTTAGGCTTCCGCTTTTCCAAATCCGAATTGCCGGGCCTTACGCTTGACCCCTGCCATCAGATTTTGTACAGCCACCTTGTCCACCTTCTTCGCCGCAGAAAGCCAGTTTGCCTTGAACTGCTGCTCGTCCTTAGCAGTTTTTTTGGTCTTCTTTAGGTTCCGCTTGACAATAGCCCAGTATTTCTCAATTGGGCGGAGCTCTGGCGTGTTGGGAGGGTTCTTGTCCTTGGGAACCACCTGCACGTTGTTGGCGGCGTACCACTCCATGGCCTTTTTACCGTAATGGCAAGATGCCAAATCCGGCCAAAACAGTACGGAACAACCGTGTTTCTACAGGAAAGGCAGCAGACGTTTATTCAAACACTCTTTCACGTAAATTTCTTGGTTGACAGTCCCGGAAGCTATGAAAATGCTGCTTTTCAAGCCACAGGTACAGATTGCTTGCCAAACGTGTGCTTGAAAATATCTGCTACCTTTCCCCTTCCTTTTGCCGTATAAAACTCCTGTCCCGGAAGCTGCTTGTAGTCGGCTTTGACGTAGGTTTCGTCGTCCATTACCACGCAGTTAAACCATAGACTAACTCTAAGACCAGTAGGTCCCGAACAAATACGATATTTTTCTTGGCTCAGTCAGTACTAGCACATCGGTCCCAAGCTCGGTCCCAAGCTCAATGATTCGCCCCTAACAACGTAGCTCACACCAACACATTCTCAAATGTTGTGTCAAAATAACATAGTGAATCAAAACAACAACCAAGATACTAGTACCGGAAGGTACCGGAAAGCGCAAGAATTATTGCAAGGTGCAGACTGCAAGGTATACTTCGGACCTAGGGGTTCTACAACAGTGAACCAATTTCAAATCGCTAGTTGCACATTGATTGTTGGTTAAACTTCGTCAGCATCGTCGTGTACAGCCTCCGGGATCGCGCTTTGGCCGTCGTATTTTGTTTATCATCGCGATTTGGAGTCACTACCTTCTTGTAAGTCGATAGTCCGGCTCGTTTTTTGGCTCGATGCACGGTTGTAGACGATACACCCAGCTTATTTGCGGCATCTCGGAGAGATAGGTTAGGGTTTCGCTTGAAACTACCGGCAACTCTCTTTGTCGTCTCAGCGGCTTCCGGTTTTCGATTTCCCCCCGATCCAGACTTCCTGGCTGTCGACAAACGTTCCCCAAACACTTTAATTACATTTGTAACGGTTGATTTGGCAACTTTTAGCGATTTTGCCAACTTTGCGTGCGAGTAGCTCGGATTTTCGCGATGCGCGAGCAAAATTTTGATACGCTGCTCTTCTTGCTTGGACGGCATTTTGACAACTGAAGAGTGAATTCCAAAATCAAAATAGGAGCAACATTCTACACACACACACCTTCAAAATGAGGGGTGTTCAGGTTTTTAAATGCAAAATTGAAAGAAATACGTCAAGTTGATATTGACCAAATTTTGACCGTATCGCCCTTTATTTCAAGGCGTACAAAAAAAAAACGTTGGGCTGTAGAATGAAGTCCAATACTTTAAAGTATGGGTATTACCTCCCTCTATGAATGCTATTACAACTATTTGAAAACAATTACCAAATCCTTTTTTTATAAGATAAAATGTTGCATGTTTCTATTAGCCCCTAAATGGAGCGAATAGAAACACTTTCCAATGTTTTTTTTATAGTTGTAAAGAAATTTTTAAGCATTTCTTTTAAACAAAACAAAACAGTTTGAATAGATTTATTGATAATATAATGTAAAAGCAAATAACAATGATCGAAAAAAAGTTGAACAATATCAAAAAGAAGAAGTTATGCCGGTTCATTACTTGCAGTAGGTAAACTTTACAAAGGGATATGTTCTTACATTTTCCTCATTAAGATTCGATGGAATTGGTGGTGCGTCGATCATTTCTGCCGGTTCTGGATCTTCCGAGACAATATTTGCGCTTCCAGTAACACTTTGTCCTGGTAGTACTTGAATCTTCGATCGTTTTTCTCTAGTAGTAGACGCCTGTGTTGGTCCATACCGAGCATCTCGTAGCAAAGAAATTAAACTCTCGTCAAACTTTTGACCGTCTCCAGGGTTCGGTACTGTGGGTAACATCCGTAGCACTGGCGATCTATCCAACGGAACTATTCCACATTTTCTGAAGCCTGCTCGAACATTTTTTGGTCCTTGGTTCTTGATATCATCCATCAACTGCTTCAAAAGCCTTGGAAATCTGTCTTTTGGTAGAGACGCTTCGTATTTTCCTTGGGACAATTTCCATTTTTCAAGGATCTTACGCCAAGCAGTTTTGAGCGGACGAAAAAATGCCACATCTAGTGGTTGTGTTAAGTGGGTTGAGTTGGCTGGGAGAAAGATCAAACTGATGTCGTTATCGCAGCACAACTTAAATGCGATGCAAGATTATCTCCAATCAAAACTCGTTTTTGCTTCTTCAAATAGGGAATTGCGATTGTAGACAATCAGTCTTCGAAAGAAGAACAATCAAACCAACCCGACTTTGAACGATTGTATCTAGCGTGCTGTGGCCCACCTTCAGTCCATGAATTATACAAATGAAGAGCCTTGTACACGACATACGGAGGTAATATTGTCCCGTTTCCTGCCGCACTAAACATCACCGAAACAGACGCTTTAGTACTATTCATAACACGTTCCGGGTACTTACAGCCTCGTCTTGTAATAACCTTCTTTTTTCCCGGGTCATCACATAGGTTCGTTTCATCGTAGTTTACGATGTTGGAAGCAGGAACATCCTGGAGTTCCTTGTGCAATCTGTCAAAGTACTCGTTGACGATTTTATTTGAAACGGCACACCGGTTCCTTTTGATGTTCTGGCACATCCTGTAGGGCAGCTCCCGTTTGTGCCTTCTTAAAAAGGAATAAACAAAATCCGGTCCTGGTAGATTTCGTTTGAATTTTGTAATTTTCTTTCCGGTTCTGTCTAAATATTCTTGAACAATGAGGCGTAACATACAGGTATCTACGGGATACCCCCATTCCGAGCACAGTTTCAGCCTTTGCACCAACAAGGCCTCGTCGGATTCAGAAAGGCAAGTTTGTCCGCCTTGGGGTTTGATGGAATTTCCTTTTTTTGCATGTCGATAAATTACCGAGTAGCTGATACCATAGTGCGCAGCTGCTTGGCGTAAGGACATTTTTTTTATTTGCAACATCCTCAGTGGCCTGCTTCAGAATGTGTGAATTCACTTTTTTATAGGATGTTGAACCTTTCGGTTTTTAGTTCCTAAACATTGTTTTCTGAAAATGAAGAGCGCGAATTACATCATAAGAATTATTTGATGTCATTTTCACTTAATTTTCAAATAAAAACTTAAACAAGGACATTGTTTCTATTCGCCCCGCTTGAGTGTGAATCGAGATTATACAATCAAATATGAATGATTAGGTAAAAAATACCTGGTGTTGATCCGCAATTCCACTGTTAAACCTTGGCTATGTTAATAATCTACCGATTACAGCACGCGAACAAGTTGAGAATCAAATAAAATGGCTTCTACAAGATAAGTTTATGAGCACTCACAAACGCATGAAACTTGAACCTCCATGTTTTGAATTTTCCAAAAAAAATGACAGCAGTGTTGCCAACCCAGGAATAGCTTGGTGAATTTCTTTCAGTGTCATACTAACTGGGAAAAATATGTCCGCTTACTTTTTGAAGAAAATCATAGGCTAGTAGTAATATGTTTAAGAGTGGGAAGTTTTGTTTCTATTAGCCCCATTGTTTCTCCCCCCCCCTTTTTCCCGCCCCCCCCCCCCGAACTTTACCCCCCCCGACCACCACCCCCGCCCCCCCCCCCAGTTATGGCAAGCCCCCAGCCAGCCCAAAAAATGGTTGGGCTCTTGTGTAACCTCAGTAAAGGGAGGTTTGAAGACATTCCTTAACGTACACTTGGCCATTCATGGCTGAAGTCGTCACGAATAGAGCACTTCGCATCCCGTACGTACAAATCGCTTATTAAATCATGAATTTCGAGATTGACGATCTGAAGTATAGAACTGATGATCAGAAATCTGCTGAAAATCCGCCGAAAATCATCCATTACGCCACAAGTATTTTTCGTCAGCATTTGCTTATAAAGCTTGCGTGTTCGTGATTTTGCTGCCACATTTTGCTGGTCGTTTTATGCCTTCTGGGATTTGAACATATGTAGTCCAGCCCAATTTTTGTGTAGTCATTATGTAGTCCATCCAACCCAAATTTTTGGTCAAGGTTAGCTTTTTTGTAATATTCAACTACCCTTCTTTCGTCTTAAGCGCTCGTGTGAGAATGTTTTTATCTACTTCTGTTATACCGATCTGTGGTCAGACGTTCTCTTTGACGTTCAATGACATGGGAAACAGTTGAGTTCACGATTTCTAACTTTTTCGCTTTAGCATGATGCGACGGATTAGCACGCGCATTTCGTGCAAAATTTCGTTGCAAATCATATGCTCTGCCAACTCCAATTTAAAAACATTTCTGCGCTTTTCAATGCAACTTAGAGGATGTTAACAATACATTCAAAAATAATGTACCCAAAGTTTCAAACATTTTACCCTGCTTGTTGATGTGAAGAAATTGATGTCATCGAATTGATAAATTACTACTATATTTGATTCAGGCTAAAGAACCATGAAACCCTACACTCTTAGAAAATATCATGTAAATTTAAATTTTCTTGGATGCACATAAAAGAAGCGGCCCGTAACACAGATATTTGCGTCTGTTCTTAAATTTACAAGACACTTAAACTCAAAATGATAGCTTACATGACATGGCGTAATAAATAAGTTGCGGAACACAAAATGATCTTTTACAAATGCCGGTACTAATAATGCAAAAACAAATCCTTCATGATGCCCGTTTTGATCCCAAGGACCTAGTTCTAGTTGTCATCAGAACAATTCAAAATTCGGTAATCAAATTGAATAAAAGAAAAAGTTCCTCAAGGTTATCCATTTTAGTGGTAAAATTTAGCGCAATCTTAACCTGTGGGATTAATTTGGTTCCTTCATCTCCAAATGCGGGGTCTCCTCCTGCATTCATCTCCAAAATAAGAAAATATTTGAATTAAATTAGCTAGGTGACCATCGCCAAAAAAGTTGTCGCATGTGCAGATTGATGAATGCCAAAAGCAAATGAACTCGTGCTAAGCAGCGTTTTTGTTAGCAAGTCTTCAACTCTAATATGCAAGAATTACTATAATGTGCAATGATAATCATTCTGTCAAATATTTTATTTAGTGCTCACCGTACTTGTTTTAAAACCGATCACGGAAGAGAACAAATTTTAACGTGTACCTTGTCGTGACGCGTGAAACCGACTGCGTCTGATAGGTCTGATGTTGTTATTTCATGATTTCAAATCTCAGTATAAAGTGGGTATTTTTTGATGCATTACGGACTTAGATTTGAGGTTATCAAATATATTCTAGAAGCTGTTGTAAATGTAGCATCCGGAACACGATTTTGAGTGTGAAAGTATTTATTATTTTTGGATTCATGTTAGTATTTAACAATACAGCAAATAGAACATACAATTGAATAATATTTATCATTGAGTCTTTAAGAATTTAACTGCCACAAGGATTACATCACTCGTAATATTCATTATTGTTAAGTGTGTATGCTATTGGTTTGTGGGGCTCCAGTTCTTCTCCACGAAAATTTATAGAAACTGCAGTTCGGCTCGAATTAACTGTTAATGATAGTTTGTTTGTTGAATGTCCAACGTGCTTGCTAGTGTTAAATGGGTCCTTTGTTTACGGAGGGAACATGGTTAACAATTATAATGTTTTTCTCAGTCTTCTTGAGTTGCAGGACGGCCTAAGTGTTTGGCAGCACGTAATATTACGATAAAAATGGGCATTTACACCATCTTCAACTGTAGATTGTACAGACTAAACGTTGAACATACACCCAAAAGTTGAGAAAGTGGCAAAAAAATGCAATTGCAGTTTTTGCAATCATATCTTCAGAAATCCGCATGATTCAGAAAAGGCAATTTTGCCCAATTTGATCCACAAAGCGTTTTATGGTACATATGAAGCTATGCACGTGTGTGCAAACGACTCGCTGTCCTTGTTCAATCATCATCAACATATCAATATACAATATGGATGAGTCGATAGCACAAAATGGTGCAACGCTATTGGCCACTGTTGTATCATAAACTAACTCTAAGACCAGTAGGTCCCGAACAAATACGATATTTTTCTTGGCTCAGTCACTACTAGCACATCGGTCCCAAGCTCGGTCCCAAGCTCAATTATTCGCCTCTAACAACGTAGCTCACACCAACACATTCTCAAATGTTGTGTCAAAATAACATAGTGAATCAAAACAACAACCAAGATACTAGTACCGGAAGGTACCGAAAAGCGCAAGAATTATTGCAAGGTGCAGACTGCAAGGTATACTTCGGACCTAGGGGTTCTACAACAGTGACCCAATTTCCAATCGCTAGTTGCACATTGATTGTTGGTTGTATTGCCGCCGTCAAGTGTTCTATTTTAGTTCTCACTGATAATCGACAAAGCGTTTTATGAAATAAACAAAGCCATGCCAGTGTGTGTTAGGGACAGGTTGAACACAGCTTGGTAGAAAATCCATTTGCTTCAATGCTGTACCCTAAATTCCTCCCCAAGCAAACTTCCTACAAGATTTTAGTTTATCAATGCGGCTGAATGGTTGCCATTAACAGCCGCCACGCGGACAACCACGGTTAAAGTCTCGATCTCTAATTTTCCCATTTTAATTTTGTGAGCCATCTGACTTTCGGGTTTCCATCTCTTACTCATCAACTAAATACCACTGCGCACAACCTCACGCACATATGTTGCTTTTTTGCCCACAACCAATGTTGGATTTTTCCTCCAATTTACGATCCACAGCAAGAAATGGAAAAAAAAATCATGCGAAAGTGTACTACAGTCTTGCTTTTTTATGTTGGGTGTAGAGCGAATTACGAACAACTTAAGCTAACACCCAGTGTTTTTTTTTAAAAAAAAAAAAAAACAAGGCGGGAGAGGAAAACAAAAAAAAAAAAAAACCCACCAACGAAAGACCGCGGCGCCCCCCCCCCAACCACAAAAAAAAAAAGGGGGGGTGATGAGTATTTTTTCCCCGCCCCCGCCCCTCAAAAAACACCCCTGAGCCGAGGCGGGGTGAAAAAAAATTTAAAAAGATCAAAAAAAAATTCCGGCAAAAAAACCCTTTTGTTGGCAACTTGATTTGATCGTCCTGAAAAGGACGGATTTCAGTTTACATACTCTAATTGTTATATTTGTATTCTCCGAACGTGGAGTAACGATTATGATGTAGAAGGAGATGTTTCGCTCATCGCCATGAGGCACCAAGAGTAGACAGTCATGTTTGCTAGAATGAAAGATATGAAGAGAAAGTGTTGAAAGTTCCGTTAGTGTACGGTAGGTTGGAAATGGAATAGAAGTATTGAAAGTTGAGCGAAAGGGCATGGGTAAAGTTGTACTCGAACCAAGGACGTTATCATTGCCAAACATCCCACTGCGGGGTAGGTTGAGGCACAGATACATCTGCCACCTCAACTGGCAAAAAAAAAGAAAAAAGAAATAAATAAATTAAAAAAATAAAAAAAAACACCCCACCACCAAACAACACACCACATAGTGAAAAGAAAAGAGAAAAAAAAAAAAAAAAGGAAAAGGACCAAACCCCCCCCCCCCGGCGCCAAAAAAAAAAGAAGAGAAAAAAAAAAAAGAGAAAAATCCCCAGAAGGCAAGAAACACCCCCCGGGACCCAAAAAAAAAAAAAAATCCAAAACAAAATACAAAAAAAAAATATCCCTCTCGAACCCCCACCTTGCTTGTTGCAGATGCGAGTCCCAGTATAAGGATTTTTTTTTGAATGTAGTTGTAAATATTCAAAGTTTACGGAAAAAGAGTGCTTCGAGCATCCGATGTGAACGGTTGCGTTGATTCTTTCTTATTCACTATTTTGTTATAGGGCATAGCGCGTTATCTATAGTTTTCGGTTATCTTTTTTCGGTGGCGCGAGTGATCGAGTCAATACAGAAACAGATTAACAAAACTGCTACTAGGTTAGATATGACGGTAAATAATTGAAACATCCATACTTTTAGTTCACCATATGCCGTATCACCATGGTGTCGATGCTTTGTTACGAACTGCTCGGTTATAGCGCATTATTTTTAACTTCGGTTATCTATTGTTCGGCGGCGCAAGTGAGCACGGAAAAAACAATGAAGCTGCTTTCCGGTGAGATCTGGTGGTTCGCCGGGTGTGGTGGGCCGGTGGAGGGGATTATAATTAGTTGTGATCTATATTATTCGATTGGCAATACTCGCCGGGCCGCCATATCTTGGAACAGGTGAACCACTATCCCATTTTGTGATTGGCTGCAATAGCTTCCTTACTTTTGATATGAATCGATCCAAATTGGTTGTCAAGCGTTAAAATAAGTCACATTTTGTGAGTGGTTTATATTTTACTAGACAGCTAATACAATAACTCTTAGTATCTTTTCGGAGAAGTGGCTAAGCTCTTCAAACATCCGGGGGACTACAAGGATTTCACTTATATCTTTGTTCTTAATTGTGTTTCTTTTCAGGCCACAAATAATTTATTTCTACCAAATTTTGAAGACAATATCTTATATCCTGTTTTTGTTTTGTTTTGTTTTTTGTTATGCTTGTCTCTTCTCAGTCACAACTACTTCTCTCTAAATTTTCCCTATCAATCTCCTCCTATCCCTAATCAATGCACGGAAGCTAATGGGACAAATGGGCCCGTAAGTGAAAACGGCGGCATGCTACACGGATTAGTATGCACGAACATTTAGGCTATGTAGGTTGTCACTCAGTTTAGGTGCAGATCGGTGGATAGTTGCCTGCCAGGGTGGGAGCTGATCAATAACAATACCAATAACAATAAAACAACTTTTTTTCAAAACTTTTATTCTCTAGAAGATACATTTCTCAAATAAAAAGAAAACATTCATACAGAGGCACACTAGACGTCCTTTAGTTTTTTATTTTTTTATTTTGAAATGCAACCGTTGTTTGGCGGGAATAAAAATAAGACTTTAGTGTGTGATACTCACATAAACTGATACATTCAAATTCCATTCCTGAAAAAACAAAAACATTTCTAATCAGATCACAATTTCCCCCCTAGGTCTGTGATAAAGGATTCGCCCGTCATGCCACCCTCTGGAACCACCGGCGCATCCATACCGGCGAGAAACCCTACAAATGCAACCGATGCCAGTCGGCATTCAGCCAAGCAGCTCATCTAAAAAATCACGAAAAGGTCAGCATGAAATTCACATCCCTCGGTAACATTCTAACGAAACCCTTCCTCTTACTCAAGGTACACTCCGGGTTGAAACCATTCAAATGCGACATTTGCTCGGCGGCGTTCGCCGATCGCTTTGCTCTCAAGCGACATCGCGGCATCCACGAAAAATATGGTAATTGAACATAAGCATGCCTCTCCACCCGCGGAAAAACATTAAATTCTAATCTCTGTTCCATTTTCGGCAGGTCAAACCGCTCCGCTGCATCAGTCCCAGATCGTTCAGAAGGAGGAGATCATTGAAATGGACGAAAAGTCACGAGAGGTGATAATTGGAGCTATGTAAATCCGTCAAGCAAATAGCAGTTATCTTTGTACGTGCAGCAATCGTGAAGAACCGAGTTTTCCTATCACTGTTTTAAGTATAGAAGTCGAACTCTCATGGTGGAATAAACAATTTCAAAGCCATATTTAAACATTTTTGTAGTTAATGATTCATTTTTTTAAACGATAGTGTTAGATATTTGTTTTTAGCAAAGATAATAAGAGAAAAGTAAATGAAAAATCGAAAAAAAAATATCAATGTAGTTTTATACGGCAACCAATTAAAATGGTGTAGTATTTAAAAATGTCAGCTAATCGATGAATATCACATGTCGAATGCTGTTAAATCGTGTAAAAAAGTAATTTTAAAAACAAATTTATAGATTTGTAAATGGAAAAGACGTAAATCATTTTTTCTTTTATAGAGTAATAATGAAAGCTTGTAAATAGAAAAAGAAAGTGAACTGTCAGAAAATCGTTCAGACGTGTTTCCGTAAAATGTTATCTTTCGTTCCATTGAATCCATCCCTTAAATGTCCACATGGTTTGTTGGACCATACTATCAATTGGTTGTAGCATTTTCTTTCGGTTTTCCCGAACTTGGTAGGGTTAGCAACAGCCGTACAAATTAGCGAAGAGAGAGTGTATTAATTTCTATACTATAGTTTTAGCGTGTACATACATGATGCAAACGAAAAGAATCACATCTGTTTGTTCTGTTGTTTCTGAGAAAAGTGTATAAATGGCAATAAGTTTTCGTAATAAAGTTTAAAATGTATTGCAAATATGAGCACAAGTGTTTGATTTATGGTTTGATTTTTGTTGTCCCAGATAAAGAAGTATTCCCGTAGATGAGATGTTCATCGTACGTGAGCGGAAAGTCCAGCACGGGCGTCACTATAGAAAGGTAAAGGCATTGAGGCAAACGGGAAATATTGTAAAACGGCCGTAGTGAATTTTGAAAATAATATCAAACGCCATAAGGAACTAGAGAAGGAGATCAACAAAGCACCCGAAAACCAAGATATGTTGGAAACCAGTGACCGGTGAGCTATATTAGCAAGTTAACCTTATTGGGCGTCTCGATTGAAGTTCCATCGTCCCTAAAGAGTGAGTTAAAAATGAATTCAAGTTGTTACATCATACGACCGGGGGTCACTTCACGGTGAAAAACTCACGTGCAAATAAGAGAGTCACTGGTCAGGTTAGAACCGCAATAATTACACACATCATTTTGCTCAGTCTTTTTTGCTCCCGGGATTATGTCACAACAAGCTGTGATTATTAATTTTTCGTGTGAAGTGTTCAAGTGCGATAATGGTCCGGAATTATAAACGCCTTACGGATCGCCAGCGGTGGACAAAAGTCAATTTGACATCGGCAATGAGAGCGGTCAATCACGATGGAGTGTCAGTGAAAAGAGCCGCCAAGGAACATGGTATTCCACGACAAACTCTTGTACGATATTTAAAGCTTGCGCCGCAGCAGAAAGTTAGACTCGCCGGGTCATATTCCACCGTATTTTCTGAAGAAGAGGAGCTTGTACAACACATCCTTAAACTAGAAGTAAGCTTCTATGGAGTAACGGCACAGGAAGTCTGGCTTTCCAACTGGCTGAGAAGAATGGGAAAACACCCCTTCAGCAAGGAAAAACAACTAGTTGGAGTCGATTGGCTTATTGGCTTCCGAAAGAGGAACCCAAAGCTTTCATTCCGTTCTCCAGAGGCAACATCAGCTGCACGGGCTCAGGGATTCAACCGGATCTCGGTGAATAAGTTCTACGATGTGTTGGAAAAGGAATTTGAAACCGGCATGTTTTCTCCCAGCAGGATCTACAATGTCGATGAGACGTCTGTCGTTATGGTAAGATAAGGAGTGTATCGAATATAAGCTATCCACATACATTTGCGTTGTACGCATGTATTTGTGATGGTTTTTTAATGCTCTGAACACTGCATGCTGTGCGTTTGACTGTCAGCTTTCTTTTGTTTACTTGTTTGTGCGGTTCAAATTCTGCGTTTTCAAAATGTCGCGTATTGAAAAGGAAGTGAAAATTAAGGTTCTGGACACATGGCTAAGTGAGAAGGGTATTACTATGCGAAAATTGGCGAAGCGGTTTGGAATTCATCATGCGAGTGTTAAAACCATCATTAATAAGTTTGGGGAACACTATTCTTTGGATGAGCTACCAGGAAGAGGCAAAAAACCCGGTTCTTCCAACCCGAAACTGGAGCAGAAAGTGGTATCTCTAATCATGAAGAACAAATCAATGTCAATACGTGATTTGGCCAAAAAAGCAGGAACGAGTGTCGGAATGATCCAGCGTATCAAGAGGCGAAACCACCTGAAGACCTACAAGAAGCAGAAAATCTCGAAACAAAGTGCAGAACAGAAGAAGCGAGCAGCAACAAGGGCCCGGAAATTGTATTCGCGTCTTTTGCAGCGTCCGGATGCATGCGTTTTGATGGACGATGAGACCTATGTAAAGGAGGACTCAAAAACCCTTCCAGGTCCACAATACTTTACTGCCGTCGTTGGGGAGGATGTGAGCGATGCGGACAGGTCGATTCAAGTGGAGAAATTCGGTCGAAAGGTACTGGTATGGCAAGCAATATGTTCCTGTGGTTTGAAGTCAACCATTTTTTACACTACCGGAACTATAAATGCGGAAATCTATCGATCTGAGTGTCTCCAGAAGAGATTGTTGCCTTTATATAAGAAGCATAGTACACCTCCACTGTTTTGGCCGGATTTAGCGTCGGCTCACTATGCCAAAACCACTCTCAATTGGCTTGCGGAAAAGGGTATAGATTTCGTTGAGAAAAATCAATCCACCAAATTGTCCTCAGCTTCGACTCCATCGAACGTTACTGGGGAATCGTGAAGAGGGTCTTCAAGAAGACTGGTAAGGCAGCTGGTAACAAACAGGAGTTCAAAAAAATTTGGGCTCAAGCGTCTAAAAAATCCTTCCAAAGTTCGATAAATCGTGAAGGAATAATTTAAATTTCATCCGGTCTTCATTATGTTCAAGTTTAACCTCGTACAATAAAGGATCAATTTTTTGTATGAATAAAATATCGGTTTTCAACATAATTTGAAAGAAAGTTTGTGGATAGCTTATTTTCGATACACTCCTTAAGATAATAAAATCTTGATTTTTTAGTGTCCTTCAGTTTTTTATCTTAGGTTCAAGAAGAAATCTAAAGTTTTGGCTCTACGGGGTAGGCGACAGGTTGGCTGCATAACATCAGCGGAAAGAGGATTGTTATCCACGGCATGTCTATGTATGTCTGCGACTGGAAATTTCCTACCGCCTATGGTGATTTTCCCTAGAGCACGATTAACCGAGCAGTTAAAACACGGAGCGCCTCAAGATAGCATTTTCAGCTGTAATTCAACCGGGTGGATGGCACTGATCGATTTTAATACATGGTTCGACCACTTCCTGAAACACACACGTCCTACATCGGAAAACCCGGTGCTGCTGCTACTAAACGGTCATGTCTCCCACACAAAAAAAAGCTTGGCGTTCCTCGAAAAGGCTGTCGAGAACAACGTTACTGTGGTGAGTCTCCCGCCTCATTGCAGCCATAAATTACAACCATTGGACGTGAGTTTTATCGGTCCGTTAAAAACCAACTTTTCTAAAGCTGTGGAGACGTTTCTGAAGAACAACCCAGGAAAAGTTGTCACATTGAACGAGATTAGCAGTTTGTTCGGCAAAGCATTCATGCAAACTTCCTGTGTAAACACTTCTATAAACGGATTCCGAAAGACTGGAATAGGCCATTCAATCGATACATATTTGACGATCATGATTTCGC